>NC_061158.1:31165983-31268483 GCF_022113875.1 Hydra vulgaris | reverse complement strand
AAAAATAAACATAACATCTGTATTTTTGACCTTTATTGCAATTTTACTGGGTCAAGTTAAATTACATGCAGTACAATTAAATGCTGGTGTAGCTTGTTTTTTTTTTTTAAGATGTCCTGAATAGTTTAGTTGAAGTTGTTACAAAGAATTGGAGAGAGGTTTCTTCTTAAACAGAAAAAAAAAACATGGTCAAATTTACTTAAATTTGTTACTTATAAAACAGGAATTTTGAAAAATCAAAGAAAAAATAAGGTGGTACTCTTAAGTGCTTACATAAAAATCTCAAATCTAAAAAAAAAAATTTTCAGTTGTTCTTTTTTAAATTTTTCATTTATTGTTTTCTAAGTTTTTAGACTGGTTTAGGTCTTAAAATTTAGAAAATATAAACTCACTTATAGGGGGTCACTCCTCACCCCTCTCCTTCTTTTCCAATCTCCCCTATTTTTTATGTATATATATATATATCTATATCTCACTTTTATGTATGGAGTATACAGTGAGAAGACGTGTTTTATTTAATAATTGTAAACAAGTTAGTTAAAATTAAAACTAGAAAAAAGTTAGTTAAATTAAAGTTGTTGTTTATATTTAATCATGGTTTCAGACAACGGAATTTAATAACTTTAAAGCAGAGCAAATAATCAGTGCATTAAACGATTGAAGAGCTAAAGATAACTTGTTAGATAAGTTGTTAGAAAGGATTAGAGTTTTAGAAAATGTTGAATCTACTAGTAAATCAACCTCAATATCTTGAGCAAGCGTTGTTAGTGGAAATGCATCAGTAAAAAAGTCAGAGGAGTAACAGCATATTATGAATGTTGTTGCTGCAGAAACAAAAGAAAGAGCGAAACAAGAAAATAATGTTATAATTTGTTGTTGCTGCAGAAACAAAAGAAAGAACGAAACAAGAAAATAATGTTATAATTTGTTGTTGCTGCAGAAACAAAAGAAAGAACGAAACAAGAAAATAATGTTATAATTTGTTGTTGCTGCAGAAACAAAAGAAAGAACGAAACAAGAAAATAATGTTATAATTTGTTGTTGCTGCAGAAACAAAAGAAAGAACGAAACAAGAAAATAATTTTTGCAGAAACAAAAGATTTAGATTAGACAGCAAATGCTAAAGAGAAAAACAGAAAAACGATTGTTGATATATTTAAATCAATAAACGCAACGATTGAAGCTATGCTTATAAAGATCCACCATTTGTTATTATCCTTAACAATAAAAACGAATGGAACTCTATTTTAAAAGCTGCAAAAAACTTGAAAAATTTGAGCAAGTTTAGTAATGTTTTTATCAACCCTGATTTAACTGAGGCTGGAAGATATAATGCTAAATTATTAAAAGATCAGTGCAAAAAGCATTTGTCTATTATTATGGTAAATTTGATAAATATTTTCATTCTGTATATGTAGAAGATAAAGGTGTAAACAAAAATATTGATAACTGTCAATTAAACACGATATTAGAAGCTGTCGAGATAGCACAAAATGATATAGAAAAAAGATTAAAGGCTCTTGATATATCAAAATCAATTGGAATTGATTTGGTACATCCTTTTGTTCTAAAACAATGCAGTTCATCATTTTCATATCCTCTTTACTTAATGTTTAAAAAATCTACAGAAGATGGTACTGTACCTGATATTTGGAAGAAGGCTAATATAACACCTATATTTAAGCAAGGGAGTAAACCAACAAATTACAGGCCAGTATCTCTGTTTTCAATACCATGTAAAATATTAGAAAGAATAATTGCTGATAATATAATCAAGCATTTAATAACAAACAAGCTATTAGCAAAAGAACAGCATGGCTTTCTGAAAGGTATACCGACTTTCAAAAATCATTCAACAGAGTATCACACATAATATTATGTGCTAAGGTTTGTGTTTCCGGTACTGTTGGTATGCCTCTTAAATGGATTAAATCATTCTTATCAAATAGGAAACAACGAGTAATGATGGGAAATTACTAGGCAAATTGGGTTGATTTGTTAAGTGGAATACCACATGGTTCTTTATTTGGTCCACTCCTTTTCTTGATATTCATAAACAATTTTCCAAGCAGACTTCTTAATAAATATTGTTTGTATGCCAATGGCAATAAAATAATCGCATTTATGAATTTTGAGAAATATAAAATAATGCATTTTTTTGCAAGTAATGAAAGATACTCTTATTTCATTAAAAGTGATGGTGAACTAAAAGAAATTGAAAACTCTACTTTTAAAATTGATTTAGGTATTTATATATCCAAGGATTTGAAATGGGAAAGAAAAGTAAGGAATGCTGCCAGTAAAGCAAACAATATGCTTGCAATATCAAATAATAGTTTTAAGTATAAAGATAATTACCTTGTGAAAATGCTTTATTGCATGTATGTTAGTCCTCATTTGGAGTTTGTGAATAAAGTATGGAACCCCTATTATAAAAAAGATATCAAAGAACTTAAAAAAGTTCAAAGAAAAGCAACTAAATTGATACCAGAACTAATACATCTATTACATAATCAAAGACTAAAATATTAGATATAACAACTTTAGAAGTTTTAATTTTTTTCCCATTAGTAATCCAGGTTTTTTATATATTTTAGAGCTCCTGTATACTGAAAATAGGAATAAGTAATCTTTATTTATACATCAACATCATTAAGCACTTAAGAGTTTTTTTTCACCTTATTTTTCCTTTTTTTTTCACAATTCCTGTTTTATAAGTACCCAATTTAAGTAAATTTGACCATGCTTTTTTCTGTTCAAGAAAAGACCACCCTCCAATTCTTTGTAACAACTTTAACTAAACTATTCAAAACAACATCTAAAAAAAATGTCTGCTGTCCCATCCCAAACCATCAGTTGATATAGTGATGCTCCTTTGTGGCAGCAGGCTATAAAATAGTTGATGTATGTACTGGAGCCCATGACAACAAGTTATTTGACGTCAGACATGTTATCTAAACAGACATTTATACATAATTCAAAATGAACTATTATTTTTAGATCCTGGTAGAGTACAAGTGTTTGTTCGTATTCGACCTATAAATGAAAATGAAGATATAGGCAAACATCCAATTGCTGTTTCTATTGAGGATGAAGAATGTACACAGGTATGTTTGACTTTAAACAATGATTTATTTTTATGATGTTGATTTAAAAATAAAATAAAATTGTTTCAGCTGAAATGCTTTGATGGCAAAAATGACAGGTGTTATCAGTTTGATGGTGTGCTTTCAGAAAGTTCTGATAACAGAGAAACTTTTAAGCAAGTTGCAGAACCTCTTGTATATTCTGCCTTGTCAGGTTTTAATGGTATCCTAATGTGCTATGGACAGACAGGAACAGGTATTAATTAAATAAATCTATATACAAGTATCAAAAAAGTAATTTACAAATGTTTATGATTTGTTTAACACTGTATATCGTTTGTATGTTTTTTACCTCAATTAAATGTTTAATAAATTATTATTTTAACAATTTTTTCATTGAAGTTAAACTATTAACTCCTAGGGAAAACTCACTCTCTTATGTCAAATGATGGAATGACAGTTCGAATTGTATACAAATGCTTTAAAGTTATCAATTTTGACAAAAAGCATAAATATACTGTAAGAAATTTTTAAAGTGTTTAATATTTTGTTATAAAAATGTTAAAAATATAATAACCATGCATAAAAATTTATTTATTTACTTTTTTGCCCATATTGTTTTTTATTAAATAAGAGTTTATAATTTTGTTTCCTTTGTTATTACTTTTGTTGTGATTTACTTCTTTATCCCAGTTGGATTTGAAGTTGATTTTTTTTTATAAAACATTACACTTTATACTATAATACTTAGGTTTTTTACTGTTATTACGGATTACATTATTTAAATGGTTTTTGTATTCATATTATTTTTAGGTGATGTGCTCATACCTTCAAATTTATCAAGATAAAATTTTTGATTTATTAAATGAAACTAGAACTATTGAACTTTCTTTAAGGGAACACCCAAAAACAGGTATTCTGTATAATTATTTTACACTAGTTTTTAGATATCATCTTTGTAAATAATTGCTTAACATTAAAAAAAAATTTTTTAGTAATTATTGATGTAAATAATTATCATTTTTGATTAAAAAAGAAATTAAAAATTATTATTGACTTATTACTTTTATAAATTATTTTTGTTTTATTTAATTAATTTTACTAATTTTAGCCAATAACAAAAAAAAATTATAATAATTGTTATTCAAGGAAAGACTTCAATTTGAAACAAAAAGTCCATATTTTTTCAAAATGCAGGGAATTATATATTAAATTTTCTTGAATAAGCTGTAATTTTTATCAAATGTTTTTTAAATTTTCTCAAATAAAAAATTAAAACTCGATTAAGCTGTAGTTTTTACTAAAATTTCTTTAAATTATATCAATTCAAAATACAAACTTAAAAAATTGTAAAATTTAACAGTTTAATTAATATTGTTTTAAAAAAAAATTTAGTGCTAAAGTTTAGAAAACTAAATTTTGATTAATATTTATTTCAAAAAAGCTGCAATTTTTACAAAATCTTACAAAGTTACCATTTTTCAATAAAATAGTTTTAATAAAACAGTTTTTTTTTTTTTTTTTTTGTGGCATATCCATTTGCCTTTAAAACAGCATAAACAGCATCACAATGATAAGGCATCAAATCAACTAAATTAGTAAGACCAACATTTGTAACCTACTAACATTTTTTAATCAAAGCAAATAAATGGACTTGGTTGGTTTTCTACCAACCAATTGCCAGTCAATGTACTCCCAAAGAAGCTAAATCGGATTTACATCTGTAAATTAAAGTTCTTCAAAAACTTTAATTTTTGTGATTCAAAATATTTCTTAATGGATCTAGCATAATTCTTTGGATCCTTATCTTGTTTTAAGATCCATTTATGAATCATTTTATGCTTTGAATTTGGCAGCATAACATTTATGTCTAAATAAACTCTCTGGTCCATTATACTTTCTATGCGATAAGACCTAAAGTGTCATGACTATAGCACCCCCAAACCATAACTTTTCCTCCTCGATGTTTAACAGTAGGTAACTGAGATTTTGGATTAGTCTGTCTCCTATTGGACTATTGTTTTAAATACCTAGTTCTGTCACTATTAAATACCATAAACTTTGATTAATCAGAGAAAAGGACTTTTGACCAGTCAATTAATTGTCCATCTTTTGCAAATTATATTCTGTCTTTTAAATTTCTTGCAGTATGAGTGGTTTCTTAACTGGAGGGTAGCCATGCCTTCCAGTTACAGATCAAACCCATGAATTAGAGATGGTTAGACTTACTTTAGTTAATGACATTGTTAAAGATTTTTCAAAAGTCTCTAGAACTTACATCTGAGAAAAGATACATGATTCAGTAAACTGAGAATAATGGATCTTATCATCAGACAGTACTTTTTTACTTTAACTTTTTGCAATAATAAAAAGACATTTGTTCTCAAGAAAGATGTAAAAAAATGATTACAGTTTAACATAGCAACTGCACAATAAAAGTGAAAAGCCTAGAATAAAATGAGGCTTGGTTTAAAGCTAAAGAAAAGGAATAAAAGCTTTCATATCTGCTTGTATCCAGAAGGTTAAGTAAGAGGCGCAGTTATGCATACATAATATGGTTATATATGAATATAAACATATATGTTTGCTACTTATTTAGATGCTGGCATACAAAATCTTTACATATTTACATAAGCTTTAGCATTTATATAGTGTAGTGTTAGCCAAAAAACGATGATGATCAGATGGATGTGTGGTATGACCCTAACAAGACAAAAAAAGGAGACATACTATTAGAAATAACGTTTTATTGAATAATGTTTGTCAGAAGATTAAAGATCACATATAGACATTTTCATTTCTATGTTTGTTTTTTCTTCTTTGTTTTTATATTTAGAAGCTGGGACTTGAAGCAATATATATATATATACTATTATGATTATCTTAATGAGCATTAATTATCTTATAACAAAAATATTTTTATCAAATTTTAGGCTACCTGAATGTTTAAATAAACACACACAAAAAAGGTGATTACCCCTCCTCCTCCCCCACAAAGAAGATGATTTTCAATTTGTAGTTGATTTTTTTAGGAATATAGTCAGCTAGTTGGCGCTTGATCTTTTTTAGTCGGCAAATTTTTAGTTTTTTTGAAAACAAAGCTGTTGGCAGTTTTTAAGGTCTCCCCTAATTTTATTCCTAGAATTGCCCCTGAATATTCAGTGCTAGATTATGGGGCTGTCCATTAATTAGATCAACAAAATAGGGGGAGGATGGTCTAAATTTTCTTGACAATTGTTGATAAGGGGAAGGGTGGAGATCAAGACAAGTTGATATCAGCAATATTACTTTTTTTTTAATTTAGTTACTTAAAAAAAGGAAAATTAGGCAGCATTTGCAATTCTGTGTTATATACTTGCTCAACCTTCAGTATTTTAATAAAGCTGTTTATACTCCTTATTTTTAAAAACCCTTTTATACTTTAAAAAGACCTGACACATACAGAACTAAAAAGTAAACACAAGATGTTTACTCATAACGCTAATTTTTTTTCAAAGTTGTTGTTGATTAGTCTGAGTTGCAAACAAAAAAGATTTATGTAAGTGCATAGTCTACATTATATTATTTAAACGCTTATGCCAGGGGTACAATTTGTGCCTTGCAAACCTCATGTGGTTCTTTCAATGTCAGCTCTTTAGCTCCATTCACAAATAATAATACAATATTGAAATAAAGATATTGGTAGCTCTTTAAAAACTGAAAAACTTTGTAAATTGTAACTTTTGGCTTTTCCATCTCAAAAGGTTGCCAACCCTTGGTTTATACAATTTGTTAAATAGAAATTTTTTGTTATACTAAACTCTATTAGCAATTGTTGGTTTTCACTAATGTTAAAGTGGGGAGGGTTGGTACATTGAAATGTATTAATTTGAAACATGTTCATAATTTAAATGTGTAAGCTGTATACATTTTTATGAACCCCTTAATTTTTTTTTTGTTTAGGATAAGCTTTGTAGTTAATATGTTCATAAGTTAAAAGTTGATTAATTTTTTTTAATCTTTTAATCGCATTTTTGTTTTAGTTGTAAATTAATTGTAAATTAGTTATTTAAAATACTGTTTTAATTTTTTTCAATTTTTTTCAATTTTATTATTTTTCCATTTTAATTTGATTTTAAGGGGTGGTGGTGGGAGGAGGGGATAATTAATTATTGATGTAATTTTACATTTGGCAGCATTACTCTAACTCGAAGACATTTTTAATTTAAAAATTAAAAATGTCTTCGAGCGTTGTGAAGCATGAGGGGGTATTAAATTGCAAAAATCTATTTCAATTAAAGTTTACTAATGTTTAATAAATGATTTTATAAAAATATAATTATATTATGTAAAAAATTTAAACAAATTAGTTAAAAGTTAAATATAAAAAAATATTAAACATCTAAAATTGGTTAGATGTTATCAAACCAATTTTAGATGTTTAATATTTTGAAGAAAGTAATACTTTTATAGCATAAAATTTTCTATTATTTACTAAGTTCAGTAAGTGTTATAAAATATATATATATATATATATATATATATATATATATATATATATATATATATTATATATATATATATATATATACATGAATGAAGGCTTCAACGGAACAACAATCAGAATCATAATTTTGCTGTTTTGAGAAAATCAATTTTTAGGATTTAAAAGACCATTATGTAGTTCATTTATTATGTAGTTAAAATTCCCATTATGTAGTTCATTTATAATGTAGTTAAAATTCCCATAACTCAAGACTTCAATTATTTTTCGATTAGTCACTTCAGGTAGACAAAGTATGAACCCAGGGCTACAATAAAAGGGCAATAACTAAAAAAAAAAATCAAATTTGTGACTCTGATCATTCTTCCGTTGAGGCCTTCACATATATATATATATAAATATATATGTATATATATATATATATATATATATATATATATATATATATATATATATATATATATATATATATATATATATATATATATATATATATATTATATATATTTATATATATATATATATATATATATATATATATATAATATACATATAATATATAATATATATATATATATATATATATATATATATATATATATATATATATATATATATATATATATATATATATATACCATTACTTGAATTTATCTAGGTGTCTACATTGAAAATCTTACAGAGTATGTTGTTCATTCTCCAAAGGAAGTTCTAAATTTGTTAAAAGTAGGAAAACAAAGACTTGTATTTGCAGAAACTAAAATGAATAGAGCATCAAGCAGGTAACTCATAGAATGTTTGACTTTGAATTAGTAAAAGTGTAGTTGACTCAAATGTGCATTTTTGTAGTTAAACCCGTGTAATTCCCTTGCAAAAGAAAATAAAAACAATATTAAAAAATAGTTAAAAAGTGAAGTAATGAGAGAATAAATGAATGAAATAAAATGGGTTAATAACAGGGTTAATGAGATATGAACACATTTGCTTTAAAATTTGCTTGCAATTTTGAACACTTTTTATAGATCACATGCAATATGTCAATTAAAAATTTTAAAAGAGCGTGTTATTTCTGCAAACAATAGTCCAAATGAAGTTAGCTCTCCTTCATTAGTGAAAACTCCAGACACTGATGACATTGATGATGATCTTTATGAAAATGATCCATTAGGAGGAAGCATGGTAAATTATGTTTGTTTTTGTTAAAATAAAATAATTTAAAGGTTGTACAATTAAAATTTGTGTAAAATTATCAAAATAAGTCTTAAAATCATCATTTTATAAAAATGAAACTAGGTTTTACCAAACAACCAATTGGAATAGGATTTTAGCACTGGCAAGATAATATTCTAGATAAAAATTTACCAAGTTTTTTAATAAAAAAAGATGCACTACACGGTTGCAGTCATTGTACCACGATATTTGCTGATTTAATTTTATGTAGTATTATTTATTCAAAATTTTAATTATATTAAATTTTGATTTTTTAAATAATTTTTTTTTTGTAGAATTCAAGTTATCAGTCTCTTATTGAAGATGATGTGAGGAATTTTTTTTTAGTTAAAATAGTTAAATATTTAAAAAAAAAAAGGTTTCCTTTTTTTAAAACTAAATTATAGGATGATTTTGATGATATTGCAAATCAAGTAACAGATTTAGAAGATGGTGTTACATCAATTCGAGGGAAAATGTACATGTAAGCAAATTTTTTTTTTTTGTTGGTTTCAAGTGAGATCATTTAATGAAGATAAAAAGTTTTATTTATTAATTTAGATGTGATTTAGCCGGAAGTGAAAGAATTAAGAAAACTCAAGCAGCTGGTGAGCGTTTACAGGAAGCACAACATATCAACTCATCTTTGCTTGAATTAGGGTGCATATCATTTTCATTTATTTATTAAAATGTAATACAATATTATTTATTAATATGTTTTAAATATAATTGACTCAAATAGTATATATAATTAAATAAAAATTTTAGGATGCAATTAATCTAAACACTAAAAGTAAATTGTTGACTTTTATGTGTTCATTAAATATTATTTAAAATTTTAACTATCAACAGGGCCTCTAAAAAGTTTTTTTGTGATTTTAAGTAAATTCTAATAACTTAATAGGCTTTAAACCAAAAAATTTGTTATGAATATACACTTCACTAAACTTGTAAGCTTATTTTATAACACTTTAATTAGAGAATAAAGTTTCTCTAATTAAAGTGTTTTCACAGGATAGCATAGTTTTATCATAAATAAGTTTTGAAATAAAAGTCTAAAATAAAAAATGTAAAAATAATAACTTAGTTTTGAAATAAAAGTCTAAAATAAAAAATGTTTAAACATACTTATTACAAGATTGGAAATTTATCAGAAAGAACAAATCACAGCATGTTTTTAAAGTCAAAAAACTCAATGGTAAAGACAACAAAGTCAAAAAACTCAATGGTAAAGACAACAAAGTCAAAAAACTCAATGGTAAAGACAACAAAGTCAAAAAACTCAATGGTAAAGACAACAAAGTCAAAAAACTCAATGGTAAAGACAACAAAGTCAAAAAACTCAATGGTAAAGACAACAAAGTCAAAAAACTCAATGGTAAAGACAACAAAGTCAAAAAACTCAATGGTAAAGACAACAAAGTCAAAAAACTCAATGGTAAAGACAACAAAGTCAAAAAACTCAATGGTAAAGACATCAAAGTCAAAAAACTCAATGGTAAAGACAACAAAGTCAAAAAACTCAATGGTAAAGACAACAAAGTCAAAAAACTCAATGGTAAAGACAACAAAGTCAAAAAACTCAATGGTAAAGACAACAAAGTCAAAAAACTCAATGGTAAAGACAACAAAGTCAAAAAACTCAATGGTAAAGACAACAAAGTCAAAAAACTCAATGGTAAAGACAACAAAGTCAAAAAACTCAATGGTAAAGACAACAAAGTCAAAAAACTCAATGGTAAAGACAACAAAAAACTCAATGGTAAAGACAACAAAAAACTCAATGGTAAAGACAACAAAAAACTCAATGGTAAAGACAACAAAGAGCTAAAATATAGTACTAAAGTAAAAAATGTTTTTATTTTACATTTCATAATTGATTGCCAACTATTAAGTTTGACAATTTGATCATGCTATAAATTAATAAATGCATTTAAATTGTTAATTTCATTAAATACTTTGTTTCTACTTCAATTGTTAAGTACTTTATTTCCTAATGTCTTTACTTTTGTTTTATCAAACACTATCTTAAAAGTATTTCATTATGTGATTTTTTTACTTGTGCCAGAAAGAAACATTATAATTTGAAATAACTAATTTTATATTTTAAAAACTGAATCAGTTATTTTTCTTTTAAAAAGATTTATTTTCAATAATAGAATGTGTTATGGTTGTGGTCAGTATATTTTAATTAAAATAAAAAATGTTGGTTACAAAGTTTTTATTTTTTATTTTTGTTAAATTTTATAAAACTTTTTCTATGACATCGTATAGTATATTATATTCTGTGACATCATATATTATTTTGTGTGACATCATATAGTATATTATGTTGTGTGACATTGTATATTATATAGTGTTTTAATTAACTTCTATTTAGTCCATCATTTAGACAATTCTCAGTTGTATGTAATGAAAGACCCAGTTACTTGTAACTCGCTGTAAACAAATCAGAGAGGCCAATGTTTGTTTATTTTTGGAGGGGAGGGTTGTTTTTTTTCTTTTTTTTGCAACTACAACTCAAGCCATGTCCTGAATGATTTTCCCAATTTAAACAAATGGCTATAGTATTTATATCCTGTTTTACACTCTGATAGACATCATATACTAACCATTTTTATTTTAGAAATGTAATTTTTTCATTTTTATTAGATATTTTATCTAATAAACTTTTTTGTGAAATTTGAAAAGCTTTTTATCTGATATTTTATAGTATATCATATAGACAACTAGAAACTATTTTTATTTTAGAAATGTAATTCAGGCACTAGCAGAAGGGAATAAAACTCATGTTCCCTTTCGTAATTCAACTTTGACTAGACTTCTGCAAGAAGGTTTATCAGGAAACTGCAAAACTCGTTTAGTAGTGAGTCCCTTATCATAAATTTGTTAATGTCATTAATTTAATAAAGTATTTCAAATGATTGAATCTAAATGTTGCATTAGGTATGTATAGCTCCAACTGTTAAAGACTTGCATGAAACAAAGTGCAGCTTAAACTTTGGCTCGCGTGCAATGAAAGTACAAGTTATGGCACATGTTAATTATGAAGTTGATTACAAAAGATTAGCTGAAGCTCTAGCTGCTAAGCTTGAAAATCTAGGTTGTTTTTTATTTCATATGGATGCTGTTATCATAATTGCAAATTTATGTAGCATTTATGATCAACACTTTATTTTATTTTTTTTTTTAATTTGTAAAGAAATCCTGTTGTATATAGGTTTTGTATATATATGTATGTATGAATTATTTATATATGTATATATATAAACAATACACACACACACTTGCACTCACACATATATGCTTGTATGTGTTGTATATGCAATTGCTTTTTTTAAGAAAAGAAAATATTTTTTTAGAGCATAGTTGGAACTTGCAAAAAGAGGACTATGAAAAAGTAATTGCACAACTAAAAATAGAAGTTGTTGCGAGAAGATTTTCTTTGCCAATGGTAAATTATAAATTAAATGAAATATTTTTTTTTTCATTTAATTTATAAATTAAATGAAAAAAAAATTTAAGTGATTTTCTACTAATTTATAATATATATATATATATATATATATATATATATATATATATATATATATATATTATATATATATATATATATATATATATAATATATATATATATATATATATATATATATATATATATATATATATATATATATATATATATATATATATATATATATATATATATATATATATATATATATATATATATATATATATATATATATATATATATATATATATATATATATATATATATATATATATATATATATATATATATATATATATATAAGATTACAATATATATATATATATATAAGATTACAATATATATATATATATATATATATATATATATATATATATATATATATATATATATAAATATATATTGTAATCTTAAAAAATATAATTAAATATGTAAAAAATGCTCCAATTGCTTTTCCGTTTTAATGATTTAAACGTTGCTTCAAATTCGTTGTATGTTACGTTTGTTAGGTTTGAAAAATTTAAAGTTAAATTAGGTGATGTTATAAATTCATTAATTGATTTGTCATTAAGATAAGGAAATATATTTGATAAACTTGTTACAATTGAAGGAAAAAATTTATTAAATTTATATATATATATATATATATATATATATATATATATATATATATATATATATATATATATATATATATATATATATATATATATATATATATATATATATAATGCAAATATTATATGAAACTAGTAATAGTGATAGTAAGATTTTCTTTTTACATAATTTAAATTAAAAAAACTTACTAGTGTCTTTTTTATTGTTATTAATAAAAAAGACACTAGTAAGTTTTTTATTGTTAAAAATTTCTTTAGAATGCTTCAAAATTAGCCTCTCCATCTGCCTCAAAGCAAGTGCAAGCTTTGTTAGTGGTTGAGTTAATGACTCTTCATTTGTTCTATAACTTTCAACAAAAGAATCTTGGTGCAAATTCAAGCTCGCTGTTTGTTCCTTCAAACCAAGATCTTGTTTTGCAATGTATGGAAGGACTGCTTGAGGTAAAAACTAATAATCAAAAGTTGTTGTTATAATTTTTTTAAATATCAAGTTGTGGTGAGCTTGTTTTTGCTTTTGATTTAATTAGATTAGAACAAAAGTTAAACATTACTTTTTTTAACTACATGATTTTTTATAAAATAATTTTCATGAAATTTTAGTTGTTGGAAGATTACTTATGTGACAAATCAAAAGTTAACTCCAACTACTCAAGTTGTAATTCATCTGTGATAATGAGCCCAGATTATCTAGAATCTAGTGCATCAACAATTAGTGACCTGCCACTTACACTTGAGCCTATGTCCCGATTTATTGAACATGCACAAATTTCATATGCTAATGGTTCTAATAAAAAGTTTTGTTCTTTGGAAAGAAAGAAACCATCTTGTGAAACGAAAGAACGTTTTAAAAGAGTTATGAATTCTTTGCTTCAATTAAAAGAGACTACAAATCAAAATGCAGTCAAACAATTAAAGGAAACATTTGAAGTATCAATGAAAAGTGAGAAATAATTTTCATAAATACAGGGCTCGAATTAAGGCAAAAAAATCTAATCGCAAAAAAAAAATTCACCCCCCCCCCCCCTATACCTTGCGCGTCTATGCGGTAATGGGGGGAGGGGGAGAAGGAAATTGCGTTAGCATATAATTGTTCTATTTTTAATATATTATCTCTCATATTTAAATATAATCTTATAATTTTCTTGTTCGGCAGAGTTTAAAATAGCGTAAGTTACTGTTATTATTTACATCTTAAGTTATAACTTAAAGTTTGAGTTGCAGTTGTAATAAGCAATAACGTTTTTGATACTATTAAGATATTTCTTTAAGTATATATTTTACTTAAAATGATACTTTAATTTAGTAAAAGAAAAAAAGTAAGAGAAAAAGCAACATTACAATATCTAAGCCACTTTAATTAGTTAAAGAAAACTATTTAATACCTTCGTGTGACGTTAAAACACGTGTTAATTTTAAAAAGCATTTAATTGTTAAAAGCTATATAACAACATTAAAACAAACTGCAAAGTTGTTTTAAAAATATAAAAGAGTTTGGGTTAATGTAAAACAAATTCGTGACGCTGTTTCATGTTGATTTATACAATTTATAAAATAAAACGCGTTTAAAATAAAAGGAAGCAAATAAATAAATATGATCTAGTTAATAAACTAAAACAAAATTTCATATTTGCGCCTATAGACCTAGGGTGGAATGCAAGAAGCAAACTTGAGTCAAGTTCGACTTGAACTTTACTTTGTAACCAATATCGACAGAGTATGGGTTTTCCCCTCAAAAAATACTCTGCCGCTATTGGTTATAAAGTAAAGTTCAAGTCGAGCTTGACTCAAGTTCGCTTCTTGCATTCCACTCCTATACGAGTTTATAATATATGGACCAAACAAGTAAGATTAAAGCATAAAAACATTAGATACCACGTCTTTTGTAAATTATCGTTTCCTGATCAAGCGTACGAATAAAAATTTAAGTATAATTAAGTTTTTCATTCAAATGGTTTTTAAACTGATTTTTTCATTCAATTTTTTTTTTATTCTGATTGTTTTCCAAAAAAAAAGTGAACCAAAAAATTTTGTTTAATAAATCGAATTATATTAAGTATAAGAATATGCCTAAATTATTTTTTTAGAAAAAAAATTTTTCGAACAGAAGTAAAACAATTTATTAAATTTAATTTAAATTTTTTATAATTTTTATTTTAACTTGCAATTTGCAATCACTGCTTTGATGTTTGCAATAGAATGTTTCTACTTTTAAAACTATTTTCAAGAAAAAAATTGTAATTCAAAACGTTAAAAAAATTTATGATTTAGGAAAAAAAAACTTTCTTCTTTTCTCCCTTGTTTCATCAAACTTTTTTTAAATTTCAAATTTCAATCACAAAATTATTTGAATAAGTGAATTTTAAGGCTAAAGTTCTCTTGTTAAATTGATTTCTTTTTAAATAAAATTTCTGAAAACAATTGCGTATTTATAGAAAATTTTTAGTCTAGATGTCGCTAAAAATAAAATGAAAATATAAAAAAATGGTGTCGCGTTTTTCATATTCTATTCGACTTTTTGTTAAAATAATTATTAGTTTAAAAGCTTATATTATGTGTTAACAACATGTAAGATCTAAATTGAAACATGTCTATGGCTAACTTTTGCGAGTATATTAAATAAACTAATATAATTGTTAAATTAATACTTGAGTAACTGAAAGTTACTATCTAAAATCAACCCGTTGTTTTGATTTAGGTTATAAGTTAATTTACTGTGATATGTTAATTTACTGTGACTCTATCCATTGAGTAAAGTTAACTAAATATAACTACAATAGTTTCAAGGTCTTTAAAGCAAAAAATAAGAAAGCAAAAAAGGTTACTTTTAAGAGGTGCCAAAAAAAAAAGCTAAGTTAGAAAAATAGTAAATAAACAACTAAAAAAGTAAACCAATCGCGAAAATATATGTTTTAAGAAAAAACTAATCGCGAATGTGTAAAAAGCAATCATGATAGGCTTAATTCGAGCCCTGAAATATGAAAATTTTTTTGGCAAAACAATTTTTATTTAATCAAATATTTTTTTTAATAAAATTGTTGCTAAATTTAGATACTGGTTTTCTTGATTTAAATCGATTAGATGATGTGGTTGCACTTCTTGACAAGCACAGAGGTAAGATTTTATATGAGCTTTCTAGAAGTTTTGCTTATATATATATATATATAAATGTGTAACATAAAAAAATAAATTAAAAGTTTTATAGTCAAAGTAGTTAAGCAATAGTGATAACAAAAGTGAAATATTTCCTGGTAGATAACCAATTAAATTGAAATATTTCCTGGTAGATAACCAATTAAATTTTTGTAACTAAATCTAGGCGCTAAAAATCTAGACACTAAAAGAAGGCTGTATTAAATTATACATGTTTTGCATCTTCTAAAAAGTTCTTTTATACCCATCACCCACCAATTTTTTGAACAATTACAATTAATTTTCTAAATTTTTAAGAAAAAGTAAAAATGTTTTACTAAATTTACTCTTTTTAGAGTATGTCCATTAAGACGTATCTAGACGTAAGATGTATCTAAGCCTCATAATAAGTTTCTTTTAAAAACTCATAATAAGCTTCAACTCTGTTTATAATAAGATTTGAATTTTTTTTTGAGTAAAAGATCATTTGAAAAATGGAGTCATTAAATCATGATAAATTTTTATGATTTTTATTCAACAATATTTTGCCCTAACTATTGCCCTAAATATTGCCCTAACTATTGCACTAAATATTGCACTAACTATTGCACTCTGCACCCAAACTATTGTGTTATTTTTTGTTCAATTAAATATTAAAAAATTAAATAATACAAAGTAAAAGGTGGTTAAATAATGCAATACAAAATCCACAAGGAATATGCAATAATGGATTTACATTGAATACAACCAGCTTACATACCTATTGCATACCAACCTCTTTTAAGAAATCATCATTTTATCACTAAGTTGCATACCAACCTCTTTTAAGAAATTAACATTTTATCACCAGGTTGCATACCAACCTCTTTTAAGAAATCATCATTTTATCACCAAGTTGCTAGAAAAACTTGTTTAACCAAGATTTAACATTTTTAACAACTGAATGTAACTAAGTTAAATAAACAATAGAATAAGGAACAAGAAATCAATTAGACAATAATTATAATGAAAACAGTTGGTTTAAACTTCATTATAATGCAAAAATATTTTAAAACAGTTAATATGGGATTAATATATAATTTTTTTTTTTTTGGTTATCTATTTTCTTATAGTTAAAACATCTAATTTCTAACATAAATCTAAAGTTAGTTCTAACATATGATATAATAATAAATATAGCATCAAATGGAACTTCTTTCATATTTTGAAAATTATTTACACATTTGAATAAAAAATTAAAAAAAACTATTTTGTTTAATATTTAATTATTCTCCTCCTTTCTGGCACTATCAATGTTGTCCTTTCTACAGACTGGATAATTTATTTGAACATGTTTTTATTCCTAAGAGTACATGACCTCATTTTTTTGTTTGTTTAAAAGATCAGTTTTTAAACTTGTTGGCTTTAATTTAATTATCAAGTCTGTCAATAGATTAAATTATGCCTTTATTTTATGAGTATTCTTATTGCAGTAAAATTTTGCCAGCCTATAGTCAGCTAACTATAAGATTCTTGTGCTGACCTGAAATCCTTTAAATTTTGAAAGCTAAAACTAAAGTAAAACTTGTTTTTTTTTTTTTAGTTAAAAACAATTTATTTTTTTTACCTTTAAGATTCTATTTCAAGTTATGAACATTTTGATGATCTGCAAGCTTTGGAAAGTTCATTGCATTACTTATTGTTTGACAAAGCTTTGTTGAGTTGTATCTTATTACTCAAAGCTCAGTCTGGAAATTTTCTAGAAGGATGGCAAAGTGGTGTTCCGTCAATTGATGATACAAAACTGAATGTAAATCAAATTATGGAAGAATTGAAGTTAGAAAAGAATACAACTGGCAAACTTCAAGAGGAATTGTTTATACTGCGAAAAGAGAAAGCTGCTGCAGAAGAAAAACTCAAAGATATAGAGTTAGATCTACAAACTGTGAGAGAGTTAAAAGAAAAGTTGGAAAATAAACTTTGTGCTGCTAATGATAGAAATCTAGTTCTAGAAGAGCTCATTGAGAAGACCCAACTAGAAAAAGATAAACTGGAGAAACGACTTGTTGATGTTAACATGCATCATTCCCAACTTGAAGCAAGTTTAAAACTTAGTGATAATAACAATGCTAGAAAAGAAAGACTGATTGTGGATTTGAAAAATGAGAAGGCAAATATTTTTAGATATATAAAGTTTTTATTTTCTTTATTAATTATTTGTCATTGTTTTTCATCTAAAACTTTACTACAAATAATGATTTATTTTTTTTATTAACAAGGTTGCTTCATGGTTTTGTAAGATTTTTTTTATTAACAAGATTGCTACATGGTTTATAACAAAAATTGTATTGTTGTTTATAAGGTTGCTTTGGACAGTTTACTTTGTACTTTGAAAGAAGAACTTTCTATTATGGAAAGAGAAAAGTCAAGAGAGAATGAAGAAAAAAGACACATACAAGAAGAATTAGAGGATGTAAGAGATCGCAACATTATCTTAGAAACAGAGTGGTCATGTTGTCGAGAGGAAAATGGATTGTTAGAAAATGAATTAACAGGTGAAAATATTGTTTATGTAGATATTGTGATTGTCTCTTTGGTGTTAATCTTTTTATTTTTATGATAATAGATAATAATATTTATTAATTGTATTTAAAATATATATTTAGCTCTAGAAGAAGATAAAGCATTTTTGGAAGAAGAATTGGGTAAATATCGTGAAGATGTCAGAATGTTAGAAGAAGCTGTAAGTGTTTTAGAAGCACAAGCTTCTGACTATAAACATGATATTGACAACCTAAAAGCAAAGGAAGAAAGATTACTTAGTTGTGTTCGATCAGAAAAAGAGAAGTTTGCTAAAGAAATTAATGCTTTAAGACAAGAGATGTCTTCCTTAAGGGTTGAGCGCAGGCGTTTTCAGCGAGATATATCTCTTGCCAAAGCTGATAAATCTAATACTGAACGAGCATATACTGCACTTAAAGGACAGAAAGAATCTATTCAAGAAGATATTGCAAGTTATAAACAAGTTGAAAAGCACCTACAGCGTGAACTTGCTGCATTAAAGAGTGAACGCTTGAAGCTTGAACGCGAAGTAAATAATCTGAAAACTGAGAATGTTAAGCTCAAGCAAGACATTGTATTAGCAGACAAAATGAAGTCTGAAATAAATATTCTACACAAAAATGAAGAGAAAATTTTACAAATGTTTAATTTTGAGAAAGATAAATTTATAGAGCAGTTAGCAATGTTTAAAGAAAAGTTTGATGAATTAGAAGTTAATTTTATTAAAGTCTCTACGGAAAAAGAACGTCTTTTAAAACAATTAAATCAGTTTGAGAACAATGAACATCATGAAGCATGTATAGCACGACGAACACAAAGCCAACCTACATCAGTTGCATCAAATTCTTCTACACCTGATAAGCTAAAGCCATTTTCTATGCATGGAGCACTTTTAAGAAGAAGCATTCACTCTGGTGAAGTCTCGGAGATCGAAGGTAGAGTATTGGACTTGCAAAGGCGGTTGGCATTTTTTATGGCAGAAAAAGAAGATATTCAAAAAGAACTAATTACATCAAGGGAAAGAAATGCAAAACTTACATCTGAAGTAAGAGTGCTTGAAGAAGACACTTCAAAATTTCAAACATTAATATCGGTATTAAGCGATGAAAAGATGGCTATTGAGACGAGACTAACAGAGTTGATCAAGTCAAAAGAAGTTATTGAGCAAGAAAAGGAACTTCTTGAATCAACTGTTGAAGTTGCAAAGAACGCAAGAGAAAAGCTTCAGATTGAGCTCAATAATGTTTTAGAAAAAAACCAACTTTTAGAGATGGATCAGCTTACAATTAATGAAAGTTTAAGAATATTACAAAAAGAAACAGTAGTTTTAACTGCTGAAAATAAACATATAAAACAAGAGTTTGAAAAATTAGATGGAGACTTAAAAACCACACGTTTAGTTGTGGAAGATCTTAATAAAAATATTGCTAATTTAAAGGAGAAAGTACTAAAAGCCCAAACTGGTGAAGAAAGTATTAAGGAAAAGGTAATTTTTTAAATGCTTTCATAAAGCCTTTTACTATATTATATAAAATGGTGAAGAAAGTATTAAAAAAAAGGTAATTTTTTAAAATGTTTTGATATAGCTTTTTACTAAATTATATTAAAGAACATTCATGGTTTTTTTTATAGCTAGCATTATTAGAATCACAAAATGCCAGCCTCACTGACCAACTTAATGTTTGTCAACTTGAAGAAGAATCTTTATTTGCTGAATTAAAAACCCTTAACAAAGTATTTAATAAAATTTTGACTAACTTTGAAAAGAATGAAAAAGAGATAGAGGTAAAATCATTTCATACAATAATTCATTAATTTTTATGTAAGCTGTAGATATTTTTATGTAAACTGTAGATATTATTATCGTCATCATTGTCATCATCATCATTGTCAACATTATCATCATCATCATCTAAATAAGTTACAATTAATGATAATAAAATAGTGTTTGCTATTGCCCTGTAATTCTTTAAGATTTTATTTATTACTGTTTTATTACCATTAGTACAAGGACTTTTTTACATCACAGGTTTTATGGAGAAAAAAATAATCTTTTCTTTAATTTGAAGTTTCTATGACTACTGAAGTAGTCTATAAAAACTACTGAAGTTACTATGAAAAAAAAGCTGTCATTTGCATGAAAGTTATTTTTATAAAAATTCTCTTAATAATTGTTTCATTTTTTATACACTTGTTAATACTTGGTTCATACTTGAATGAACTTAATTTACTAATATTTGTAAGTGAATCTCTATTTAATGTCTTATGTAAGCTTTTTTTAACTTCCAAGTTTAATCATTGAAAAAATATTTCATATCCTGCACCGGAAACTAGTGCATTTAACAACTATGATGTCCATATATATGCCCTATGATGTCCATATATATGCCAAAATTCAATGTTTTTAGAGACCTCTTTAAAAACTTGCAATTTTGGTATCTAAAATCTTGTCATTCTATTGGAAATTCAAAGAAGACAGTAAGATCTTGTCACAGAGAACAGCTAAAATTATAACTTAGACTTTAAAAAGTTTATTTTGGTTGTTGGGATGCTTGGATTAATTTAATAATTGAGATTTGAGAGGTTGATTCCTTAATTAAAAGAGGTTTTGAAAGGATTTTTGAAAGATTCCTGTGAATATTGTCCATAATTTTCTACCATTTCTAAGTCTCATGCTTCTATCATTTCAATGATCTTAAGTAGAATCATCAGATCTCATATGTGTTATAAGTAGAATCATCAGATCTCATATGTGTTATAAGTAGAATCATCAGATCTCATATGTGTTGTAAGTAGAATCATCAGATCTCATATGTGTTATAAGTAGAATCATCAGATCTTATATGTGTTATAAGTAGAATCATCAGATCTCATATGTGTTATAAGTAGAATCATCAGATCTCATATGTGTTATAAGTAGAATCATCAGATTTCATATGTGTTGTAAGTAGAATCACCAGATCTCATAGGTGTTATAAGTAGAATCATCAGATCTCATATGTGTTGTAAGTAGAATCATCAGATCTCATATGTGTTATAAGTAGAATCACCAGATCTCATATGTGTTGTAAGTAGAATCACCAGATCTCATATGTGTTATAAGTAGAATCATCAGATATCATAGGTGTTGTAAGTAGAATTATCAGATCTCATATGTGTTATAAGTAGAATCACCAGATCTCATATGTGTTATAAGTAGAATCACCAGATCTCATATGTGTAATCAATGGTTAAGTAGTTTATAGTTCTTTGGGCTTAAGTTAGTTTGGTCTTTTAACTGCACTTTTTGTATGCTTTCTCATGAAGTGTATTATTAGGATGTTTTAGTCTGTTGTTTTTATTTCATTAATCATTTTTATAAAAAATACTCATATGGTAAATATTTAATACTTGGTGTACAAGATTATATCTTGCTTGAGCAGTGACTATAGTAGTATTTGAAGAAAAGAAAAAGAGATGTAAACTTACAACAATAAGAGATGCAAACTTATAACAATGGGAGATGGGGTCAAGTTTAACACTCTATATAGATGTCACTACACTTATTAAATGTTTTTTTAACTTGTCTAAAAAAGAAAGACCATTCTGAACTAACCAAATACAAAAACAAGACTCAATGCAGAAGAAAATATGATATTTAAAGAGGTAGAGAGTTTAAGCAAGTTCAATTGATCCTAATTTTGAGATGGATTGGATATATGGTTTTAATGAAAGCTCAGTAACAAAATATAATCTGATAAAATACAAAGTAAAGAACTCAGTAAAAGTGTTTCCATTCATCAATATCAACGCTCCATTCATCAAGATCAATGTTCCATTTATCAATATCAACGTTCCATTCATCAATATCAACTTTCCATTCATCAATATCAATGTTCCATTCATCAAGATCAATGTTCCATTTATCAATATCAATGTTCTATTCATCAATATCAATGTTCCATTCATCAATATCAACATTCCATTCATCAATATCAACGCTCCATTCATCAATATCAATGTTCCATTCATCTATATTAATGTTCCATTCATCAATATCAACAATATTTTAAGAATAATAAGCAGTAAAACAACAAAATTGCTTGACTTAAAGTTACTCAAGTTAAAGTTGCTTGAGTTAAAGTAACTTGAGTTAAAGTTACTTAAGTTAAAGTTGCTTGAGTTAAAGTTACTTGAGTTAAAGTTGCTTGAGTTAAAATGAGAGATGACATTCTAAAAAAGGTAAAGTTATTGCTTAGAAGACCTTCTAGAAGCCAGTAACAAGATACAGTTTACATCTGCTTATTTTTTTATACATCTGAGTAAAGACTAGATACACTATCACTAGTCTCAACCACAAGCCCCAAAGCATTGGGTGTTTTATGTCAGATTTGACTGCTATTAGTCTATGAAAATCAAGATACAAAGTAGCAGGACATATGACAGGACATACTGGATGTTACAAGTATAAGAACAATCATGATGATCCTAACCTGAGAAAGCAAAGCATTTACAAAGAAATAAGCTTCACTCTCATTCTAAGGACATCGAGTTTTCAATTTATTTATTTTTTCATCAGATATATACAAGACAATATATTATCTTTTCAAAAGTTTCTTTTCAAGATATAATAATCTTTTTGCAACTAATCTAAAGCAACAGTTGGTTTTAACAATTTGAATTTAATCTGTGTTATGTTTACTTGTCATTTACCTTTCTATTGTCACTTGCCTTTCTATTACTAAAAACATAACTCCAACCATCTAAAGACAGGTAAAATTTTCCTATTTAATACTTTACACTTTTCAATTTCTTACATATAAATATTTTCTTATAATTTTCTTCTGATTTGAAATCAAATATTCAACCCTCGGAATTAGGATCGGCATTCGGCAACGCCGACCTAACTGCCGACCTGAATGTGTTTGAGGTTGGCAAAATATTGTCGACCTCGTTTCTATGTTTTATGGTAGACCTTTGTATCAACTTATTTTTGCCAACCTTTAAAAGATTGAGGTTGGCAAATTATTGCAGACCTCATTTTTCCTAATTCCAAGGATTGAATATTATGCTTAACAGTTTTGAAGCTACTGTTTGTTCTGCAAATGAATCAAACAAGATAAAAACCTTTATCAATGTTTTTTCTATTAAAAAGCATTTTAAAACATTTAACTGAGGCTTTTTCCATTTGTTCTTGTCATGTTGATTGTGAATTGCCTAAAAACAAAATTGCAGCATTTAATTAATGCTATATTAGTATGTACATAAATTAGACATTTAATTAATGCTATATGAGTATTTGCATAATTCAAATTAAGCTTACAAATTTAGTTAGAATGTTTGGTCATAAAATATATTGATAATTATTGAAACCAAAAATTTATTTATCCTCAAGAAGTTTGTTTGCTTGTTTTTCATACATGCAAGTTGTGATATATGTATGTATATTTATGTGTGTATAAATGATGTATGCATGTATATTTGTGTGTATATAAATGATATATATTCTCACAATATTATATGTTGTTTATTATTAATCTATATATATATATATATATATATATATATATATATATATATATATATATATATATATATATATATATATATATATATATACACACACACATTGACCTCCAATATATATATATATGTATATATATATATATATATATATATATATATATATATATATATATATATATATATATATATATATATACACTGTCCTTTTGATTACTAAATACAGTATATTTTAAAAAAATATACTCTTTAAACCAAATCAAATTGTTAATTTTGTATATAAGAGAAATATTTTTACATAATTTTACTTGGAAATAAATAAACATTTTGAAAATTTTATAAGCAGCCAGCTTAATCACTTGATCTCAATTGGATTGAAAATTTATGGCATCAAGTTGAACTTTCTCTAAAAAAAATGTTCTAAAAAATGCAGATGAGCTTTATAAAGCTATATGAAGAGCTTTATAAAGCTATATGAATGAGATTACGCAAGAAAAAAATGATCAACTTCTAAAAAGTTAAGGGTGTGCTAATAATTATTGGTTTTAGTATTTATTTATTTTTTAGTCAATATAAAAAAAGTGGCTAATGTTTTAGAAAACCACATTAATGTATTGTCTTACATTAAATCTACATGTAAGACAATACATTAATTTATTTCAAGGTAATATGTATTAGTCATATTACTTTTTCTTATATATAATTAAAACACATATTTAAAGTCTTTTATTTTCACAAATAAATACTTTATTCGGTAATTGAACTAAAAGGTTGCTTATATTTTGGAGGACAGTGTGTATATATATATATATATATATATATATATATATATATATATATATATATATATATATATATATATATATATATATATATATATATATATATATATATATATATATATATATATATATATATGCATATATATTTATTTATTATTAATAAAGAATGATTTTATGGAAGAACCAATGGTTTTAAGGAAGCAATTGATTGCTGAATTAAAGTCAAAATTTGAGTTAATTGCTTCAGTTGCTGAAAATCTAAAAAAAGAAAGAGAAGAACTTCAAGCACTACTCAGTGATAACAATTCATGTGGTAAACTTTATTTATTTATTTTGAAATGTACTGTTTTGTAAACTTGATTGAAATGTTTTTTGTTGGTATATAATTTTGTTTTATGCTCATAGAAATTAGGGAGATAGGGATCAGCAAGTATTTTTTTGACATATTTAATGACAACTTCAAGTTAGTAAAGTTAAAACAATACTTAAGATACAGCAAATGTGTTTAGAAAAAGTTCAACTATTTCCAAATATAGTATATCCAATACTTTGTTAGTGGGGCTATTTGTGACTTTGAAAACTAGGTACTTGTTATAACTAATTATATTGATGTGGAACATTTTAATTATTATGGTGTATCTTTTGTATATTTTTTGTATATCTCTTTGTATTTTCTATTATATTCCAACAATTTTTGCATATATAGTCTGACCAATGACTCAAATAATCGCTTTTAGTTTTAAATGTACTTTCAACTTCAGACATAAATAACCAACCCTTCGAATTAGGGTCGGCATTGCCGACATAACTGCCAACCTCAAAGTGTCTGAGGTGGGCAAAAAATTGCTGACCTCATTTCTATTTTTTACGGTAAGACCTTTGTATCAAATATTTCTTGATGACCTGATGCTGACCTCTAAAAGATTAAGGTCAGCAAATTATTGCTGACCTCATTTTATCTAATTCAGAGGATTGAATAAGTTATATAGTTGAATAAGTTAAATAAGTTAAATAATAATAAATAAATAAATAAATTGAATAAGTTAAATAGCATATATAGTTGTAAATTCAGTAGTTAAAACAAACCCAGTAGTTTGTTGGAGTGAAAAAATATATTAGTCATAAATTCAGGTGTATCAATCAAAATGCAACATGTAATAAAGTATTGAATCTTTGGTGGTTTCAAATCTTTAAGATTAATGTCAGTACCATGTTAAAAAACATTAACATATTGTTAAACATAAATTTAGAAATTTTATGGGTAATTGCCATAAAATACTGTAAAAGCATTTTTTTTTTTAATTTTTTTTTTCTGAAATGTCTTTCTGAAACTCGGTTTCGAATGAACATTCCATTTACTTAATGTGATGTACCAGAAGCTAAAGTTTTTTATGAATTGAAAACATAAATATACATAAATATAGGTTTATGCCTACATAAAATTGGTTACATATAAAGCATAAAGTAAATATAACAATAAAACCCAACTAAACATAATCAATAATATTTAATGTTAATTGGTGGATACAATTATTTAACTTAGTTGCTAATAATGTTTATTTAAGTATATCAATAATAATAAGTTGTGTTTTGAATGTTCTTTTGGGTATAAAAAAGTTGTTTCACTTACACCAAACCCCAGCTTTCCCATTACATTACACCATATCCCAGCTTTTTAATTAATATAATTAGTTTTGTTTAAGTTTTACTAGCAGTGGGATACATTATACTTATTGGAGTTTCAATTTTCCTTTTAAAAACTGCATACACTCTTGTCCAATCATCTTTAGTCATAGCACTCTTAAGGGATGTATGACATATTTAACTAACAAACCCCAACATCCATGTTGTTTATATCCTAATCACCTATATGTTAATCACTTATTTCCTAATTACTTAGAGTTGGTGTTGATTTTAGATATTTTGTTGGTTTTATATTATTTTTGCATTTAAAGTTAACTATGTATATGTTTCTTGGATAAACTTGTTGAAGTTCAATTTCATTCTTTGATTAACAAATTGAATCTTTACATTTTAAAATGTCTAGCTATCTTTCACTTATTTATTTAACCTATCTGTCTAAAGTCTAACCAGCTAGTTTCAGAGGTAAAATGTAAAATTTACTAGTCTAGTACCAGATTTAAGTACACCCTAAAAATCAAAAATAGGTATATGCCATTTTCAGTACCAGTATTTCAATATGACCCTTGACATTGAAAATTTAAGAGTTCTGGTAGGCCATTTAACTAAGTAAAGAAAATTTTGGCAACTATTTTCACTTTCTATACACAAAAACAATTTTTTAAAAACTTGCCAAAAAAAATCTCTAACTATTTTTAGTCATATTTTTAATAATGTTGATTCAATGATACTGATATCACCTGATAACACTATTCATTAATAGACAGGACTATGTACATCATTATTTTAGGGTTAAAGTTTGAGCAGGTAGTTTCAACATGTAAAAGAAATTTTTTTATTTTTTTCTTCTGAAAAAGTGTTTAGTTTAAATTGTTTATTTCAAAAGCAACAGTCTGCATAGTAACCTAAATATATAGTAGTAAATATATTTATAGATAGATATATAAGTTTAGATACATACATACATATACAGTTTATCCTAGTTTCAAGTATGTATCAGTGTTGTTTCTTAGCCCTGTATTTGTATAAAAAGAGAATTTATATATCTTAAAAAATTTTGTATTCACTAAATATTTTTATTTAGGGTCTTTAATAGAGAACATGATGAGTTTTAAAACTCGATTAGTGGAGCTGAGTGAAGAAAAACTTGTTTTGGAGAAGAAGTTATTGTCTGTAGAGCGTCAACTTGTTTCTAATAATTATCAAAGCAATCAACAGAAGGTTTATTTTATTTTATTTCTTTATTATATATTTTTGTAATGTTTGCAAGTAAATTACTAATTAATTTTGGTTTTAGGACTCATCTTCAGTTTACCAAGAAAAAATTTATTTCAAACAAAGCATTGAAAAACTAGAGTTTCAGATTGAAGAACATATTCGTGAACAAAATCAACTTAAATCAGAAGCAGAATATCTTAAAAATCAAAACTGTGAATTGCGTAAAGAAATTGCAATTATATTGCATGAGAATACTAAACTCGAAAACAAAGTTGAGCAACTTGAAAGTCTTTACATAAAACAAGAATCTGAACTTGCTTTAGCTGCTGAAAAAACCGAAGAATTATTAAGGTTAGTATTAAGCTATTATATGAAAAATGTTTTAAATCATTTAATTTTTTTGCTTCATTTTTTATATTTTTTTTAGGCAGTTATGTGCCACTGAAGGACGTAATTTAGATTTGTGCACCCAGCAATATACTCAACAAGAGCAGTTGGAGCAATCTAAACAGCTTGTGGAAAAATTAGAAAAAGAAAAACTAGAATCTGAAGAAAAAATCAAAACTTTTAAAGATAAATTGCTAATGGCTGAGCTTGATATTTCACACCTTCGCTCAAAAGCAACCAAAGCAGAAAGTCATAGACAGTAAGTAATTCACTTTTCTTTTTTTTACTTTTTTAACAATTTAAGATTAAATCTAAATAATGAACTTTTCAGATTGTTGGTAGCAGATCTTGATTCAGCAGACCGTGAGAGAGCAATATTGAATTCTGAATTGCAACAATTAGCGAGAGCATTATCGCCACTTAAAAGAGAAGTTACAGAAGTGATTAAAAAGCAAGAAAATCTCAATTTAGAACAAAATGATGCAAATTTTGATATAACAAACCAAGTAAAACAAATGAAAATAGAATTGAATGAATACAACATTGAAAAAATTGCATTGAAGAATGAGCAAGAAGAATTAGAGCAGAGATTAAAGTTGCTTGCTTTTGAAAAAGATGAGCTGAGAAGTCAGCTTAGAAAAATTATACAGGTTCAAGTTTTATTTGAATTGGCTTATAATAATAGGTTGTGTTCGTTTTCATCAACTTTTATATACTATCTTGTTTTGCTTTTGTCTATATATCTACATTGTCAGATTGTATCAAATATCACGTTTTACTAAATGTGTATGTGTTGTTTTATGTGTTATACTATGTAAGTTTTATTACGTTTTTACTACACTCAGCGAACTTTCTATAGTTCCATGTAATTATAGCAGATTTTATGCGGAACGCATTTATAAAATTAACCACAAAAATTTTCTTTATTAGACCTATTGCAAACAAATACATTTATGACAATTTTATGTGTTTCTAAAACAATTGAAACTAAATTTTCTAGAATGTTTTAATTGGTATATATACAGGTTATATATACCATTAGTTTGTTTTGAACACTTAATAAGAGTTAATTTGTTAAGATTTTTTAATTTGTTTGTTTTATACGGAAGTTTTGTGTATTTTTAATTAAGATTTGTTATTTAATTATTACAATGCCACACGGAAAGGTGTTAAATGAGGGAGAAAAAGCAAAAATTGTTGCTTACAAAGATATGGGTTTGTCCAATCGACAAATTGCAAAGAAAATTAAAAGGTCTCATCATGCAGTGAACAATTTTATAAACTTAGGTAAAAATTACAACAAAAATCACTTTAAGGGCGGAAATA
Organism: Hydra vulgaris; assembly: GCF_022113875.1. Taxonomy (NCBI): domain Eukaryota; kingdom Metazoa; phylum Cnidaria; class Hydrozoa; order Anthoathecata; family Hydridae; genus Hydra; species Hydra vulgaris. The sequence continues at coordinate 31,239,046 of NC_061158.1, read as the reverse complement.
AAAAAACAACCAAAAGACAACATTCTTCCATTTTGCGTTTGATGTCATCCTTAGTACGAACAGCAAGACAAATAAGGACTGAACTTGAATTACCTGTGACTACAAGACGTGTCCAACAAATTTTGTCAAAATCAGGACAATTCCAATGGAAAAGAATTTAGATTTAAGTTTGCAAAGGACCACATGACATGGGATGCAGAATGGGAAAATGTTATTTTTTCCGACGAAAAAAAGTTTAACTTAGATGGGCCTGATGGTTTTAAGTATTATTGGCATCATGTTCACCTTACTTGAACCTTATTGAAGATTTATGGGGAATATTGGCGCGAACTATATATGGAAATTCTCGACAGTATAATATAATAAAATATTATTTGCTAATTTACTTATTCCTAATAATTCCTGTAATAAACAAAAAAAAAATGCAAATATTCCTGAATTTATTTATATGTACAAATTGTAAGTGGAACTATGGAAATTTCGCTGAGTGTATTTGTGTATGTGTTCTTTTATGTGTTTTACTATATGTGTATGTATTCCGTCTTTTTATATATGCTTGTACTGTGCATGTGTCTACCTGTGTCTTGTCCTAAATATTTTTTTTAATTTTAATCTAATAAACACATTTTTTTAGCATTTTGATATGCAAAATGATGAGTCATCGAATACTTTATCGAATTGCATGGAGGATTCCATCAGCTATGTGAGCAATTTATTGAACCAGCAATACAACATGGATCATGAAAAAGATCTTCTTTTAGAAGATCTACACGCTGCAGATTATGCAAATAAAATTTTGAACTTTTGTGTTAATAACTCTGTCGAAGATTTGCAATCAGCACATCAGGATCTTTGTTTGGCTACGGTTGAAAGGTTAAAACTTAAAGACGCGGAACGTCACTTAACTCGAAATATCAATGAAATTACCAATAGTGACCGTTATTTATCGAACGGATTGACATGTCTTCATTACGAATTTCAGAAGCTAAAGGTTGATATAGAATCTTTTGAGAATGAACAAGTGTGCTTGTTAGAAGAGATTCGTTCTTTAAATAACCAATTAAATATTGCTGAAAATAATGTTATTAATGTAGTTCACTTTAAAAAAATTATTGAAAAAAACTTGTTACAATATAAAGAACGCAATTCCCAGCTTGAAACTCATTTGCGTGTTATTTATGAGGACCTTCTGGAAATGGAGTTGCGAATTAATGGCACACCCAGTAAAAGTGCTAAAGTATTGCTAGAAACAATAGAATTACATAGACATTTTCAATATCTCGAAGATGATTTATTGCAATCAGAAACTGAACGTAAAAACTTTAAGGAAGAAGCTGCTGATCTAATGGAAAGATGTAATAATCTTCAAGAAGAAAGAACCTTAAATATGGTAAGTACTGGAATTGTTCAGCATAGTATACATGACCAGGATAACTTAATTGCTCAATTACAAAATGAGCGAGATTCATTAGTATATGAGAATAAACGTTTGGAGACAAAGTTATCGATACAGAAGAGTGATAGGAAAAGAATTATTGAAGATTATCAGCGAATTAGTCAAAATCTTGTGGGTTATATAAAGTATAATAATGAACTTGAAAAAAAGTTAGAAGCTGTTAAACGTCATTATCATAAAAAAGAAGAAAATACACAAAATAACCTATCGGCATCTCAACTAAATACAAAGCAAGGTTCTGATTTACTTTGTCAGTCTTGTTATGAAAATGTCACTCGCAACTTTCTCGGGATTAACAAAAACTCGCAAATACTTGGTCAAGAGTTGCTTGAGTGCATCCACGACAATTTATCTATTGAAACTGCCATCATAAGCTTTATAGAACAAAAGCATGATTTAGAGCAGCAGTTGGTTGCAGAAGAAACACAACAGTTTTATATTGGAAATTTGTATAATAGAAAACCTGTTGTGTCTCGGCGCGAATCTAATTTTTCCATCATAAGCAGAGAATCTTTTTTTTCATAAAGAATTATTTTTAAAAGCATATTTTTGCCCTTTTTAAATATTAATACCCTCCAAACTCCTTTTTCCTTTGTCACCTTACCCTCCATTTATTTTCTTTTTTAATTCTCCCTTTAGGATGCCAGTTTGTTGTCGTTTATCAAAAAGAAATAAAGCTTTTTGTTTCTAAGAGTTCACGATTTCAAATCTGGCGTGTTTCTTTGAAGACGCTACATTTTGGTTCCGTATTTCGTATTAATAAAACGCTACAACATTCAAGTTTCGTATTTTATAATGAAGGAAACGTATTCAACCAAAAATGAAAACAGAAAGGAAACAACGTTACTTGACATTTAAATCTTTTTAAGATTTTTTTATCGTTTATACGCCATATTTTTACATGGTGCTCGATGCTGAAATTATTTTATGTTTTTTTCCAATTTTTTTTTTCTCTCATTTTTTGTTATGTCGTAATAACCGCAAATAAAATCTGAATAATTTCATAAATCGAAATATGGATAACTTTCTGATTATATGATATACTTCTATGTAAGCAATTTTTTAGAAATATTCTCTTTATTACTTTTTTAAAATTAAATATTTTCAAAAAGTTTTAAACTAATCAAGAGTTTCTGAATTTTACTTTCCCGAATTAAAACTTATTACAAAAACTGTTGCAACATTTTTATATCTTTTTATTTTATGTCGATTTTCTAATAAAATTGTAAATTTTGTGAAAAGTTTTAAACATGTTTTATTTATTTGTCAGAGGTTTTTTTTTTATAACTAAACGTTATGACGTTTTCACAATCAAACTCAAGAATCGATTGAACTAGTATTCCAGTAGTTCTTGATTGTTTTTATACCTGCAACCCTTAAATATTTTAGACATGCACCCTTTAAATATTTTAAAGTGTTTACTATAATTTATTCATTTTTTATATGAAAGTATAAAAAATAATAGAAATTTTGGTTTAAATTTAACTAAACAGAAAACAAAAAGTTTTTAGTGTGTTTTAATTGTTTTAGTTTTATATCGATTTGTAATTTTATCCTTAAATCACTAGTGTCAATTACAAGTAAATATCTCAAGATCGCTTTCACTGACTACTTTTTCATTTAAAATGTACATTGTACAGTACATTTTAATTGCACAGTGGGCCAGGTAGTGGACAAAAGTAAAAGAAAATACATTCTCAAAAATTATCAGACATGTCGTCAAGACAGTAAAGACCAAGAATAAGATCAAGACATTTGGGCTCAAGACCAAGGCTGAATGCTTTAAGACGAAGACTAAGACCAAAACATCAACCGAAGACTAAGATTCTGAAAGTTTTTACAAGACCGGAATCAAGACTTAGGTTCTGAGTTTTCACTTTTTAAATCTTTTTTTTTTTCATTTTTAAATTAAATTTCTTTCATTTCTAAACATCAATAAAAAAAAATACATAAACAAATAAAAAAATAATAAAATAAATAATTTTAATTAAACATTAAAAAAAATTTTTTTTTTTTTTTTTAATTCTCCTAACATAAAAAATTTCAGTTATTCAGTGTAGTAAAGGCAGTTATAAAATATTATAGCTTCTGTATCATATTTTGTTGACTACGACATATCTTTATTAAATGATCAGGTCTGAGAGTTTTAAAAGACGAAAAAAATCAAAATGAAAAATTTGCGGTATCATTAAATATAAATGTTTATAGCGAAACCGAAGGTTCTTTTTTTTAAAAAAAAAAATCTTTTTAATATCCCAATCGCTTTTCCAAATTTGAATAAGATTTTTAATAAAAATGTTTTTTAGGTAAAATGAACATCATAGTTTAATAATATGATCTGTTCCGATTCTTTATTGGCGCTTTTTCTTAATTATATGCTCTTTCTTGGTCGGAATTCTAGTATTTTTTGTTAAAATTGATAGAAATATTGTATTTTGATAATTATATAGTTAATATACGTCAAAACCGACTAGAATTACGATCTATAGTAAATTAAGGCACTTTTTCAAAAGATTTTAACAAAATTCATGTTAACGCCGATGAGCAAAAATGATCTAAAGACTTCAAAATGGTGTTCTTCAAATTTACTATTAGGGATAGTAAAAAGCATTTGAAAATTACGTAAAAAAAAAAAGAAAAGTTTCTTTAAATATTGAAAAAATTGGAAGCAAAAATATTATACAATTCAAAGCTCTTGTTTAGAAATAATATGCTGATAAAACAATGCTAGTTCCAAATAAAAGAATTCGAATAATTTGTAAATTACCTTAACTACACCGAGTAGAACCTTGTCAAATCATCACAACGAACTCTCATTGAGAGCAGGAAGTTGCGGCCATCTACGGTTTGTTAATAATAACTAATCCATTCGTTGAGTTGATATTTTTTGTAAGAATCAAGAAATGAAAAGATAGTAGAGATAGATACCAAGACCAATACTCTAGGCTTTTAAGACCAAGACTAAGACCAAGACTTTAGGCTTTAAGACCAATACCAAGACCGGAAGAAGGCATGAACTTTCAAGTTAAAATGCATTTCCACGGTGCTCTGTGACAAGACTGCTAGATCTTCTTGGGGCACCTAAATAACAATAATATACATATATATATATATATATATATATATATATATATATATATATATATATATATATATATATATATATATATATATATATATATATATATATATATATATATATATATATATATATATATACACACATATATATATATATATATATATATATATATATATATATATATATATATATATATATATATATATATATATATATATATATATATATATACATTTATAACAAATAGAAAATCTAAAGTTAGCTAGCTGAAGTTAGTAATCCTAACTTTAGATGCAGTTGTAAATTGCATGAACTTATCTGCAAATAATAATTTGTCTAATTTCATAAAGCATCTTTTACGAAGATGGCATATATGCAGCAGCTCTAAAAATCCTTTCGAAAAGAAAAACAAACAATGGTTACAAAATGAACCGATATCGGTTTAATTTGTAATTGATATTAAGAATATTCTACTTTTTTTTTGGTTTACATTTGGTCGTTATACAGTTTGGTAATAGAAAATGTAAGAAATATAAACAAGGTATCTGAAAGTAGATTGCGAGGATCTTGTCAATAGAACCTTAAATAAGCATTTAACAAGGAGAAGATAAACAAAAAAAAATATTTTAGTTATTGTACTTAATATTATTAAAATTAATGAACTTCTATAGACGTAGAACTACAAGGCATTTCCACGCTCAAGTGAGTTATTTCGATGGAAAAAATAAATAAATTCGAGTTATCATTGGGTTGCCATATGTTTAAATTTTGATTAATAATGTTATTTGTCTTATTTTTTTAACAAAAACCAAGTTATCATTGGGTTGCCATATGTTTAAATTTTGATTCATAATGTTATTTGTCTTATTTTTTGGTTTTAATTCCTAATTAAAGTCTTGCGTCTCAGTAAGCACAGAACGTTTTTAAAACGTTTAAAAAGTCTATGAAAGCGGTTTTTAACATTTTTTAAACGTTTTAAAAACGATCTGTGCTTACTAGGGTCATACTTTCTATTTAAATGGTAGCTAAATTACATTTTGATAAAAGCATAGAATCATGAAAGGAATTTTTTTTTTTATCTTAACTATTAACTACCACAAATTTATTATACCATATATGAACTTAAAAAGTGATATTGGCTCAAATAATTTTTTTATATTTAACAAAATATATTATCTGCTATAGTTTCCCAACAAAACGACTGTCCCGTAAGTAACAAAAACAATAGTTTTTTAAATTTACTCCTAAAAACGATCTCCAATTATAAAATGTATTATAGCAATTATAAGATACTAAATAATTTATATATCTAGATGATTTTTTGTTGATTGAAGTATTTCTTTTAGGCATACAAGCATTGTCTATATATGTCCCTTAAGTAACGAATCAATGTCCCGTAAGTAAGACTCATTGTAAATAGATACTGGCGTTGTTTATAAAATAGGGTTTAGTTGATTTTAGTAACAAAACGAATTACAAAAAGTTTTAAAGAATTTTTTTAAACTTTTGAAACATATGGTATTAAAACATATGTTGAAACTACTTAATAAAACATTTTCTATAGAATTGTTAAACTTATTTTTCTATAGATATTTTTAACTTTTTTGTTTTAGTTATAACTTATTATCAGTCATTGTATTTTAATAATTATAACTAAGAAGGCTCAATCATGTTTTAGCAAAGATAAAAAGTATGTTAGTCCAAAGATAAAGAGTATGTTAAAAAATACAGAATAAAAAAAAGATACGAATACTCAAAGTTACCAAAAGGTAAAAATCAAAAAGTTGATATAGAAAGAAAGATTAAAGAAAAGGAAAAAAAAAAGCTAAATGGATAAAAGCAACTAAAAATAAAACTAATGAAATTATTTGCTACAAGAAGCCATATAGTACATCTTCTTCTCTATCAAGGGCTGTAAATAAGGTAAAACTAATAGTCCATCAAAAAGCAGTTGTTTTACAATTAGCCTCTAAACAACATTCCAACGTTGTAGAATGTTCTAATGGTTTTAGAAGAGCTACTTCCTTATATAAAGAAATAAAGAATAAAGTTGTTAGTTTTTATAAAAATGATGATGTCAACCGCGAGTCTCATCTGGAAAAAAAATCAAATTTGCAACAAAAAATAATAAGAAAAAAAAATTATATTCAAAATGGCACATTACATGAGCATAAAAGAGACGCATGCTTTGTTTATGACAGAAAATGAAAACATAAAGATTGGCGTAAGTTAATCTGCAAGTTTAAGACCTTTACATGTCCTCCTTAATCGACAAATGTCAGCTAATGTATGCACAAGCATATATCATCAAAATATAATTCTTGTACTAAAAAAACTCTCCGGCTGAAGTGCAAACATACCTTTACATTCAAGAAAATTTCCAGAGTCTTGTCTTCAAAGTCCAGACAAATCAGAATGTTGGTTTGGTGAGTATCAGCACGAAAAATGTAATTTCAATAAAAAGTATTCATTACAGTGTTATGAACAAACTTTAGAAGCTATTGTTGAGTGGAAATAATGGATGATAATAGAAGGATAAAGCAAATGGTTCAAAGTACTTCAGTAGCACACTTGTACAATCACCTATGCTAACTGATGCCATCCTTTTTAACTCATAGTTTTAATAAAAGACTACGGCATAAGAATTTAGAATCTGACAAAAATAGCACAAATGAGGGGGATAGTATAGCAGTGTTACAAATAGTTTAAATTCTTGAGCTATAATTCTTGGTTCATGTAAACTTTTTTTATCGATTCTAACCATTTGTGGCAGGAAACTGGAGCATGATTTTTGCCAATAATTTCTTTCATTATTTGCCCATGCCATAGTGGAACAGAGTGTGCAAAAAGTCATTATCGGAATTGCATGCTGAAAATTTATCATAATCATAAAAAGATGTTCATTAGAGGAAATATCTAGTTTAAAAAACATAAAATATTTACTAAGATGTTTTTTTATGCGGTTATTCACACGTGTTTCTTAACGTTATTTTGTATTTTTTAATTATCAACTTTCTTACGCTACTATTGTTTTAAACTAATTTTATTGAGTATTATTTTAAAATAAATTATTTAAATCAAAACAATTTAACGTAAGTTTAATCCTTTGTATTTATCGATCAGTGACAGTTTTCAATATTTTTTTTTGCTACTATTACTATTAGGTATCATATAAACCAACCTCTAAACACTCGATTATGTAAACCTAATGAATGTAAATAGCCATGCATCAAATATTTTAAAACTTTATGCAATAAATAAAATTGTTACAAATAAACAAAATTCGTTTCATAATATTTATTGTAAAAACAAGTTTTTAATAAGTTCTTAAAACTCAATATTTTGTTATAACTTTTGAACTACAAATCAATCATGCAAAGTATTTAAATACACACCCCCTTCCCACAAAAAGGTAGACACTGAGACAAGACAAAAAACATTTCTATTCAAGTAAAAAAGTTGAAAAAAAAAAAGTTACTCGATTCTATTAGTAAATTTTAACTATTAGAAAAATATTTTAATAAAAACAAATTTTTTAAATATTTCAATATGCTTAAAGTAGTAAAGCTAATAATATAAAATTGTGGATAAATTATTTATTTATTTATTAATAAAAAGTTATTTAAATGCAACGTTTCAATGAACAAAGATAAAAACCAGGCCATATTATTGAAAAAAAAGAGCAAAGGAAAATTTGCTTTGATATCTTTTCGCTTTAACAACCCGTTACCGAGAAATCATATCATTTGCTAACATTCTTTAAGTTGCCCTTTGATCAGAACGATGACATTGCTAAGAGATCAAGACTCAAGAACTTTTTAGCGCGTCTTAAATTGCGCTGAAGTACCTGTAAACACTAGGGTTGTTCGCCGAAAAACAAAACTTGCGAAAATTTCGCATCTTTATCTACCGTAATAGAATTGTTATTACGGAAGTTGCACATGCGAAAATGCACATTCCGTAACGCGCTATACGAAAATATAAATAAATAAAATTCCGTAATAAAGCAATGCGAAAGAAAACTTATATATATATACATTAACGGGATTTTACTGTATATATATGTATATATATATATATATATATATATATATATATATATATATATATATATATATATATATATATATATATATATATATATATTTATATATATATATATATATATATTCATATATATATATATATATATATATATATATATATATATATATATATATATATATATATATATATATATATATATATATATATATATATATATTTATATATATACATTCATATATATATATATATATATATATATATATATACATTAATATATATATTTATATATATATATTCATATATATATATATATATATATATATATATATATATATATATATATATATATATATATATATATATACATTAACGGGATTTTACTGTATATATATGTATATATATATATATATATTTATATATATATATATATATATATATATATATATATATATATATATATATATATATATAAATATATACTTATATATACAGTAAAATCCCGTTAAGTTGGACTCTCAATGAATAGATAAACAGTATGCCTTTCTTTTTAAAAAGTATAAAGAGGATGTGTGATAAACAATTAAATACTTTATTATAAAGAACGAGAGATCTCTCTAAAGGTAAATGATATCAGAAAGAGTAAAAAGAGAAGAAATATATGTGAAACAGCGGGATGTGAACCTGAGTCTACGCGGCCAAATGTCTTAACTGAATGAGCTATACGTTCATTCAACTAAGAGAATAGTAATATTTATTTAATATATAATTTGAAACTATATAAAACAGAATTTATTTGCAACGTATGCAAATAGGATTCTATATATCAGGAAAATGAATAGTAATGTGAACCTTTAGATGCTTATAATTAATATCTGGACTCAAAAACTAGTTACTTTTAATGGAACACAATAGGCTGTAGGAGCCTCAGGGAAATTATATTCAGAAATGGTTATATTAGACTCAGAGTTAGCTAGAAATTATTACAAAGTATTTAGGACAGATTTCTAGTACAAAAAGCAAAAGATTTAAAGCAAAATGAATTATATTATTTGAAAAAATTGTTTTACTTACATTTCATCATAAATTAAGTAGAACTTAGTAAAGCAAGGGAAACGTGTTGAATTAAGCACAATGAACTCAATCTTAAAAGAATAACTAACAGAAGAGAGGTTGTCACTATTGTGAAGGCGACGAAAGATCTGTAATATAGAACATGGAGGTCAAAAAATGCTATCTTAAGTAAAAAGAGTATGATGAACAAAAGTTACAATGGCTGCGGGATGCGAACCCGGATCTCTGCGGCGAATTATCACGTATCTAACTGATTGAACTATACAATCTTATACTCAAATTTATATCTTATTAAAATTAAAAAACAATATTTTCTATGATCTATACTTTGAAAAGCGTATTCAAACAGGACTCTACATACCTTTAAAATCTGCTAGAATTTTAGTAACGTGCACACTTTTAGAAATTATTGAAATAGGTATATTTTATCAGAAATATGCTTAAGCTAAAGCATATTTTTGAGCCTCTTTTTACTATTTGCTTAAGCATATTCGAACCTGTTTCAAAAATTTCATATGCTTTAAAAAAAAAAACATGTATATTCCTACCCATCATTCTTATTTTTAATATACGTAATGAGTTCAAAAAACATCGTTGTATATATTTATTATGGCACGTTTCGTAAGTTTATTTCCGTTAAGAATTCTTTCGTATGTTGTGATCCGAAATACTTTCGTTTCGAAAGAAATTTTATTTTTTATCAATATTTCTAAAAATAAAACCGTAAAAATTTAATAAGTTATTTTACTGAAAATAAAAATTCATTATAAACATTTTGGGATTTAAAGATGTTAATTTTTACAATTAAAATCAGTCTGGCAAACAAATTTTCTTTATAGACTTCAAAACGTCGTTTGGCAAAAATGTTTGTTTCGCAAGTGCGACTTCCGAAACCGCTACTTTCGTATGTTGCAAAATAGTTTTGTTTCGTATGTCAACTTGCGAAATGCTAAATTTCGGAAGTGGTTTTTGCGAAATGAACATCGGCGATTTTAAATGTTTCGTAACATTCGGTACGAAAAAATGTAATTCCGTGTTCTCAATCTCCTTACGAAAGAATGTTGTTTTTCCGGAATTGCACGAAATCCTCCGGTTAATAACCCTAGTAAACACTAGATTCTTTATTTATTGAGAACAATGCTAAATGGCTTGATAATGAAATTAATTTAAATGATTTTATAAAATCTCTTCAGATTACAGCAGTCAAAATAACCGTACCGAATGCAAAGTTCTCCATCTTCTTCTAGCTCTGATCGACCACCAATTACTGACTTTCAAAAGTGTTCTTCAAGAACTAAGTATCAATGTCAAATGAGTTATTATTTTCTTCATAAGTTTCATTAAATAAAGAAACAAAAATAATAAAGGTTAAAGCAACCTTTCTTTCTGGAAAAGAAGCATTAGCGTTGATGCTAGATTCAAATATGACCAAAGTTGCTTTTCAATTCCATAGAAATGCAGCTATTGCAAAACAATGTAACCTATATCCTGCATATAACAATATAAAATCATTAAAACTTTTGTGCTATCCTAACAACATGATTTTTACTGGTTATACTTCAAGCATACCACTGCAAAGTTTATGTGACCATGCACCTCAAAGACTGATAAAGCAGGTTTTGATGATTCTACTGGCTAAAGCATATATTAAAAAAATGTCTGTTGAAAGTCTTTGCAACTTGAAAAAAGAAGAATTGTTGTTTTTAACTTGCCTTGTTCCAATTCAGATTACAACTTATGATTGAGAAATTCAAACGGTTATTTGGAGAAATTAAGATTTAAATTTGAAAAAGAAACAACCGATTTACTAATCATTGAAGAAACTACTTTAAAAAATGAGATCTTTAATCTTGAAGAAACTTGTGTTCAGTTATTTAATGGCAAGTCTATTTTAGCCAAGCATATCATTCAAGTTACAATCATAAATAGCAAAGCAGTTTCTACACTTTATTCATGGATATGATTTTTTGAGTGTCTCATTCGTGTTTCCTATAAGATACCAATCAAAAAATAGCAAGCAAGAGGAGACGCAGAGATAGCTCTTGTTAAAGGACAAAAAAAGAATATACAAAAAGAATTCCGACAAAAAATGGGACTTATTGTTGACTTCCCAAAATGTGAAAAATATGGAAATTCAAATGACGGCAAGACTGCTCAAAAAGGCTTTTCAAATAAATATGAATTTGCTGAAATTACAGGAATAAACAAAAAAGTAATTGTAAAGTTGCACATAATCTTAATTTGCATATCAAGTGGATTTCAAATAGATTTTTTCTGCCATAGCAACACAAGTTTTAAAAAAGGATTAAAGAAATATATTTTGCTACACTACATTATCTACTTGTTAATATGACTGCTTTGTTTTAAAATATAATAATACTTAATATATGTTATTCATAATTTAAGCCCTTATATACAGTATAAGGGCTTAAATTATGAATAACATATATATACAGGCTTCGTTTTTTTTAATACAGGCCTTTTTTATAATACCGGCCTCAGGCCTATATTTATAAAAAACTTATTGAAAATAAAATATTGCAAAAAATTGGTAAAAATGCACTACTTTCTTTTTTAGGTAATAAACTTCATTTTTTATGGTGTTAAATCTAACATTGAAATTTCCATATAATTTTGCTTCATTTGAGACCCAACATGATACACTTAAATAATTTTTTTTTAATATTAGGAATTTGTTATGTTCCTTGGGATCTAAAAGGAACATAACAAGTTCCTAAAGGTCTTGAGGGAGTCATCAAAATATTTTTTATTCAAAAATTTTTAAAAACCAGTTTTTTTTTATTATATAAAACACATTAAGCATATATTTTTCAAAAATGTTCTTTTTGGGAAAACCTTATTAGATAATAATATTTTTTAATTAACTATAATTAACTTGAGATAAATATGTTTTATATTGATGATATTTTTCTTGTCATCGCTTCAACTTTATTTCGATATAAAAATTTACTTTTACCGTTATGACTTTTTCCTAATATATTGAAGTGTTTTTTACTTTTATTATTTTTGTTACAATATTTTTAGAAAATTGATTTCAAATAAATAAACAAATCTATGATTTACACTAAAAAGGTATTAAATAAAAATAAAGTTTAAACGCAAAAAGATTTTTGTTACCTCTATTTATTTATATTTTTTTGTGAAATTTTTGTATTTTTATATTGATTTACGGCTACATCATTGGCTTTTCAGAAATTAATTAACAAATAATCTGTTGCCATATAAAGTATTCTCTGTAGTTAAGTACCGTAGCCATTTTAAAAGTTCAAAAGTTTTTCGCATGCGTACCTAAACATAGCGCTTTTTACTAATATCTAAACGACCGTGTCAGAGATGTAGGTCTCGAGACCAATGTCTTGGTCTCGAGACTTTTACTGTATTGGTATTGGTCTTGAAGCCTAAAGTCTCGGTCTTAGTCTTGGTTTTGAAAGCCTAGAGTATTGGTCTTGGTCTTGGTCCCGAACCTCTATTGTCTTTTAATTTCTCGATTCTTACGAAAAACATCAACTCAATGAATGGATTAGTTATTATTCACAAACCGTAGATGGCCGCAACTTCCTGCTTCCAATGAGAGTTCGTCGCTCTACTCGGTGTAGTTAAGGCAATTAACAAATTATTCGAATTCTTTTATTTGGAATTAGCATTGTTTTATTTTTTAGTTTTTTTAGTTTTTATTTAATAAATTTCAATAATACAGTTTACATTTTTATCCTTATAACTTTTTGTGGTGATTATTGATTCTTTCGATCTATAAAATTTGTTGCATTTATAAAATGTTTACCACCTCTGAAATTAGCTGCATTTATAAAATGTTTACTTGCTTAAATTGTCTTATCGATAAATAAAAATTGTCTCGTCGGTATTTTTTTACTTCGGTAAGAGGATCGGTAGATAAAAATTGTCATATCGGTATTTGTTAACTTCGGTAAGAGGATCGATACTTCGAGTATTGTGTTTATACAATACTCGAAAATTGCATTTCGAATTTTTATATCCGGTTATAAATTTGTTCAAATTCTTAGTTATTTTTAGTTGGTAAACACCCAAATCTTCAATTTTTTAAAAGATAAATAATTTTTTATCCTTTTAAATTATCTCCTTTTCGTTTTTTCATCTCAATGTTCGTTCTTCAGTTTTAATAAATTAGTACTTTTTTTCTTTTAAATCGTTTCAAATTCTCGACAATCAATAAAGAAGTGGATACTGAAAAAATGCTGTTTTGACCAATGAGTTCCGGTCTGATAATTTTTATTTATTTATTTTTATTTATATGTATACACATACATAAATACAAACACTTGGACACATACATGTATATACACACATACAAACATTTTGTATATATAAAATTTTCCTTTTTTTTTAATATAATGTTTTACATTTATAAATATTGAAGTTTTTATACTTTTAATATAATGTTTATTGTTTTTTGTAATTGTAATAGAGAATATAATCACCATATCAATAAGAATAAAAATAAAAATAACAAAAAAAAAGAAAAAAAGAAATAGACTAGTTTAAATAAAAGTTTGGTATCTGGTAGAAGATCTAATGATCTTGTCGCCAGAACCATAAAACGTTATAATAAAATATAACTTAAGCCATTAATAAATAGAAACAAATAAAAAAGACAAAATACAAAAACAAAATAACGTCTTTATATAAATCTCTTATTTTGAAAAGTATTTCAAAATATTGTCATTAAAAAGAATGAATTCTTTTAATTTCTTTTTAAAGACTGAGAAGCTAATTGATAAATCAAAATTAGGTAAAATGATTTTGTTCCAGAGATTAGGCGCACGATAAGCTACACAGAACTGATTGAATTTTCTTCGACAAATGGGTTAGTTAAATAGAGTAAGTTATCATTTCGTATGGTTAGTTATATTTTATATACATTCACTGCATAAATATTAAATACTTTAATATTTTAAATAAAAACTTTGAATGCGTAGGTCAATTTTTAAAACAAACTAAGCTTTACCAGCCTATTATGTCTAAACAAGAGTTTTAGATTGTATAATATTTTTGCTTCAGATTTTTTTAAAATTTAAAAAAACTTTTCTTTTTTTTAATGTAATTTTCAAATCCTTTTTACTACCCCTAATAGTGAATTTGAAGAACACCATTTTGGAGTCTTTCGATCATTTTTGCTTATTGGCGTTAACATGAATTTAGTAAAAATCTTTTGAAAAAGTTCCTTAATTTAATATAGATCCTAGTTCTAATCGGTTCCGACGTATATTAACTATATATAGTTATCAAAATACAATTTTCACAAAAATTACTAGATTTCTGACCAAGAAAGAGCTTATAATTAAAATAATTTTCCATAAATAATAAGAACAGATCATTATATGGATACGTGAAAATTTATAAATTCATAAAATGTATTTTATTTATTTACACTTTTGCCGATAAAAAAAAATTTACAGTCGTAACTTATAAAAAAAAATAATTACATGACCGGGGCTAGAAGAAGACAAATTTAGTCTTATCATTAAGCCCCAAAAAATGCGTCATTACTAGACAAAATATAGTTTGACAATAAAATATAGTTTCAATGTATATATCTCTGATTTATATTATAAAAGAAAATTTAAATATATCGCATATCGTTTAAAATTTATAGTTTTTCAAAGAATAAGATTTAACAATTGTTTTGTAAAATAAAAGAAACAAAATTTAATAAAATATTAAAATGACAAAAATAACATTTAAGACTTGGT
Organism: Hydra vulgaris; assembly: GCF_022113875.1. NCBI lineage: Eukaryota > Metazoa > Cnidaria > Hydrozoa > Anthoathecata > Hydridae > Hydra > Hydra vulgaris. The sequence continues at coordinate 31,223,640 of NC_061158.1, read as the reverse complement.
TTGAAAAAATAAGAAGATATGATTTTATATACAAACATTTTATTGGTAGAGCATTTTATAGTTTAACTTATTTAATTATATTTATAATACTTTTCATTGCCAATTAAGTAAAAGCAAATAAACAGTATAAAATAAAAGTAAAAGATTAATAAATAACGCAAAAATAAAAAATAAATTTCTCAAAAAGAAGATTATCATTTAAAATAATAAAAACATATGTACAATTGTTGATTAATTATGTATTAATAATCTAAAGTAATTAATTAATTAACTATTAATTATTGATTTCTAATATAAAGAAGTTTTATTAGAAAAAATTTAATTCATTTTCAGTTAACAAAAGTAATTGCTTAAGTTTTGTTTTGAATTGGTTTAGAGAATAATTAGTTTTCATTTCATTATTTAATATTATGTTCCACAACTTTGGTCCTCGGTTTACAATAGAGAATTTAGTAGCGGAATAATAAGTTTTGGATTGAATGTAGTTGTATTTTGAAAATCTTGTAGGGTATATGTGATTTATTTTTTCAAAAATTGAATAAAATAAGATTGGTAATATATTTTTATCAAGTTTGAACATGAAAAGAAGAACTTGATAGAGGTTTAGTTTATATACATTTAGGATATTGAGTTCATTAAAAAGTGTTTGTGTGTGTGAAAAACGATCTACGTTTGAAATTATCCTTATAGCCTGTTTTTGTTTGCTAAGCAATTTTTTTATTTTTGTTGCGTTAGTGCTACACCAAGCAATGTTCGCATAACTTAAGTAGCAATGAATAAAAGAAAAGTAAATGTTTTTTAAACAAGATCGATGTAATAACTGCTTTGCTTTGTACATTATTCCTAAATTTTTTGATATTTTATCTTCAACTACACCCATGTGTTCCCTCCAGGTTACATTTTCGTCTAGAAACACGCCTAAAAACTTTATTGATTGCTCTCTCTTTATTAATTGATTGTCAATAAAAAGGTCTGGGAGTTCTAAGAGAATATCTGATTTTTTATGTAGGCGGTGGAATAAAGTGTATTTTGTTTTAGTAATTTTTAAAGATAACTTGTTTGATTTAAACCATTGGGTTAGTTTGTCTAGTTCTTTGTTTAATGTTTGGAATAATATATTGATATCTTTATTGGAATAAAACAAGCTGGTATCATCTGCAAATAAAATTGTATTTAAAATGTTAGAAAATTTATTTAAATCGTTTATATAAACAAGAAATAGAAGTGGCCCTAAAATTTGATAAAACAGAAATTAGTAACACTCATATTATTATTACCAGTCATATTATTCACATGAGTAAAATTTGTAAATCTCCGCGGGGCCCTCTAAGCTCCAGGTCCCCCCGCCTTGCGGAGTTATGCTCCCCCTAGTTACGCCATTATAACAGAATGTTATTTTACCTAAACAGCGTATTTACTTAAAATATTATTCAAATATAGACAAGCGATTGTGATTTTAAGAAGGTGATTTTAAATTTTGTGTCTGCATTATATTTATGCTCAGAATTTTGTGCTTTTAATAAGGTGAATGTATAAGAAAACTAATTTAATTTTTTTATTTTTATTTGTTATGACTTCGTTAAAAAATAAACGCCACTTGTGAAGTCGTTGCATATCATTTTTCTTGAAATTTTCCTTATAAATAAATATATACGAGTTCGCAATTTAAAAAAAAAATGCGCAGTGATAAAAAATTAAATTTAAAATGTTATTTGTCACGTCACACTCTAGCAAATCATCCCCTTCCCCATGTGATAATTAGTGACACTTGACAATACCCCCTTCCCCCTTAAAGACAGTCACGTATTATTTTAACAGACATTTATTGGTCAAATCGAAAACAATTTGTTCTAAGTAACGATGGTTATCAAACTACTTTTTTTAATATATCCTGTGAAGTCTTATAAGGTTCAGTTTTTAACCATCTTTCGAATTTTCCATTTTTTAATTTTCGGTCACATAAAATTGTACAACAATCAAATGTAAAACAAACAAACAAAGTCTGTCGTATTTTCTTAATTTCTATCGTTTTTTTCTATACGCAAATCAGGTTGAAAATGTAGAATGGTAAAAATCTTCACGAGTTTTAAATTCTTTAATTTTTTTTTTGAAGATTTAAGATGAAGATTTTTGTAAAGATTTTAAAGTTTAAGAAATAAAAACATGGTATGATACATATGTATCATTTTTTTTTTTAATCTCAAAATATAGAGGAGTTTTTTTTTAGAAATTAACGATTGTGAAGCCCTACTTTAAAACCCTTGTCGTCAGCCTATATTACTTCATAATAAACTATTATTAAAGTATTGCTAAGTTTTTGTCTTATTTGAACAATTAAAAAAAAAAAAACTGTTTTAAGCAATTAAACAAATAAGCAAAATGTATATACGTTGATTAAAGAATTTTTGATAACCAATAATGTTACAAGTAGTGGCAATTTCAGCATAAAGCGTGGGAGAAAAAGCTCATTTCCCCCTTCCCCCCTTCCCCCGCTACCTAGACCGGTAAACTCTGCTCCCCTGAAATATTATGTTTCATATTACAAAACTCTGCGTTTATTTTTAACGGAATTAGAAAACTTGGTACCAAAAACCATTTTTTGCATACCTGCTTTACAAATGTGCATGCATTTATAGCAGAAAACAAAACGGAGACTTTTGTTTAAAGAAAATATTTCTTGTAAGCTTAATATACTCAGTCAATAGCTTTTTTAACATAATTTGGTGTATGAAAACTATTGTGACTGTACAGTGACAGATGTTCAGAAAACTATAATGAATTTGCCAGCGGTAAACAACTTTTTTTCAAGGAAAAAAACCAAAAATTATAAATTACCTGATTTCAACATTGTGGAGCAATTTAGATTTGTTTTTATGTGTTGAAAATATTTTCGGCAAAAACCTGTAGAGCAACCGCTCCCCACTTAAAACCTACTCGCGCCGGCCTTCTTTCAAAGATCTGTATGCATCAATATCTCCATGACAACTGAACTACGACTGAAAGACATCCATTCTTAAAAGAGAAATAGATGACATCATGAGATGACATCTTGTTTTCCTATAATGTCTATACTCTACAAAATTAATTTAACTCTTCCTTTTACATCTGGTTATGATGAAAGTAGTTTCAGAAGTCTAAAGATAAAAAATTATCTGTGATCATTAATGACAAATGGATTGACATTATTTTTAATCAAATGTGAGCTTACTGAGAGCATTGGCTTTGAATTATCAATGAATCATTTTGCTTCAACACAGCGGACACAGACGTTCGTACTCGTCTATACAAAGTTTTATACAGTATTGGACAAAACATTTGCAACCAACATCGAACAATGCTAAAAGTGTTCCTAATTTTACATGTCTTAAAAACGAAACGAACTATACTACCACAACAAACAGTTCAGGAGTCTGGAGTCATAGCATGCCATGACACGAGCAAACAGCTGACAGGTGACAGCACACAGGCAGAATTTCGTTGACAAGTGCCATTTTGCAGCGGACAAAACAAGTGCAACTTTTTTGGTTTGTTTCATTTTCTTAAATCTGGTCCGTGTCAACATCACATAAGTTTTTTAATAATTAAAGGAAGTATCCAGAAATTTCCAGAAGTTTCCAGAAGCATGCAGAAGTTTCCAGAAGATGCATCTGGAAGCATCCAGATGCATCCAGAAGTATCCAGAAACATTCAGAAGCATCCAAGTGCAAAAATGGCTCCCGACAGTCTTGGATTGGAATTAAGAATGAAAATTATTGGCGATTACGAAAGTGAAATGTCACAAAAAAGTATTTGTGATAAATATCGCGTGAAAAAATGGACCGTATCAAGACTATGTTCCAAATATCGTTCTACGGTGAAGTTGGCAGCAGATAACAAAGGTAGAAGACCGCGTTCCATCACTTCTATGATCGTCAGATCCGTCAAGAAGGATCCCTGGATATCATCAGTTGGGGTAAAAAAGCAATTAGAGCTGCCTGTAATGAACCAAACAATCAGACGACGTGCTGTTGAAGCCGGATTGTTTTCTCGACGCCCTGCAAAGAAACCGCTGATTTCACTAAAGAACCAGAAGAAAAGACTCCTGTTTGCTCATCTCATATTGACTGGAATGTGCAGAAATGGTGAACTGTCCTGTTCAGTGATGAATCGAAGTTCAACATCATTGGAAGCGATGGCATTTGCCGTGTACGTCGACCAGCCAGAAAACGCCGCAATTTATGTTACTGCCATAAGACCATGAAGCATGGTGGAGGCAATGTAATGATCTGAGGGTGTTTTTCTGCTAACGGTCTAGGTCCAATACATCAAATCAATGAAATAATGGACCGTTTTAAGTATAAAAATATCCTGAAAGATGTTATGTTACCTCATGCTGAATGGAATATGGCAATAAAACGGGTTTTTCAGCAAGACAACGATCCGTGACACACTGCAATAGTACTCAAGCAGTGATTTCAAGAGAACCACCTATCGGTGATGGATTGGCTGCCTCAATCTCCGAATCTCAACCCTATTGAGAACCTGTGGAAGATTGTCAACCGCAGAATTAATCGTGAAGGTATTCATAATAAAGATTATTGTTGTGACCAAAACTAAATTGTAACTAACTAAACTAAAAATACCGTAACTAAAATTAGTTGACTAACTTTTTAGTTAACTAAAATTAGTCGACTAACTTTTTAGTTAACTAAAATCAGTCGACTAACTTTTTAGTTAACTAAAATCAGTCGACTAACTTTTTAGTTAACTAAAATTACGCGACTAACTTTTTAGTTAACTTAAATTAGTCGACTAACTTTTTAGTTAACTATAATCAGTTGATTAACTTTTTAGTTAACTAACATCAGTCGACTAACTTTTTAGTTAACTAAAATTACCCGACTAACTTTCTAGTTAACTAAAATTAACCGACTAAGCTTTTTGTTAACTAAATATACGCGATTTTGTTTTTAGTCTAACTAAAGAATTTTATAAATACATTATATAAATAATTTGGGTTCATGATATCATTTCTATTAGAATTTTTGAATAAGAATTTTTGATTATGCGAATGCATAATCATTTTATCGCATAATACCGCAAAAATAAAAAAAATACCAAAATAATTTTCTTTCAATCATCAGTTCCAAAGGTTTAGTGTCAGTGTATCAAGATACTTCAAGAAAATTTTTCATAAAAAATCCAAAAAGTAAACATAGTAAAACACAAATATCTATAGAATTGAATAAGCCACCAAGGCCAACGCAAAGGGGTGTAAAGATGGGTTAGTTGGTTTCGTGTTTGACATCCCATCAATGAACTTTTAGCTCATTTAGTAAGCCAATTTGACTCTTTTTAGATAAGTAAGTTGGCAAATGTAGATTTTCAGAACTGTCAGTTGGTAAATTTAAAAAAACAAGAATTTTTTTTTCCTTTTTCTAGTAAGTAAAATTTTAACGGCATTCTCTACGTGTTACCTACTTGTTCTGCCCTGTAAGCTACAGTATATTACAATAATTCGGTTTTATTATGTGCCACTTTTTTGGATCCAAATTATAAAAGTTTCAATTCTTTGAAAAGTACAAGGGAAAAAAATTTTTTAAATGCGTTAGAGAGTTTTTGTCGAAATTTCATTAAACAAAAAAAGTTTATGATTTAATTCTATTTAAAAAGGTGACAAACAAATTAAAAAAAATTAAGTTATCATTTGACGATGAAGATGATATTTCCGGAAACGATAGTGACAAAATAATAAGTTTAGATTTAAAAAGAGAAATTAGTGGTTATATAAAATTGTGAGTAAATGAGCGAAATGTTTTTACACTTTTATTATCAAAATTAACATGTATTTCCAACAATGTATTGTATTTCAACAATGAGGGCCGTTGACACCGGGGGGCCAGTGAGGAACGTGTCCCCCCCCCCTCCCTTCACTTTTTTTTTAGAAGGCCTTTTTTTTTTTATTAAGAAAAACCTTTAATATAAAGGATACTTTAATTAAATTGTACATTACTTTGTCAAGCGTAAATTAAATCAATATATAAGTATTGCGGCAAAAAAAGTTCAAATAAAATAGGCTGTTAAAATACAAAGAAAAAAAAGTTCAAAGCAATTTGGCGTTCAATACAAAGATTTTTTTTAACCTTTTTAAAAAGTAACAGGTGTCGAACACGTAATTCAGAGAAAAAGACAAGGTTTGAGTAATAGCTCAACATAATCTAAGCAACAATTTAAAAACAGCATTGAGAATAGAAAAGTATGCGGACTTAATCAAAAGTTCGCTAAAGATTATTGTAGACAACGCAAATCCCTAAACCGTGTTTCCGAGTTCATTACTATTACTTATAAACAATGGCTTCAACTGCCAACGATGTGTACAACTATTGGTTTAGTGAATCAATATCTGAAAAAGAAAGACTTGGAATTTGGTTTGGTGGCAGTGCTTCGGTAGATCAATATATTAAGGAGCAATTTGGAACTCTTGTAAGTGTATAAATACAAACAGGGTTTAGTATAAGATTTAAATACTCCAAATTTTACAATCAATTTCTATCTTAAAATTTTAAAGTTATATAAGAGTTAAATAAAAAATTATTTTAAAAATTTTCTTAAGCTGTACTAAATGTATATAAGTTTTTAAAATCAAAATAATCGCGCTTGTTTTGCTTTTTAAAATATAAATTTTTCAGTGAGTATTTATTGTACGCGTTTTATTTATATATTTTATAACTATATTATATTTAATTGTATGTATTTAAACTATTGTCAATATGCCATAATTAAATAATATATTTCACACACACACAAAAAAAAAAACCCGTTTACAATGTAGTTAAATATATTATAATACTATTTTTGTATTATACTAATTCAAAGCAGAGATAAATCGTACCTTGTATATTATAATACACTCATACATACATACATACATACATACATACATACATACATACATACATACATACATACATACATACATACATACATACATACATACATACATACATACAGTTACAGAAAAAAGTATCCAGACAAACTATTTTTAGATATAGTTCTATATATAGAACTATATCTAAAAATAGTTTGTCTGGATACTTTTTTCTGTAACTGTATGTATGTATGTATGTATGTATGTATGTATGTATGTATGTATGTATGTATGTATGTATGTATGTATGTATGTATGTATGTATATATGTTAGATAGATAGATAGAGCTTAGATAGAGCTTAGAAAGAGCTTTTCGAGAGCTGCAAAAATATATAACAGTATGAGGTTTCATTCATTTATTATATATAATAAATGAATGAAACCTCATACTGTTATATATATTAGGGTACAGTGAATTTCATATGTTTTTGAAAAAAATAAAATTAAAGCTTAGGAAAAGGTGTATTCTTATGTAAAATTAAATTTTAAGGTAGGTTTGCTATGGACAACTTTTTGATTAGAAAATGTTTTGATACCCAAATTTTCATATTTAGACATTATTAAAATGAAATATACTTTAATTATTATAAAGTAAATTTAATCCGGTTTTATGTTTAGTTTCTCATAATAAGCGCAGTGCCAAATCAATTTTTAAAGAAATTCTTAGCTCTCCACCGTAAAAAACATCTAAACAAGATCGTAGTCTGTAAATATTTTATTTGTTATATTATCAATTTATTCATAAATGTCGAAAGTTAAAACTAGATATTCATCCACCACTAGAATTTCTGAGTTTGTTGGACCTGGAAAAGATTTTATTCCTAGTGAGCTGCCTACAAACAGAGCAGTTATTCAAAAAGGAATTTTATTAAAAGAACAAAAAAGCATAACATGCAATTTACACCAAAATTAATATTCTAACAAAGATCTTGCTAGCGATCTAATTCCACTTGTTCTTGCTCAATGGAAAAAAGCAAGTATTTTATTTCAACAACCAGTTATTATTGGGGAGAAAACGCTTTATTATAGAATAAAAACACTTTGGGAGAAAGTAGAAAACGTTGCATGGGGAAGAACTAAGGTAAAAGTAAAAGAAGAGCTAATATTGAAGTTAGATTAATGGACCTCATAACATGTCCTCACACAATACTTCTATGCGAGCATGATCTGTCTGGGTGTTCTTCCCCCAAAAATTGTAAAAATAAAGCACATATAAATTGCACCTGTATTTATTCTAAAAAAACTCCAACTATGGAGCTCAGGTGGTTATACAGTCAAAGAAATAAGACAGGTGAAAAGTCTGACATGCAGATGGGACATGCTGATAAGATTGAGACAATGAAACTAAGAAAAAAGTATAAGAGAAAAGTCAGCGATGAAGAAGCTTACAAGAAAAGAATTAAAAAAATAGAGGAGGAACAAGCATTCTTCGAGGTAAATATAATTTCTTAATAATAAATATTTTCTTTTTTCGTATAAAAATAATAATAATAACAATAATATATATATATATATATATATATATATATATATATATATATATATATATATATATATATATATATATATATATATATATATATGTATATATATATATATATATATATATATATATATATATATATATATGTATTTTGGTTTTAATTTGATTTTAGGTCGCAGAAGAAGAAGATATAGAATTAGATAAAGAACATCAAAAAAATATTTTTCCTGGCTTTCTCGATGAAAACTCTAATCTAGATAATGCTAACTTAACTTTAAAACAAGACAATGAAATTAAGATTTTGGTTAAAAGGCTGCTAAAGGAAAAGTTAGGTGTCTATGCTTTCCTTGTAACAAAGTTTTTAGAAAAGAAGTCAAGATATAACACAATGTCAATAAAAAACACAGCTATGGCTAGTATAAGGTAATTATATTGACTTTTGTTTTGTTGAGCAGCAACATGAGTTAATAGAAATAAATATAAACCATTCTTATTTTATAGGTTTGGGATTTCACCTGCTGCAACTGCAGCAATTGCTACAAGTTATCTTCAAGATTTAATTGAAGCAGGATTTCTCACCCCTGAGTCCTCTTACCTTGCTTGTGATCCTTCTAAGTTGACGAGAGAGAGAAAAAAGGTGATGGTAGTTGCGAAGAAAAATGATAATTTAAAACTTCCGAAAGCAGATAATATTGCCATTTACTTTGACGGAAGTAAAGATTCAACAAGAGCAATGATAAATGATTCAAATGGACATCCTATTATTATCAAAGAGCAGCACATTACTGTGACTATAGAACCTGGTGGTCGATATCTTGGCCATTTTACCCCAAATGCACCTAATCATCTAGATAAGCCAGCTAAAAAGATTGCTGAAGGTGTTTATAATTTGCTGCAACAATATAATCTTACTGAATCATGTTTAGTACTTGGAGCTGACAGTACTTCAATTAACACAGGCTGGAAAGGTGGTGCTATAACGCATCTTGAAAAGCTGTTAGGTCACAAGTGCCACTGGGCTATATGCATGCTTCATTTGAATGAATTATTTTTGCGTCACCTTATAGAAGGCATTGATGGACCAACATCATGTAGTACTGGATTTGTAGGTCCTGTGGGAAAATTTCTTCCTGATGTTAATAAAATGGAGTATAATTCTCAATTTAAAGCTCTTCCAAATGGAGAGAGTTTTGTCGACATTCCAAAAACAATATTAAAAAATATGTCAACAGATCAGAAACAATGTTACAAGCTATGTAAAGCAGTTAAGATTGGTTAATTGCCACCTAATCTTAGAGAAATTCAATGTGGCCACTTAAGTCATGCCAGATGGCTCACTACTGGCATGAGAATAGTCTTTATGTGGACAAGGAAACACAACTTGAATGATCAAAATTCACAAAATTTAGAAATACTTGTTGTATTTTGTTTACAATTTTACTTTAAACTTTTTTTTGACATAAGGGTCAAAAACAGACTTGAAGATGCTTCTTATAACATTCTGTCTCAATTAAGAATTTATAGAATGCAACCTGATAGAGTAAAAGAAATCGTGTTTCCCTACATCCAGTTAGGGGCTTGGTATGCGAACCATGAAAGTATACTAATCTCTTTATTATCTAGTAATAATGCAGAAGATTGCAATTTTGCAGTTGATCAAATTTTGAAACTAAGGGGTAATGATATCCTTGGAGATATGCGAATCAGACCAAGAAAAACACCTAAACTTAACTTTGCAGCAACTACTCTTCAAGAGCTAGTTAAATGGGAAAATGGTGTTGTAGAAGAACCTGTTTTTACCTGTTCGCTCACCAGAGATAAGTTGTTATTACTTAGATTGATACCTTTAATAACTCCTTCGATTAAAGTTCATACTCAAAGTACTGAACGTGCTGTAAAACAAGTGACAGTAGCATCCATGTCAGTAGTTGGACCATATGCAAGAGATGGGTATATTAGAGCTAGAGCTCAGCATAGAGAGTTGCTACCTGTTTTTAAAACAAAGAAAGAAATTTTATTAAATTTTTAACTTCAATAGATTTTTATTTTATTTGTTTTTTAATAGTGTTTTAGTAGTTCTATCAAAATATTATTGGGGTAAGATAGGGGGATAAACCACCTATTTTTTGATGAAAGTATAAAGAACTGTTATGATCAAATTTTTTAATCATTAGAACCTCATAAAAAATTGAATACCCCCTCCTCCTCCCTCTAAAAAATGCAGAATCTGCACTGCAGATAGGATCCATGCAAGATAATGATTTTAAAAAGTAAAAAACTTTTATTGAAAACTTTTATTATTATTGAAAGTTTTTTAGATTTTAAAATCTAAAAAACTTTCAATAATCTAAAAATATTATTTGCATTTAATATTTTATCGCAATGAAAATGAAAATATAAAATACAATGAAGGACATGTGACAAATTAGATTTTACTAATTTTTGCTAATTCTAAAAGTCCATATTTGGGTATCAAAACTTTTTCCGATCAAAATTTTTTTTTAAAAAAACCCTCTTTAAAATTTGATTTTACATAAAAGTACACCTTTTCCTAAGCTTTTAGAAAAAAAAAAAAAAAATTCGCTGTACTCTAATATATATTTTTGCAGCTCTCAAAAAGCTCTATCTAAGTGATCAAACATTTACTACACTAGGTAGATATCTCTTTTGGTAAGAAAAATTAAAATAATTGTGGAAAAAAGTTCTGGACAGTTACTTTCTGCTAATTTTTGGTCAAGATCTTCAATAAAGTTTATGATGTAAGGTTCTATAAGTATCCTAGTAGCTTAAGATAATATAAGTAAAAGTCAAAAAATAATAATTTCTGTCTTTGTAACATTTAAAATCCATTGATGACTGTTACCATGGGGAAAAATAAAGAATTAAGAGAAGTTGTAAAGAAAGAGATTAAAGTGCTCTCAAAAAAAGGCAAAACTGTTCAAAAAATCCATCCAATTGGAATCAAACAACTCCAAGAATTGATAAAAAATGTTTCTTTGTTTGAAAATTCTGTGAGACCAAATGCAACAGATAATGCAAAACAACTCAGAAAACTCGATTCAAAATAAGATTTTGGACATAAAGGAGACCAGGTGAATTAATACAACAAAGGCTTGTTACACTGACAATAAAGCATGGCAAGTATGTCATGGCCTGGGGATGTGAACTAAATTTTGAAGAAATAAATGAAAAAAAATTTTATATTTTCTAGCTAGTGTAGTAAATGTTTGATCGTACAATTGAAAGAGCTTTTTCGAGAGCTACAAAAAAATATATAATAGTATGTCGTTCATTTAATATAGAATGATATCTAAAAACATTTGTTCAGATTTTTTCCGTAACTGTACATACATACATATAAACACACACACACATGCATACATATACAAATATACACACACAAACACACTTATATGCATATAACAAAAATAAAATAAAAGAAGTTATTATATTTTTGTTTCATTTTATTTAAAAGGGTAAACCCTGAATTTGAATTTTCTGTTTTAATAAAGACTTCATTAGTTAATAATGGAACAATCTTGTCACCATTTCAATGAAGTGAAGATGAGATTGTTTCATTCATTGTTGCATTGATGTTTTATAGAGTTTTTGCCATATCTTATAGCTTAATTATGTTTACTACTTATATTTTTGCATTAAAAAGAATTAAAAAGAGACAGGAGTATTTGCTACTGATTAATGAAAAGAAAGCAATAAAATCATTTTGCAGTCTACCATGCAACTAATCCTATATCAAGTACAATTAAAGAGTTGACAAAGTTTCATTGGCCATCATACCAATAGATCAATTTTTTTTTTTTTTTTTTTTTTTTAACATCTTCACTTCCAACAAGGCTGCAAGCAACCACTATAAGAGTTGGAAGTTACTGGAAGAGAAAAGACTAAATCTGTAGAGCAAGATAACGATTGACTGATGACTTAAAAGATTGCAAATTATATGAATCAGGAAAGCAAGATGAAGGAAGCGAATTCCAAAGAACTGATGTTCGAGGAAAAAAACTAGAAGAATAAGAGTTTTTGAAGCACTTAGGAACAGTCACAGAAAAAGGATGAGACTTAATTGAATGGCGAGTAACACGAGAATGAATTTTAGTAGATGGCACAAGGGACGCTAGCTCTTTAGAGCAGTGCCCATTATAGTATTTGTAGAAAAGAGAAAGAGAAGCAACATTACGACGATGAGACAAAGGTTGGAGATTGGCTGCCAGAGCAGGTCCAACTATGTTTACAATTCGTTTTTGCACCTTGTCTAAAAGAGAAAGAGCATCATTAGAAGATCCGCCCCAGATGTGGCAACAGTATTCCATACAGGGACGGATTTGAGATTTATAGAGATAGAGAATAGAATCTGGAGTAAGAAAGTGTCGAGCTCGATAAAGAGATGCAACCTTAGCAGATGCTAATTTTGCAATGGATTTGATATACGGTTTAAAAGAAAGATCAGAAGTAAGAGTTAATCCTAGAAGATGAATGGTAGATGACTCATCTAGTACATTACCATTCATAAATATAGGAAGATCTAAATTATTACGATAACGATTGGCCGAATAAAATTGAGTTTTATCTGAATTAAAGTTCACCAGCCACTGTGAGCCCCATGCTGTAGCAGAAGTGAGATCCTTTTCAAGCTCAGATACCCCCTCCAAGCAATCAGAGAGTGTAGGCTTCTTATCATGACAAGAGTAAATGGTAGTGTCGTCAGCGAATAATGCCACCTTAGATGTGAGAATATCTGGAAGATCGTTAATGTAAATTAAAAAGAGTATAGGGCCAAGGATTGAACCTTGAGGAACCCCTGAAGTTACAGGATGTGAAGAAGAGTGTTGTCCATCGAGGACAACTTTTATACTACGATTGGAAAGAAAGGACTCAATAATCTTAAAGACGTTACCAGCTACACCATAAGAAGAAAGCTTATGGAGAAGACCAGCATGCCAAACTTTATCAAAAGCTTTAGAAATGTCAAGTGCGATAGCCCTAACCTCTCCACCTCTATCTAATGCACGGTAAAACCTATCGGTTATTACTGTTAGCACATCAGCTGTAGAACGAGAAGACCGAAATCCATATTGATGATCAGAAAGTAAGTTATTTGATTCAAGATGAGAGATTAAGTGTTTGTTGATTAAAGATTCAAAAACCTTGCTTATGACAGGAAGAAGACTAATGGGACGGTAGTTAGATGAATCAGATCGCTCTCCGGAATTTTTGAAAATAGGGATAACAGATGCTGCTTTCCAGCATGATGGAAAACAAGACTCTGATAAGCACTTGTTAAATAGTTTAGAAAGTATGGATGAAAGCTCCGGAGAACACCTCTGCAAGACTACAACAGGAATGTTGTCAGGACCACAAGCTGTTGAAGAGTCTAAGCAGGAAATTACTTTAGATACAGAAGCTGAGGTGATGCGAATGTCAAGCAAGGGATCAACCTGTTTGACGGCTATGTCAGGTAAAACGCAACTAGTGGAATCAAGAGATGATATTGATGAAAAGTTCTTAGCAAACAATTCAGCTTTGTCTTTAGGTGAGGTGACAAAGTCTGAACCATACAAGAGAGAAGGAATAACAGATTTGCCCTTATTATTGATACTGTTAAAGATTCTCCAGAAGTCTCGAGAGCCTAATTTTTGTGATGAGATACGAGATTTAATGACCTGGGAATAGCGAGCTTTGGCGTCAGACAAAACCTTTTTACAATGGTGTCTGGCGATAGTGATCAGATGTCTGTTTTCTGGAGAATTGTTTTGCTGATAGATATGGAAGTAACGGTTTCGATTAGAAATTGCTGCAGCGCAATGTGAGGAAAACCAAGGAGAAGAGTGAGGCTTGACCTGGAATCGTCGAGAGGGAATAAAAGATTCCATGCCAGCCTGAATCCACGAAGTTATGTAAGAAGCACATTTGTCAGCAGGAAGACGAAAGATTTCTACCCAAGGGCCATCACGAAGAAAATCACGGAAAGAGTCCCAGTCAGCTTTAAGGTAGTTGTATGTGGTACGATGATAGGGGGATTCTGATGAAGTAGAAGAATTTGATAATAGTTTTAGAGAGATCAAACCGTGATCAGAAGTACCTAAGGGTGAATGTGGAGAAATTGAGCACTGACTAGGATCCAAAACAAGACATAAGTCGAGTAGAGAAGGTAAATGATTAGGGTTGTCTGGAAAACGAGTTGGAAAGTTGACTATTTGAGTTAGAGATTGAGAAAGGCAAAAGTTGAGGGCCTTAACGCCAGCAGAGTCACTGACACTAGAGCCAAGCCAATCGGTGTGATGGGCATTAAAGTCACCAACAACGACGATATTGGCCGATGGATAAAGAGAGAGGGCTTGGTCAATTTGATCAGAAATAACATCAAGAATAGTGCAATCTTGGGATGAAGGAGAGCGATATAGAACAAAGAGAAAGGCGATAGAGTGATGTTGTGCTAAACGAAAGCACATAAATGAATAGTCTGTAGATTCAAACCTAGTTTCACAACAAATGGGTGAGTTCTTACGAATGTAGATGCCCAGGCCAAGCATGTGATTATTGGAGTCTTTACGAATTAAAGGAAGATAAGCATCAACACTAAGATCACAAGATGGGACAGCCGAACTCAAATTAGTCTCACAAAGAGCAAGTAGGTCTGGTGAACTTTGCAAGAGATAAGACTCAACAGAAGAAAAGTTACTTCGAAGACCACGAATATTTGTAAATGATAGGTTTAGAGAACTTGGTGATGACGATGGTTTTTTGTGTTTTTTAGTTTTAGGTACTTTAGTCATTTTAAATTTATAAAGAACTTGACTCAAGTATAGATAGTACTCAGTACACTATTTAACAACTAAGCAATAGCCTCATTACTATTAATAAACCCTAAGCCGTAACAAAGGGCTCCAAATGTGGCCTCTGCAATGCACACCAAAAGTACAAACAGGGACACCATCCATGCGCAACATGGCACTGTTAGTACTCTGATATTTTTCGGCTGTTGATGGAATCAGCCTCTCTGAGAGCTACCACAGAGTTCGGGAAACCTGACTACCAGCTGGCCTCAGAACCATAAAACTGAGTTTTAGAGCTGTACCCTCATTAGGAGATAATAGAATGAGTTGCCCAGTCATAAAAATAGAGACACAAGCAATACCCACGCATTGAGTCAAGAAGATCCAGCGTTCAACATCCTAAACTGGAAACAATTTATTAAAAATACATCTGCGCCAGCCTAATAGATGAGGAAGGGGTGCGAGGCTGGTCAACAGATAGAATCTGTTTACCCCTTAAGTCTTTGCCTAGGAGGCCTTCTACAAGACAGCAGCTGGATGCATGTAACATCTGCCCAAGATGAGTATTTTTATCGAGACACCATCTCTAGCCTTTACTCAACCAAGAGCCCCAAGGCAGGGGGTGTTTTAATTCGGAGTTAACTTCTCCTAGCCTTTGCCTAAAAAAGCGTATCCTACAAGGCAGCAGGACATGGAGCAGGTTGTACTGGGTTACATGTTACCAGGAAAACCTGACCTGACTGAATTTTGTTTGTAAATAAAAGTAATGAGATTAAAAGGAAGTTTTAATCTCATTACTTTTTTTACATTTTTTTAAAGGAAATTTCTAACAAATTCCAAAATAACTAGAGGAAAGTCAGGTAGTCCCGGATGGCGGGTAACTCCCATCCGGGACTACCTGACTTTCCCCTAGTTATTTTGGAATTTGTTAGAAATTTCCCAAAGATTTTGTTTCCCACCACCAGAAGAGCGACGTATCATCATATTTGATTCACATATTATTATACCTAATTTTTATGTAAACTAATAACTTTTTAATGATTAAAAATATATTTTTATTTACAATAGTTATTAAAAAAAAAATTCGTTAAAAAGTTCAATTCACTGGTTTTAAAGCTAGTATTTGTGAATAAGGTATGGTATCGGACACATGTTTGGAGGGTGGCTCCAGACAACTTAATTTGCTTACATATTAATAATAAACAGCTTTTTTTACATAAATATTAATACATTTAGTATAGTACACAAACCTATAACAGTAATTCATTTAGTTCCAATAAAAAAACATTAGATTTGAAAAAAGTGTTTTTAAAGTGTTTATTTTCATTATAAAAAAGCTTATGTTTATATTTTTAAATGATGGCATTTTCATTCTCATTCTATAGATATCAGAGGCAATTTTTAAAGGCGATTTTTTTAAAAATGTGTCAAGAACAGTCCAATGCTAAATTATTATGTATTACATTTGTGTCACACTGGTAAAAAAAGAGGTAAAATCATGGTTAAACTATGTGTCCGGGGCTACCCTCCAATTTTGAAACATGCCTTTTTTCTAACATTTTTTCTTTTATGTTTTGTATATTATTAAGATACATAATAATTTTTTTTTTGTTTCTAATTCAATAGATGAATGTTTGAACTTTTAAAAAAAGTCTTTTGACACTTTTTTTTCTGTTAGCATATGGGCACAATCTATATTTTCCTTAAGTGTCCGGCGCTACCCAACTCTCCCCTAATTGATTTTGTGGGAGTTAATACCTTTCCATTAATACAAGCATTTAACTGCTACGCTAATTTTTTGTAATTTTCTTTTGAAAAAGTGTATCAATATTTTTATTTAATTTATAAAATAGTTTATTTTTTTCATTTATTGTTTTAAAGACTACTATTTAGTTTTTTAACATGTAGATTTTATTTGCTCTCATCCAGTTAAGAACTGATAATATGGCTTCATTGGTTGTTTTTTTAAATTGTCAACAGAGTTTTTGATAATGTTATGTAACACATTTCAATTGAATTGGTGAATGAAAAAAGGGTTAAAGTCCAATAATGTAAACTTAAAGGAAACTAAAAAAAATGCATTTTCCCCTGGAGTAAATTTTTGTTAATGGTTCAATAATTTTTTTTTTGAAGGTGAAAAACATTATCCTCGTGTAAATGACAACTAAGAGTGTGTTTGTGTGTGTGTGTGTGTGTGTGTGTGTGTGTATATATATATAAATATATTTGAAACTGGGATATAATGGGGTACTTAAGGGAAATTCATCAAAAATAAGAAGAAAAAAAACAATTTTTTTTTAATGAAAAAATACAATACAAACTACTATCTGCAAAAAAAAAAAATTAATAGCATTAAATTAAAAAAAAAATTCAGCATTTAAAAATCTTTGAAAAAAAACCATTTTGCTTCATGCTAGGGGCAAATAGGGTGTAACAATAGCATGTTGTTGACTTTGTTCAATGCGTAGGTATAGTTCACAAGTAAACTTGGCCTTTTATCTTTTTCTCCTTAACCAGCACTGTGTCCAGCAATGGCAATGTAATATATATTAACACTAATCAAGTAACTTTTTTGACAGTAGATTCAGGAAGTGTTTTTCTCTGAATTTTTCATAGTTTTCCTATTTTAGATGCACTGTTTTGTCTATATACTAAAGCATTTTTTTTATGCTTTATCATTTTTGTTTGTCATTTTGAGCCTTTTTAATTTTTTCGATGGATTTCGTTCATTTGTAGGGTGTCTAATAGCAAGGTTCTTTATGGAGAGGAGATCAGGATTGCAGTTTTCCTCTCTGCCTAGATATTTTCCTTTGCAGTGAGTGCTTTAGTATTGGAATGATAAACCTTGGAGGTACATTTTGAAATGATGAGATATTAACATTCCTCGTAAAAGTAGTTAAAGTTCTGAAAGAAGTGGACATGCTGGTAAAATCAGATGATTGGCTTGTAGAAACAAGATATTTGTGTTGTTATTTGACTGATTGTACTGATGACTGATACTTACAGATGGAGGCTGACAGAAACACAGAGGTGGCTAATAGCAGCCATGTCACATGTATCAGCAATAGGGTTTGTTTCAATAAAATTAATATTAGTAGTTTCTGTTGCCAGAAAGTCTGCTTTGGAAAAAACAGTTCTATTCTTTTTGAATGTTGTTTATGAGCTTTGTGGCAGCTTCAAGGTAAGCTGAGCCAAAAAGTGCAGTTTTTTTAAATTAGGTGACCACGTGTCCAGGATTTGTTTTTAACTGTTTCCTAATACTGTGTTCATATTAACAGGTATTATCTTATTCCGGATATTTCCGGAATTCCGGATATTTTTTTCACCTTTTAGTTTTTCCGGATATCCAAAACATTTTCCATACATATATTTTTGTAATATATTTGTTTTTTAAGCTTTTTCACTCATCACATATAGAAAAAATATAAAAAGTTTGAAAAAAAAATTAAAACAACTCAGCTAAAAGCAAAATTAAAAGGAAAATAAGGGAAAACATATTCCGGATATTTTATCCAAACATTTTCTGGATTTTAAAAATATGACCAGGATAATCTATGTATTAATTGCTTAATACATAAATTATCCTGGTCTTTAAAAATTAAAGGCAGCATTTGATGAATGCAATAAGAAGGCAAACAGCAAAGATTACACCTCTTTTTTTCAGCTAAATTAAGTATAACTGGAGAGCTTATTTTTTCCCTTAAATATTGAATAAATTTTGTTAAACATAACTAATTTCATAACAATAAAACACGTTACCATAACATAACAATAAAACACATAACCATAATATAAACTCTTAACAATAAACAATTCTTTTTGTATCCACCTGGTTGAGTGACATTCATTTTCTTTCTCTGGGGTGAATACTGTTTAAAAAGCAACTAGAGTTGAAATACAAAAATACTAATTAAACCACTTCAAAGTTGATGAGAAAACAAGAAAGTTTAATAATTTTGCTATAATACATATAAGTTGTCAAAGAGTAACAATGTGGATGATTTTTAAAATACATCGTGTTTATACTGTAAATAAGTAATTAATCATTTGAACATACTCTCTTCACACGCTTTTTTAATATCAGGATTTTTTAGAAAAATTTTTACTTTAAAGATAGTTTGTGGTATATACTGTTTTTTTATATCCTTGATATCATTCATCACAGAGAGAATTACTTGTTGCATGTTGCATTTTACTCAATGTCTGTCGATTTGATATTCCTTTATAATTTCTCATATTATTTATCTTGAAAACATTTGTATAATACCTTTTTACTAAAAAGTACAAAAGTACCATAGAGTATACTAGAATAAAAAAAATAATTGTAGACTAATTATATATGACATAAAAATATTATATTAGCCTACAATTTATTTTAAAAACCTGGGGTAAAACAGAGAATAACCCATTATACCCCAATTTCATACCCCAAAACGCCCCTTTGGTGGAATATTGCTAAAAACAGTGTCACATCTAAGAAAAGTTCACTCCCATAAAATTATCATATTTCATGATTATAGTTTTCATGATTTCATGATATGATCAAAAAAATCATTTTTAAGTTTTGTATTTGTATTTTTTACTTTTATAAACATAAATATTATGATTTGTATCTATAAGTATAAAGGAAACCAAATGTTTACAATTAAGAGTTTGAGCTCCCAACTCCAAACAATTTAAAAGTTATGACATCTTTTAGTTTTAAAAGCTAGTAATTATTTTAACTATGTTCAACAACAGATATTAAAGAATCACTTTCAACAAATATTTCAAGTTCTAGGGGAAGAAGTTATGTTAGTTATTTAAAATCCCCAAAAATTTAGATAAATTAATCTATTTTAAATTAATTAAAGACCTTTTTTTAAATTTCAAAATGATTCTTGATCTTATTTACTTTTTCTTAAGTTGCCTTAAGTTTTTCTGTAAAAGAAGAGATAATAGACCATCTTAATATCGCTTAGGTCTCTTAAGTTTTTTCTCAATATATTTTTAAGTTTATGTTTTAGAAGTACATATTTTATACAATAATTTAATTTATACAATTGCATGATGAGCAATTATTTTTTAATATATGCAATTGCATGATGAGATGATATTGCATCCATAAAAAATTTTATCTCAAATTTTTTTTTATCTCAAATGTTGTGTCAAAGCGAGAAATTTAAATGCCTTTGTTTTTTAAAAATTCTTTGGAAGATGAAAAAAAATCAACATTTTTTACAAATTATGTTTTTGGTCAAAGGAAAGAAAATGTTAGAGTCATCATCATATACTCTTTATCTATAATAAGATTAAATTTGGAAATTTGGTGACTTGCTTCTTAAGCAAGTGTGAATGAGGTACTTTAAATGTTTTAAGTTCAAAATTTAAATTCACACTTAATTTACTTAAATTAAATTTGAGTTTACTTGAAAATTAAAATCATCACTTGTTTTCAGCTTTATTTATTTTTTAATTATTTTTGTTGACCAGGCTAAAATTGTTTTTAAAAGAGAGACAAAAAAAAAGGAATTAAAAAAAAAAATTAATCAAAAAATAATTGTGTTAATATTTGACCTTTTTTGTATCTCAAAAAAAATTTTAATATCTTACTTTAGATTGAAAAAGCGAGAAATGGAGAGTTGTCCAAATGGGAAGATTTATCATTAGGTTCAAAACATGCAGTGGCATTTATTATTCTTATTGATCAATTTTGCAGAAACATTTATCGGGTCAGTTTAGATTTTTATGATTTAGATAAAATTATTATTTGATTTAGTTTAATTATTTTTTTCATAGGAAACTCCTGACATGTTTAGTCATGGTCATATGTCTCTTGCTGTTGCATTAAAGGTACTAAGTTTATAATTACTGCATAACAATGTAGTCGATTAAATATGTTCTTTTAAGTTATTTTTACTGCGCAGCAATATACTCAGTTGGTCAAGTTATTTTTGTTTAGTTGATTGATGCAGGGATTCATAAAGAATTAAACTTTGAAGAAAGAATGTTTGTTTATTTACCTTTGATGCATGATGAATGTCAAGAAACACAGGTGTGCATAGGTTTATATATATTAGGGTGTCCCAAAAAACATCTTTCATACGTAACGATATTTCCCTTAAAATATACAATATTTTCCAAAACAAAAAACAATTTTCTGTAAAAAAAATCTAAAAAAATATTGTATAATCTAAGGGAAATATCGTTACGTATCGTTTTTTCCGAAATGAACATTATTTTTGAAATTTTTATATAATTTCGCTTCATTTGAGTACCAGGTTGACATAATTTTTAAAAACTTTTTTTTTGAAAATATTAGGGACCCATTAAATATTCGAGGGTCTTGAGGGACCCTTTTTAAGTTTAAAAAAGTTTAAACTTATTGTTTTTGTATTAGATAGAACACATTTAGGGGATGAGAGCAGATTATTTTAAAAAAAGTTGTTTTTTGGAACACCCTAATATATATATATATATATATATATATATATATATATATATATATATATATATATATATATATATATATATATATATATATATTGTATTTAAAATATTAGAGTTTTGATATATAGTACTGTCTTCAGTGCTTTTAAACTTAGCTATTTTTAAACTACCTAAAGTTGTGAACAAAATGCGCTGTTTCAACAATTTACTTGTTATTTATTACAATTTGTTTTAGAAAAGATGTGTACAACTACATTCTGAACTTTATAACGAAGCTATTGGAACACCTTTTGAAAATCTTGCAAAAAGTTGTTTTAATTATGCACAATTGCATCAGGTAAACTCTTAAAAAAAATTTATTATATAGAACACTTATTGTTATGAAAACATCCTGATTTTTTACAATAACTTTTTGCTTTAAGGAGGTTATTGCGAAGTTTAATCGATTTCCTAAGCGAAATCAAGTACTAGGTCGGAATAATACACCAGAAGAAGACGAAGCACTCCGTAACTGGACCTACGGTTTTTAACTGTATTTCTATGCCACATATGTTGGGAATTATTATGTCAACGGATGTATTAATATGTATTTAATATATTGTTATCATTGTTATATTTTTTTGTGTGAAAAGTCTGGATATTCAAAATCTTTAGGTCACTGAAATCAAGTTTTTTTTTAAGGTTATGTCTTAAATATAAAACGTTCAGTTAAAAATATGAAACGTTATGTTTGAAATAAGAAATGTCATGTTTGAAATATAAAACGTTATGTTTGAAATATGAAACGATATAATTGAAATATGAAACGTTATGTTTGAAATATGTAACTTTATGTTTGAAATATGTAACGTTATGTTTAAAGTTTGAAACGTTATGTTTGAAATGGCTTTTTTATTGCAAAATTTCAATCTTTAAAGATTCGTTAAATCAAACTTCAATCGTTAAAGATTCGCAGTCATTAGTCAGCAAACAAAGATCCATGCGTAAGTTTAAAGTTACCAAGTTATGCACAAAAACGCATACTCCTCCACCTGCTCTTTTAGAGCCTCTAACTTGATAGATAACCTTAAAGTTATCAAGTTTAAAGTTGAAAGAATCATTTCCAATTTCCTTATCACGATACCACGTTTCTGTAAAACAAATAGTTATAAAATTAATTTTGGCGCTAAATAAAATTTTTTTAAAATTCCAAATATTTAAATGTAGGATGAAGATATTAATGAGACCTAGATCAGCGGTAAGATTAGAAATATCCAAACTAAAAGTAAAGATTATTACTTAATTATCTTATTAATGTTGTGAAAGTTAAATAGTTTGAAGTTTGTATCTGAATCATTTTCAAGTTTGGGTCGGATATTTTTAAATATTTGGAAAGGTTCTGATTCTATGTTTTGTGAAGCGGTTTCTTCATAATATTTAAAATAAATATACAAATAAACAAATATACGCTGAAAATTAAAAAAGTAGAACAAAAATATGTTTGTGAGTAAGAATATAATAATAAATTTGTTTGTTTTCATTATTTTGCATATTAAATTATTACAACTAATTTAATTGTAAAACTACACATAGTTTTATAATTAAATTAGTTGTAATAATTTAATATGCAAAATAATGAAGTAAATATTAAATAAAAACCAACGTTGAATTCTCTTCATAATAAAAACATTACACAAATTATTTCTGCATTGCCTACCCTAGTCAAAAGACCTATAGGATAAGTGGTAAACAGATTCTATCTGTTGACCAGCCTCGCAGTCCTTCTTCATCTATTAGACTGGCGAAGATGTATTTATAATAAATTGTTTTCAGTTTAGGATTTTTTTTTAATTATTTTAGTTTACATTTGTTAGTTTGTTTTTACAATATAATGAGTAATTAAAAAATTAATACAAGTTATAAAGTAAGCTAATACTACTAGCATTTAAAAAACTATGTATCTGAAAGAAGATCAGTAAGATCTTATCGTCAGAACCTTACTTTAACTTTATAATCTAATATTTTGTTTACTAGTGGAAACAAAATATTAGGTTATAAAGTAACTATAACAACAACAAAATACAAATAAAATATACATACACATATCACTTTGTAGTATAAATAATAAAATTTAATAAATATTTCCATAATATAAATATTATTGTCAAACTTTGATAATACGGGAGAGAGAAAGATTTTTCAGCTTAACTTTAAAAAGATGCAAAGAAGTAGGTAGATCAAAATTAGATTAAAATTAGGCAAAACAATTTTGTTCCAGAGATGGGGTGCACGATAATCAATGCAAAATTGGTTAAAATTTGTTCGACAAAAAGTCTCACATAGAAGATTGTTTTGTTATTTTTAAAGAATATTTATTGGTAGGTTTCAAGGTAATTAAATCATTAAAAAAGAGAAAGATTGTTTTTACATATATATACAAGCATAAAATATTAAAAATATTACGTTCGTAAATATTAAGTATTCTCATTTCATAAAAAATGGTTTTTAGAGTGAGAAAAACGATCAGCAAAATTAATTACACGTATTGCATGTTTCTGACGGCGATAGCACGGTCATTTCGATATTAGGAAAAAGCGCTATGTTTAGGTACGCATGCGTCAATTAATTTCAAAATGTTTTGAACTTTTAAAATAGCTGCGGTCCTTAACTACAGCGAACATTTTACATGATGATCTTTTTGTTGTAGGTTTGTTAATCGCAACTTACTATTTTTATCTTATAATTGCAGTAAATCAGAAGATAGATAACTTAGTTTCATAATTAAAAAATTTAAATAAGCTGAGAATGATCTTGGCGTATTAAACCTTCAGTTTCCTCGAATGCTATTTTAGTATGAGTCAGTAATTTGTTTATTTTTTTAAAATCGATTTTCTCAACTTCTAACCGTAGAAATTGAAAAAATTTTTTTTTAAATTTTAAAACGATATTTCCTCTATATATAGTGATTTTTTGGTTGTTGCTTCAACTTTTTTTCTATATAAAATATACTTTTGCTCTTATGCATAAGAAGGAATAAAACACACTTTATTATATCAGGGAAAAGGTCACTATACCCTGATATAATAAAGTATTTTTTTTATTTTAAAACTCATATTATATAACTACAAAGAATGAAAAACACTTTATTATTTAGGGATAGTCGTAAGAGCAGAAATATATTTTTATATCGAAAAAAAGTTAAAGCACCAACCAAAAAATCACTGTAAACAAAGGAAGTGTTATAGTATCTGATGTATACTACTACATGTTGATCAATATTGGAAAAAATATATATATAATATATATAATTATAGTTCAAAATAATGCCAACAAGTGTTGCATATCACTGTATAGTTAGATACAATATAATAAATATGCCTATACATAATATATTATTATACTGTATTATTTACTGTATAATAAGGTACTTACACATATGTGTAAGTATGTGCTGTTGCTAGACACAGTTTAAAATAGACTAATAGACATCAACACTAGTTTTTCACAAATATTTTAATGCTATATATTTATATATTAATAGTTAGTTTATTTTTTTGACTAATTTTAATATTAAGTAATGCTTTTAGATGGAGTTACATAACAAAAATTTAAACTACCTTTGCCGAATATGCGCAAAATGGGTTGGGATAAGACAATATAATGTAACTGATAAAATCAAAATCATAATTGAGCAAGTATTTCTTGTTAAGCTGACAGAAATAAAAACTGTTCATCCGGAAAAAATCTGCCATAAATGTTGTTGTACTATCAATAATTTAAAAAAAAGAAAAACAACAACAACACTGCTTTTATTCAATGAGTGGCAACCGCATAGCATAAACTGTGCGACATGTCACATTGCTGAAAAAGAAAAAAATACAACAATTTCTACACGTTCATTTTTAAAAAAAGCAAAAAGTTTAAAAAAATCGAAGTTACCTGGAAAATATAGAAAATGTTGGACAATTGCTATGTTTACTTCAATTAAAGAAAACCTTATACCTATTTACAATTTAAATGAAGATATTGACATATTAGAACTAAAAAATGACTTAAACCCTTTCTTGCAGCTTTGTCTCTGTTGTATATGTAATAAGATACCACAAACACCAGTTTCATTAAAAAGATGCGAGCATTTATTTTGTTTTTTATGTATTGTGGAAAAAATCAAGTTTAAGTATCTTGATGAAACCTTTTGTCCAAAATGCAATGAAAAAGTTTTCTATGATGATTTGTTCACAAGTAAGCAAACTGATTCTCTTCTAAGGATGCTTACTATTGTTTGTTCTTTTTGCAATAGTAAATTTAATTTATTGAAAGAGTATGAATTATATGAGTCATAAAGGCATTTGTCTTAAAGAGGCATCAGTTCCTCAATCGTTTGCAGCAAGTATTAGTGTCAATGATGTTTTTAAGATAAATGAAAATAGTGATATTCCATATGAGGTAGAAAAAGCTGCGCTTCATGTCATTAAGCAAAAGATGGCTAAATTTGGAGGAAAGTCAGTAGAATTTAAAAGTCGAAGACCTAGAGTAAGTCTTTTTTTTGCATAAACATTAAAAAAGTTATTAAGTCATAGAACTTAATGTTTTTGATTTTTTCTTAACAGCCAATCGTTTTTACACAGACACCAAAAGCTTATGTTAACAGTGCTCAGGCAGCAGAATCTACTTTGCGACTTCGTAATACAAATATTTTGAAACATTTTGAGACTGTAGCTGGCAATTCATGCGATTCAAGTATAAGTCAAACAAGTAAATTGTTATTATCATTTGAACCAGATCAGAGACAGTCAATATTAAGTAATACAAAACTAAATCACACTAAAATAAGTGCAAATGTGATGGTAGCTATGAAAACTGATATGGGTATCCCATGGGAAAAACTTAAAGTAATGTCTAGGTAAGTATAAATATATGACATTTTTAACTTTTTGGCACTTTTGATTAAATATATATACATTTACTGTAACAAATTTTTTTTACTAGATGGCTCAAAAAATATGATATAACCACTGCATCTAATGCTTCACAAAGAGTTGTACCTGAAAATTGGTCGGGAAACGACATTATTGTTGAAAATGCTCCTTTCACATTTAAAAAGGAACAAAAAGGAAAGATTGAAATTAATGAGGTACCTTGGGGTTATATTGCAGATTTACCAAAGCATATTTTTACTCATCTTGAACAATTAGAAAGGTAAGAATTTATATCTTAGCATCTAATTTTAGCATCTAATTTCTGATTTTTGAAACTTACCTTATTTGTATATATATAGAATACTGTTTTGTAGTATTATTCAACTTATCATTTAAATTTGTAATAGCTGTAACAGTCTTTTGTATCATAAGTTTATTCCACAAAAAGAAATTAAAATTAAAATTGGAGGAGATTATGGTGGAGGAAGTTTTAAGATGTGTTATCAGGTTGTTAATACCTTAAATCCAAATAGTACAGAAAATACAATTGTTTTTAATATATTTGAATCAAAAGACCTCAGAGTTAATATTAAAGTAGGCATGACAAGATTTCAAAAACAAATAGAAGACTTACAAACAATGAAGTATAGGTATGTTGAGAAATTTTATTAATCAATACTGGAACGATACAATAGTAGGAAACTATACATAAACCAACATATTCTTGAATATCAATTTGTGAATATATTGCTTTATGTATATATATATATATATATATATATATATATATATATATATATATATATATATATATATATATATATATATATATATATATATATATATATATATATATATATATATATATATATATATATATATATATATATATATATATATATATATATATATATTTAGGGGCAATAATATTAGAGTTTTTATCTTTGGTGATTATGAATTTCTTTGTGCATTGTATGGAATTTCAGGAGCTTCTGGTATGCTGTTTTATTACTTTATACAATACATATAAAGTTAGTCTTTAGCTTTTGTGATATTGTGTTACGTTGTGACTAGCATAATATTAGTATATTGTCTACTCTTGATATCTTAAGATATAGAGTATTAGAGGTATTCAGAGTAGACTGTAATAATTCAATTAACCCTATACATAATTCAAATTTTTAGGTAAACACTGCTGTTTGTTCTGTCATGCAACAGCAAATGAAATAAAAGTTTTCAAAAAAGAAAGACCTGTTATAGAACTACGTACGATTGAAAGCCTTCAAAATGATTTTGAAAGATTTAAGAAAAATGGTGGCGCAAAGGAAAATGCTAAATATTACAATAATGTTATTACAGAACCAATTTTAAAAATACCTCTAGATCAGGTAAAATTAGGTTGTCTATTTTCAGTAGTTTTCTCTGATGGCTATTTGTAACATAAAATTAATATACGTCAATAATAATAATATTTAACTCCTACCTGTGTATGTACATAGGTTTCTTTACCAAGTCTGCATATTGCTCTTGGTGTATATTTGAAAATTTTTAACATGTTTGAAGAAGCAGCCCATGAAGTTGATATTATGATGGCTGCATCAATAAAAAATAAAGACAGTTTTTTATATGACTCATATCAAGACTTTATTTTAAAACAACAACATATATCAAATCTTGAAATCTGTATCGCTAATCTTGACGATCAAATTGAGCTAGTAAATGATGCTGTAGCTGCAGCTATATTAAATAATCCTGAAAATGTAGAAAATGTTCAGTCAATATACATCCCTCAACTTGGTTCTCTAAACAGAGCACATATGGAAAAAGTAAGGATATCTTTAAAATTAATAACTAATAAACATAAATTATATAATTTTAACTATTATTTATTCTAAGCACATTATTATTTAAATTAGAGATAGGAATTGAATCTTTTGTTCAGAAAAACTTTAGATCTAACCAAAGCCGAAAAGTTTGGGTTCTGTTTGGTTAGATCTAAGGTTTGGGATAAGGTTCGGTTTGATTTTATGAAAATTATCAAAAATTAGTTTTAAGTATCAATGCAGCTGTTTTATGAGTATTTACAATAATAAAACACAAATGATTTGCAATGTTTTAGCTACTGCAAATTCAAAAGTTCAAAAAACAAAATGCTGCAGCCAAAGTACAAAAAAAACATCAAATCAGTAGCTTACTGAACACAGATAATGGTAGCTATGGTAGCTGTCAGTCTAGTACTCTAAACTCAAATTTAAATCATGCTAAAACTAAAATCATGTTAAATCTCTTATTTAAATCATACTAATATTAAAATCTGTTAAAAAACAACAACAATTGTGTAGATACAAGAGTTAAAAGCTTTGGAAAAAAGCTCAGCATTTCAGAAAAGTGAGGGACCATGTACTCAACAGATAGAGGTGATATTAAAAAAACTTAATGTTCAGCGACAAGCATATCATGGGAAAAGTTTTATTGGTAACCATGTACATAAAATGCTCAAAGTAGGGATTTATTTTATTTATAAAATCTAATATAACAATAAAATAAAATATTAAATCTAATAAAAACAATAAAAATGTAATATTTGCTTATTTATAATATTACTATGTATTAATTGCTTATTTATTAAATGTATTATTTGTTAATTTATAGGAAGAATCCATATTAGAGCTATGCAATTCTGTTCCTATACTTGTTCATAAAAAAGGATTTTCTGGAACTACTCTTCATGAAAAATCAATTGAAGTCTGCAACAAATATAAACAGCTTTTCTATAAGTTTTCTAACTGTTATCACATATTCTCCTCAAAAAATATAAGTACCAGTGAATTAACACAACTCGGTATGTTCACCATTTTAATTTTGTCAAAAAAAAAATGTACAGCGCAACCATGATAGGCTGTGATAGCTAAAGGGCAGAGGAGGTTGTGGAAGCAAAAAACACATTTAACAAACATGCTTGACCCATACTAACTGATATATGACCCATACTGGTCTGTATGACCCATACTGACTAAAACTAATACTTTGACTAAATAATCTTGTTAAATAAGCAAACATATCTAGCAAGATAATTTATAGTAAGATAAAATGAATGGGATTACATGCTCTCTTTATAAAAGTTTTTTTATCTTTAGAGACATATATTTCTGATTTTATGAAATTTTATCGAGTCAATTGGCCAGAAGCTTCAGTCACGCCCAAATTACACATGATGGAAGATCACGCTATTCCATTTTTACAAAAATGGGGTGCTGGGTTTGGTTTGTACGGTGAACAAGGAGGTGAATCGATTCATCACGAGTTTAACAAATTAAGTATGATATATCAATCTATTCCTTGTCGTACAAAACGATTAAAATGTATCCTTAAAGCCCACCATCTAAAAACAAATTGTCAAAATAGAATTTTGACACCAGCAATAAAAAAAAGAAAAAAGAAATAAACTTTATTTAACATAAAACTTTATTTATTATGAAACTTTATTTACTAAAAAAATATTTAAATGGTAGTTTTGTAAATAAAAAAAAAAAGAAAATGTAAATAATTGTAAAAAAGAAATATTTATTTTATATTTAGAACTTATTAGAAAAAAATAAAGAGATTTATATATATATATATATATATATATATATATATATATATATATATATATATATATATATATATATATATATATATATATATATATATATATATATATATATATATATATATATATATATATATATATATATATATATATATATATTAGAGACTGTTTAAGTATTGTGTATTATTTTTAGGATTAATTTTTATTGTTATAAAAATTAATCCTAAACATTTCTTTAATAATGACCCCATCCCGTTTATTTGGCACCTCAGAGTAATACATAAAATACAAAACATAAGATTTTTAAACATAAGATAAGTTTAGAAATTTACTCACCAATAACATAAAGCTATTTTTCTTTGTAGACTATTGAGCTTTGTTGTCAAAAAAGGTTGACGGAATCATATACAATTTATTTCTATATTTTTCAAAATATTTGCACCAACTTCAAATTTATGTGTCAAGGAATCAAAAATCAATCAACATTAAAAGTCTATTATTTTTTGAATCTATTGACACTTAACCACAGTATATACAATGAAAATCATAATAGAGGTATCTAAATAAAATAATTTATTATAAATTAATAAACATCTGCATATTTTGGTTATATATATGTATGTATTTATCTCTCTCTCTCTCTCACTCTCTCTCTCTCTCTCTCTATATATATATATATATATATATATATATATATATATATATATATATAGTTTCAATTTTCACAGTTTAGTTTCACTTTTATGTATATATTTATATAAATAAATATACATATATATATATATATATATATATATATATATATATATATATATATATATATATATATATATATATATATATATATATATATATATTAAAGTATATTTACATTTTTGTTTCTGTATATTCAGCAAGAATGGTTGATGAATAATATCATAGCTGTATACATTTGCTTGAAGAGATAAAATAAAAACAAATAACTACTAAAAACAACAACTTCTCATATAAAAATTGAGTTATAACTGCCTACTAACTTTATATGTCGTAATATAATGAAGTGTATGTAATTATTATATTTACTTTGAGTCATAGTATATTTTTATATCGAAAAAAAGTTGAAGCAATTACTAGAAAAATACTCTAAATACAGCACAGATTTATTTAATGTTTAAAAAAAAAAAATTTTGAATTTCTACGGTTAGATTTCTAGAAAATTGATTTCAAAGAAATAAACAAATCTTTAATATTAATAAATAATGATACTATAAAATTGAAGTTTTATTACGCTAAGATTGTTTTAATCTTTATTTGTCGATTCTCTTATGAAATTCAGGTATTTATATACTGATCTATATAAAAAATGAGCCAACAACATGAATTTATAAGAAATAAATAACAAATGAATGGTTGTTATATAAAATGTTCACTGTAGTTAAGAACCGCAGCCATTTTAAAAGTTCATAACTTGTAGTTATTTTCTTACGCATGCGTACCTAAACATAGCGCTCGTAAACGACCGTGATAGGAGAGATTGTAACTTACTTTTTTCAGTGCTTGCCCAATCAATATTTGCATAATTCATATAGCTATGAATGAATGCATAATAAAGTTGCGATAAAACTTTTTTATTTATATAGATTCTGGTCTTATAAAGAATTCCATAATTTTTGAAATTTTAGTACCGACATAATCATTATGTTGCTTCCATGTGATGTTCTCATCAAGGAATACGCCTAAAAATTTTGTGATACAATCTCTTTTTATATCAATTTGGTCAATAAAAATATCAGGTAGAGTTGGGGGTAAATAACGTTTTTTAGTTATCGAATGAAAAAGAATCCATTTTGTTTTTTTAATATTTAGGGTAAGTTTATTACATTTGAACCAGCTAGAAATTATTTTGAGTTCTTCATTCATAGTAGTGAAGAGTTTATTAATATTGTTACCAGATAAAAATAAATTAGTATCATCGCCAAACATATATTAAAAAAAGCCAAATGTATATTAAAAAAAGAAGTGGCCCCAAAATTGATCCTTGCGGAACACCACATCAAACATCTAAAACATTTTTTTGATAACGATCGTTAAAAGGAACAAATTGTTTTCGGTTTGTTAAATAATTTTGAAACCATTTCAAAATTACACCATCCACTCCATAATATTCGAGTTTATGAATCAAAATGCCATGATTTACTGTATCAAATGCTTTTGATAAATCTAAAAAAATACCTAAAGTGAATTGTGAATTTTTGAAAGAATTAGAGGTTTCACGGACGAATTGGATGTTGAATGCTGAATCTTCTTGACTCAATGCATGGGTTTTGCTTGTGTCTCTGCTTTTATGACAAGGCAACTCGTTCTATTATTTCCTAATGAGGGTACAGCTCTAAAACTCAATTTTATGTTTCTGAAGCCGGCTGGTAATCTGGTTTCCAAAACTCTGTGGTAGCTCTCAAAGAGGCTGATTCCATCAACAGCTAAAAAATATCAAAATACTAACAGTGCCATGTTGCGCATAGATGGTGTCTCTGTTCGTACTTTTGGTGTGCATTGTCGAGGCCACATATTGAGCCCTTTGTTACGGCTTAGGATTTATTAAGAATAATGATGCAACTACTATTAATAGTGTACTGAGTACTAGCTGTGCTTTGATTCAAGTTCTTTAACAAATTTAAAAATGACTAAAGTACCAAAAACTGTATAACACAAAAAACTTTGTGTTATACAGTTTTTGTATAACACCAAGTTCTCTAAATCTATCATTCACTAATAATCGCGTCTTAGTAACGTTTCTTCTGTTCAGTCTTATCTCTAGCAAAGTTTACCAGACCTACTTGCTCTTTGTAAGACTAATTTAAGTTCAGTTGTCTTGTGATCTAATGTCAGTGACTCTGCAGACTATAAGACTGACATCTTTTATTTTTCTCAATCTCCAACAAAATTTGTCAACATCCAGCTCGCTTTCCAGACAATCGGAATCATTTACCTTCTCTACTCGACTTGTATCTTGTTTCTGATTCTATTCAGTGCTCAGTTTCTCCGTATTTATCCTCAGGTGCTTTTGATTACGGCCTGATCTCCCTAAAACTTACCCCAATCTACTTGATCATCAAAATCATCCTATCATCAATACCTCTTACAACTACTTTAAAGTTGACTGAGACACATTCTGTGATTTTCTTTTTGATGGCTCTTTAGTAGAAATATTTCTTCAGAAAGATTCTTCCCAAGAGTCTTCTTGTAGGATATGTGCTTCCTATATAACTTCTCAAGGTTCTACAGGTTTTTATCCGGACAACGTACCTGTTATAGTCTTGCAGAAGTGTTCTGTGGAGCTGTCGTCTATATTTTCAAAACTATTTAACAAGTGATCAGTAATAGCTGATAGAATTTATTGTGTTTTAGATAGATGTGGAGAGGCGAACGCTATCGCTCTCAATATTTCTAAAGCTTTCGATAAAGATTAGCATGCTTATCTTCTCCATATGCTCTCTTCTCACGGTGTATCATCTTTAAGACTATTGAATTCTCTTTACCAATTGCAGTATAAAAGTTGTCCTAGATGGACAGCACTCTTCTTCATATCCTGTACCTTCAGGATTTCCTCAAAGATCTATCCTTGACTCGATACTTTTTTTAATTTACATTAACGATCTCCCAGAAATTCTCACATCTAAGGTGGCACTGGAATGTTGACTGAGATTAAAAAGGATCTCACAGAAATGAGATCCTTTTTAATCTCAGTCAACATTCCAGTGGATATTGAACTTTAACTCAAATAAAACTTTGTTTTTTTTTCAGATAACTGCTATCGCTACAACCTAGATCTTCCTATATTTATGAAAGGGAATGTTCTCTATGACTCATCTACTCCTAATCTTCTAAGATTAACTTTCACTTACGATCTCTCTCAGAAACTGAATATCAAATCAATTGCAAAATTAGCATCTTCAAAGGTTGCATCTATTTATTGTGCTCAGCACTTTCTAATTCCTGATTCTATTCTTTATCTCTATAAATCTGTCCTTGTTTGGAATACTGTTGCCATATTTGGGATGGATTTTCCACTGATGCTCTTTCTCTTTTAGATCAGGTGAAAAAAACGCATTGTAAACATAGTTGGACCTGCTCTTGCAGCTAACCTTCAACTATTTTCACATTATTGTAATGTTGCTTCTCTTTTTCTTTTCTATAAATACTTTAATGGGTAATTTTCTAAAGAATTAGCGTCTCTTGTGTCATCTACTAAAATTCATTCTCGTGTTACTCGTCATTCAATTAGGTGTCATCTTTTTGCAGTAACTGTTTCTAGGTGCTCCAAAAATTCTTATTCGTCTAGTTTTTTCCCTCGAACATCAGTCCTTTGGAATTTACTTCCTTCATCTTCATCCTTCATCTTCATCTTGTTTTCCTGATTCATATAATTTGCAATCTTTTAAGTCGTCTGTTTATCTTTATTTTGCTCTATAAATTTAATCTTTTCTCTCCCAGTAACTTCCAACTCTAACAATGGTTCCTTGCAGCCTTATTGGAAGTGAAAATGTTTAAAAAAAAAAAAAAGGTCTATAGGATCCTATAAGAATTTGACGTCGTTTCTTTTGCTAAGCTATTAATTCTATT
This sequence comes from Hydra vulgaris, assembly GCF_022113875.1. Taxonomy (NCBI): domain Eukaryota; kingdom Metazoa; phylum Cnidaria; class Hydrozoa; order Anthoathecata; family Hydridae; genus Hydra; species Hydra vulgaris. The sequence continues at coordinate 31,188,937 of NC_061158.1, read as the reverse complement.
GCTTGTCAGCTTAAGATTTCCATTAATAAAGTTGAAAACATTTTTAGACGATTTTCGAATATTTCTTTGAATGAAACTCTCCTTTCTGTAGAGCTTCAGTATAAAATTTTTTTTGTTTTTCTCATTTCATTTGCAACATCTTTAGAATAACTATATTTCTTTGAATCAACAACATCAGTTTACTAACTAACATGTTTTCCATAACATTTTTCTCGCAAAATAGTTCGCTCCGTGAAAATCCGCCTTAAGAGCTATTGATTCAAATTAAATCTGATTGCTACTCCTTAGAAGTCAAGTTCAATAAACATCCTTTACTTAACCTTACAAAAAATGTCATTGCTGACGTCATACTTAATCGGGAATATGAATATAAAAAATACTAGAAAAAAATACTATAGATCGACCGAGGGTTGGAATTATAAATGATCATAAAACAAAATAAATACAAGGTTGATATAAGAAATATTTTTAAAAATGAAAAATTAAATTTGATAGCAGTTATACGTGACTATTTTGATAAGAATGTTTTAACTTTTTCTCTTTGAAAACATGCTTTTTTTGTCATTTAATTTTTTTATATTTTGCTCAAATATTTTTATTTATTGGATCGATGTAAATAGCTGGGGTATGGTGCAGTGAGTTATATATTTTGACATAACCGTTTATTTTATCTTATTTTTTAGTTTGAATACTTATAAAGTAAGGCTTCAGCTATAATATCAGTTTTGTTTCAAACATGTATGTATTTTAGCAGGAAATAGATCTAACAAATTGTGTATATACAAAAAGTTAAAGGTAATATATATTTAGTACATGAATTAAAATTACTGTATTTTTAAAATTAAAGTTAATACTTTTTGATTTGACTAATTTTGATATTTCTTAGTGACAGTAAGCGTATTGTACTTATAGAAAGATTTTAATAGTCAAACCGTGGTCCCGCGTCTACAAACCCAGGGAAAAAAAAAACCCGTAGATAAGTCAAGATTTAAAAAATCAACTTAATTTGTAAATAATTTTTTTATATTTAAGCTTAAAGTTTTACTTATTATTTTAAATGTTTATATCATTTTGATTTTTTTTTTACAACATGTATATTAAAACTTCAAAGTATGTTTTATAAGGTATGCATATATTCCTGTTAATTTTGATAAATATATTTTTTCAATACTGAATACCGCATAGAACTACCACAAAGATTTTGACTAAGGTCTAATTGTATGTGGTCTCTTAGTTAAAGGTTAAGTCATTAACGTTAAGTTATATAGTCAATATTTTTTTAAGTTTAATCTCGAAGTTAAAAAAATTTTGAACTTAGAGATTGAACTTAGAATTTCTAATAATATTAGAAATTCTAAGTTTAAAAAATTAATTAATAAAAAATTAATTAATAAAATTTTTCTATTTATATAAAAATCTATATTATAGATTTTTATATAAATATAAAATTTTTATTAATTAATTTTTTAATCAGGAGTACACAACCAGTGATTATTTTTTCGTAACTATTTTTTAGCAAATATTCTCGTAAGATTGAAATTTTAATAAAAAATGCTAGATTTAAGCTAACTTGTAAACGCATTCTCGTTTACAAGTTAGGAAGAAGAAAACTAATAAGAGCGAAAGTTAGAAGTACTCGATTTAGAAAGATAGCATAGAGAAAGCAGACAGACATTGCACTAGATTTTAGAATGTGTAATATTAGGTATTAAAAAGCATACTAAAGACTTTTTTTGGTTTCGTGAAGAGGAGGGGGTGGGGTCACGAAGGACATTTTGTCCCAGGCGGCAGATATCTAAGAGGCGCTTAAAAAAAGAAAATAATAATAATAATATAGGGAAAATTTGATAAATAAGGGCGCCAATCAGAACTGCTGTCCCAGGCGGCGTGACAGCTCTCAACGGCCCTGCTAACGTTGATAATGTGCTTAAGTAACTAGCTTGCGCATTTAACATGCATTAAAGAGACAACTTTCTTTCTTATAGAAAAAGATTTTATATGCCAACTTTAACTTTCTTCAAAATTAACGGGCCAAGATACGGGTCATGGTAAGTCCGCTATTCCACTTATTTAAGTCATCTCATATTTTTTTAAATTTTTTAAACCGATCGTAATTAGTTAAGACATTTCAAGCGGGTATTCTAAACATTATTTAGACAGCTACTAATATCTAATTAGCTGATAAATAGCGATTCACGCAACGGCTACCGAAGCGTTTAAAATTTTTTAAAGTTAATTAAACTTTTTTTTTCAAAGCTTTAAAAAGTAAACAATAAGTATAGTTTTTGAAAAAAGAATAAACAAAAAAAAGCGGCTTCATTTTTTGTCCAATAAAATCCTGCAAGTTAGACATCTAGTTTATATAATATATCATTGGGCAAAACTTCGAAGCAGCCGTGGTGCACTTGCCTTAGAAACGTAAGATCCGTGGTTCAAACCCACCTCTAGACAAGTTTTGCGACATCGGTTAGGAAGGAGGCGTGAACTTCCTATTAAATGCTCTTCCGCGGTGCTCTGTGATAAGACCGTAAGGACTTCTTGGGGCACCAAAATCAACATTAAAAAGAAAAAAAAAAAAAAGAAAAAAAAAAACACTACCGCGCATATCGCAGTTAAGTTATTCGAACTTGACTTACGTTACTAACAATTGTCAGCAACGCCGTAACTGTGAATAATAAAAAATGCCCAAAGTAATTTTAAAATGTACAGTAAATTAAACCTTTATAGTAATATAATATTTCTCCTTAGGCGGCCGCCTAATTTGCCAAACCGCCCCTGGGTATATTTCTACTGATTTAAAATAAAAGTAATAGAAACATACCTATATATTAATGCATATACATTTTCTATATTAATGTTTAATAAAATATATATATTTTTATAAATGAATATATTCATTTAGGATAATAACAACGTTTTTTTTTTCTATTTTGAATTAAATTTAGAATAATAAACATTTGACGTCTGTTGTAATAAATTCTAATTGTAATAAGAGTCTTTTAGACTCTATTTTAAATTTGGCTAAAGAGTGCTCTTTATAATTATTATAAAAAATTTTAATAAAATCTTTTATTGAGGGTTGCATGTGCCCCCTTTATCCATGTACCTAGGTAAAAGGTACCTAATGCCTCCCCGTTCTTTGGGCGACCTTGGTGGAACAAAATCGCTTCATTTTACTAAAAGAGCTTCAGTTTATTAAAAAAATGAAACAACAGCTTCAGCTCATTAAAATGTCATTCACACGAGGCAATAGCAACTAGAATTGTGAGAAAGATTTGTTGGGCAACTTCTAGAAAAGGATAAACAGAAACTAAGGAATATTAATGAATAAATTGTAAAATATTCATTGTTGTAACTTTTTTCAAACTTTTCATCACTGAATTAGCTTCATAATTAATGTTCTCCACTTCAGAAATGAAATAACTGTAACTGTCTTTAACACTTAACTGTAACTATGCATGACCTACGTCAAAGACATTAGATTTATTAAGTCGCATTTTAATTTATGCATGCTTTAAATAACTCGTTATTTTTGATTTTTACTATTGATTTATTAAGTGTTTTTATTGAATTTTTTATAATTGTTTGAGTTGACTTTAATTAGCCTAATATAGAGCTACTTAACTTGTATGTAAAAATGTCAACTATAAATAAATTGCAAATAATAAAAACAACATGGAATTACATTAAATTTCAAAACCACGTTCTGATGTTAGCAGGTGTCCTACGTCGGGACCCTTGTCAAGTGATACACGCTTGGTTTTCCATTGTCTCTTGTTTGGAAAATTGGGATGAGTATCAATATTTTTTTCTGCTAATCTAACTTTTGCTAAATCAACAAAAAATTTCCTTTATCGCGCAGCATCTAAATTAAAGCTAAAAGTCCTCTTAGTTGTTTTAAAGCTGCGTCAGGTGCAGTGGCGGAACTACCATACCGCAAAATCCTGCAATGCAAGGGGGGGGGGGGGGCAGAGCTGTAAGGAGCCCATATTTTTTGAAGGAACTGTAGTGTTTAAAAATTATTATCAATTTTAAAAATTTCAATCCTTTATTAAAGTAACGTCTAACCAAAAATCGAAAGAAATAAAATATAAAACAACAACAAACTGATCAAAAACAGTAATTACAAAACACCTCTTTGTAGTGTGGCCTAAAAAATCTTTTGCAGCGGGGCCAAAATTTGAAGTTCCGCCACTGGTCAGGTGATAGATCCTTAGCTTGTAATGAACGGTTAACTCTATCAATAAATGAAAGGATCTGGCAGCACATATCAAGCAAACATATGAATGTAAAATTGAGAAGTTTTACAAAGTCTTTAGCCCCAGAAACAATTTCAGCATTCAGACTAAAATTCTGTTATATATCTACAAAAAGTTTAAATACTCTATAATTTGTGTATGTAACGCGGTGGTTGCTTATTTTCTACAAACCAGTAAGTGACACTGTGACCTTTCAGCAATATTTTTAGTTAGTAGAATAATTAAATTTTATCGGTCCTCCAAATATGACGCTACCAATAATAAAAAATGCAGAAGTTTCTTATGTGATGCAAGATTTTCTTGGAATTTCTTTTCAGAATTTTTGGAATATTCTTGGTAGATGTTAAAGAACTATAGTCCATCTTGGACTTAATCATAACCAACGAGCCAAGCAGATTAATTTTCAAGCTGAACCTTTCAAATAACTCAAGCTGAATCTTTGGAGTCTACCCCGGAGGGACAACCTCATCTAACTATTTTAGGTTCAATTGCAACAGCAATAACAAACAATGAACTAAAAATAACTCCTCGATTAGTGTGGAGCAAGAGCAAGGCAGGACCAGGATCACACCAACTTATTAGAGCAAACAAAAACAAAGCAGCAAAAACCGTAACAAAAGTGGTGAAAAAAGCAAAACCTGACTACGAAGATGCACTAACTTCTTCGTTTAAACATAACCCAAACGAACTCAATTCTTATGTTAAAAGCAAAATTAAACTTCACGATTAAATCCGTTTACTTGGAGACATCAAGTAAACGGATTTAATCCGTTTCCTTGAAGTCTTCCATCAAAGAAACGGATTAAATCTTCATGCCAGTTTCCAAACCCTCGGTACCTTGTAAGGTGTTAGAAGGTTTAACTCACAATTGTATTATGTAACATTGTGTCAAAAACAAACTTAGTTTCGTGCTCTTCATTAACGATTTACCGGACTTAATTTTGAGTCATGTAAAAATGTATGTAGACGACAGCAAGATTATGATCTTGTTGTTGTCTACATTAATTTTTACAATACTATCAAGTATAAAAAAGATGCACTATGTCTTCAAAAGGATCAATTTTAATTGAAACAGCTGTTAAATTGTCTAAAAAATGGTTTATACCATTTAACATTGAAAAATGTAAGGTTATGCACCTAGGCAAAAAAAAAAAAAAAAGTGAGTCAAACCATATATATATATGGTTTATATATATGTTTTGTATATATATATTTTTTTTGTGTATATATGCAATGCACAGTGGGACAGGTGGTAGAAAAAAGTATGAAAAAAATATTCTCATATATATATATATATATATATATATATATATATATATATATATATATATATATATATATATATATATATATATATATATATATATATATATATATATATATATATATATATATATATATATATATTAATTTAATGATACTTTTCGTGTTACTAATAAGCATAAAATTGTTATTATTTTTTAAAACTTCATTTTTTTTATTGAATAATTAAATAAAACTAAGTATTATCTATCAAATAAGCTATTGCAAAATTATTTTGCACGTGAGCCCAATCAAATAAATTGATTTCTATTAATGGCGTATTTAAAGTACTTTTTTTAATGAAAATTTCACTTAAATAATGATTTAATGATTAAGTAATGAAAAATTTCACTTAAATAACTTCACATAAATACTTTTACGATCCAAGGTGCTCCAGAAATTTGAGACTTGAAATATTTTGCCCAATATGTACATTATCGATATATATTTTACAATTTTGAGAAAAGAAAATCCAATTGAAAAAACCTCAAAAAAAGATTGTAGAATGTCTAAAGATGAAGCTCTTTGTCTTCTTTTAGATGCTAGATTGACAAAAGCTTCCTACCAAATTATTCAAAATCAAGCAGTTGAAAAGGGAGTTGATATATATCCTCCATATAATGATATTCGAGGTGCGAAGTTGTTATGCTATCCTGCAAATATATCTGTCTCAGACTTTTCAGCTGAAAGCTGAAAAGTCTGAGACAGATATATTTGCAGTAAGTTTTGGTGGATTATAAACAGTAAGCTTTGGTAGAGTATACAGCAAATAGAATATGCAAGGCACAGTATGATGTCTTTAGCACTGAAGGCACTTTTTAATTACTTTGCCTAATGCTATTGGACTTGTATGGCTTTTTAAATGAAAAACGGTAACCAGCTTGGCAAAATCCACAACCATCATTAACAATGTACTGTAGACCTATGCGTTTTAAATTTGAAAAAGAAACGGCAGCAGTTTCTAAATCAGATTAGGTTTGAAATTTCAAACTTTTAAGATACTGAAGTTGATATAAATAATAAAAAAAATCAAAATACATCATATAATACAAATTACTATGCTTGATGGAAAAAATTCACACTGCTCTTTCATATGTTACAAATTCTAGTCAATGTTGTACTATATGTGGGGCAAATCCCAAAGCAATGAATGATATTGAAAAAATGGTTTTGAAAAAGGGTATGACAGGTAGTTATTTATTTAGTTTATCATCTTTACATGCTTGGATACATTTTTTTTGAATATTTATTACATATTGAATATAAAATGACTTTGAAAAAGTGGCAGGCAAGAACAGTAGAAGATAAATCCAAATTAAAGGCTCTGAAACAATAAATTCAAAATAGATTTATAGGAGAAATGGGCTTGATAGTTGATGTTCCGAAATCTGGTGGTAGTGGAACATTAAATGATGGAAATAATGCTCGAAGAGCATTTAAAAATGCGGAAAAGTTTGCAGAAGTTATATATATTGATGTTAAACTGATTCTAAATTTGCATAGTATATTGGCAATAATTTCATGTGGTTTAAACATTGGCACTGGTAAATTTGAGGCTTTCAGTTTAAAAACAGCTCAACTTTATGTTCATCATTATCCTTCGTACTATATGTCAAATCTCTCCACAAAACTTTTATCCATGGTTCTGAAATTATTAAAACTTTAGCATTACCCATTGGTATGTATTCTGAAGAAGCACAATAAAGACTTTCAAAACTATCGTGAACATTTTGCAAGAAAATCATCTCGTGTGAAAACTAACCAAGATTTGTTAAATTGACTCCTGTAAATATGTGCTGCATAGCAACACATTTTATGTGCATAGCAACACATTTAAATTTTTTATTTATTTTTATTTGTTATTTAGGTGCCCTAAGAAAACCTAACGGTCTTGTCACAGAGCACAACGGAAGTGCATTTAACCAGGAAGTTCACGCCTCCTTCCTTACCGTGACACGAAATATGTCCAAAGCTCGTTTCGAACCTGGATCTCCTGGTTATAAAACAAACGTTCTAACCACTGCGCCACGGCCGCACATAAATATGTGTTGCTATGCAACTGGGGTTGCCATGGCAATCACAAAAATTCATTCTCATTCAAATGATAATCATCCAATTACTTTATATACCAAATTTATATTTATATTTATATACCAAATTTATATACCAAATCTACGCATTAAAGGAAAAGTTATGATTTTTCTCCACTGTGCAATTAAATCACAAAATGGTCATCGCAGACAACTTGAAACCACAGCAAAAAAATGCAATTTGGGGTTATTGTATCTAACAATCTTAAAGCGAAGTTACAAACTGAGCACGTAGCTGCAGTTGGAAATAGATTGCTAGGGAAATTTAAAAAAGGATTCAGGAGTTGTGGTTTAACTCAATGGCGTTTCCTATTTACTACTTATTTTCAACCATTATTAGAATTTGCCGCCCCAGCATGGTCTCCTCATTTCCTAGGAGAAATAAATACAATCAAAAAAATTCAATATCGAGCCACAAAATGGATTTATTCAATAAGTCACCTTAGATATGAGGAAGGTTTAACACGGCTTAATTTGACTGCCCTTGAAAACCGCTGCACGCGTACGGACCTTACAGCATTACAATATAAATAATGGAATCGATTCAATCAATTTTGTTGCGCCACAAACTACACCAGCGTACCGAAGATCTAAGTATAGTTTAAGAATAAGGAGCCATGCCCATCTTGATATCTGGATAATGGAACTCATGAACATCATCTCGGAACAGAAAGCAACTATAAACTCGCAAGCTAATCTAATAAAAAAACTTGAACAATAAGTAGGAGTTATAGAAAATAACCTCAACACCCAGTCAGACACCCAAGCTAGTTCAAACAGGCCATCCTGGAGTAGTATTGTCAGAAAATGACAATACTCTCCCCTCGCACCGCACCAAACAATTAGCCCACCCGTCAACATTAACAATCATACAACATTAATAATCGTTTACCAAGCATCTGCACCACAAACATGCGTTCCCTATGTAACAAAGTTGATATCCTTAACCAATTCTTAACAGACACCAGCATTGATATTGCCTCTCTAACTGAAACGTGGCTGAGTCCTTACGGCAAGCAGGTTATTCTCTCACAAATTAATAGAAACTACACTTACATAAGCACCGAACGTCAGGATCGTTTAGGTGGGGGTACTATTATACTTTTAAATAAAAAGTATTCAGATAAAATAGAAGAAATAAAAATAACCTTCGACTCCCTACCTAACTCAATACCTAAACAAGAAGTTGAACTAACTATTGCTCGTGCATACCCAAAGCAATTGCCTCGAGGATACTCATCCTGTATAATAATTTGTGCTTATATCCCGGTCTGGTCTGAAAGTGCACAACGCAACGCATCATACCAACTTGCAAAACTCATCGAACCAGCAATAAATTGATGCATAATCGGAAATAAACTACTTATCATTCTTGCAGTAAATCTAAATGGTTGCCCAACTGACTTTATTTGCCGTCCACACCAACTAAATCACCTTAATGCACAACCATTATTTTAAGTAACGCTCCAAAATGTTACGTTTTCAATACCTTCCCTTCGGAAATTCAGATCACATCGTTGTAGTTAGTCAGCCACCACTTAATCTCTATAAAGCCACTCGCCCCGCTCATCGAAAGATTGTACATCGGTCAGGAAAAATTACTGAAACAGTTGTATTAATACATTGTACTGATCTTGAAACCTTGGTTGACTCACCATATGAAATACAAAATGCTTGCAACAACTTCTATTATTCCTTTCTCTTTGCTCAAGACATCTGCCAACCACAAAGAACAACAACACTTGTTAATCCTAAGCCTTGGATAACTCCGTTTATTCAGAGCCACATAAAAGAACGTCAGCGACTTTTTTTATCTGGTCATTACAACGAATAGAAAACACTAGCGAAGCAAGTCAACAAACTAATTATAAAAAGAAAACGTATTTATAACAGACGTTTTCCACCGGAAATACAGATTTTTGGCGAGAAATTAAGCTCGCCGATAAAGGACAAATCCCTGATTCTATCACTGAGACATTAACAAACGAACTAAATGATCACTTCCAAAGTGTTTGGAACAATAAGAAACAACCTAATCAATCTCTCTTTATCAACCGGCAAGCAGACCCGCCTACTACCCCTGTTTTCACCTATATTGACATACTCAACCAACTTAACAAACTAAAAACAAGATCGTGTGGTCCAGATGATATCTCACCACTGTTATTCAAACCCTCCCGCTTAGAAATTGCTCCATCACTTTGTATCTTATTTAACCGTCTCATAGAAGACAGTTTTCTTCCCGATCAATGGAAATCAGCAAACATAACATCAATTCCTAAAACCAAAAACCCGCTCTCATCTAATGATTATTGTCCCATCGCCATTACATCCACATTATGCACAGTTTTTGAACGCATTATTGCTAAATTTATTGTCCATCACACCAAGCACATCTGGGTCTCAAACAAACAGTTCGGTTTCCTCCCAGGCCGTAGTACAATGGATGCTATTATTCAAGTTATAGAAGACTGGAGTCACACAAAAGACAATCACAAATCAATCTTTGCAATATTTTTTGATTTTACAAAAGCATTTGACCTTGTCGACCATGAAAAACTACTACTGAAGTTAATAAATATTTTACCAAGCTGGCTTATATCCTGGATTGCAGTTTATTTATCTAACAGACGTCAAAGAATAAAAACAAATGATCACACCACTAATTGGAAATATATTCAAGCCGGAATACTCAGGGTAGTGTCTTAGGCCCTATCTCGTTTATTCTTTTTATCTCGGACATAAACACCTATCTTCCAGCCAAAACCATACTAGAAAAATATGCTGATGACATCCTGACTTACATTATCTACGATAAAGCTCCTGTTAACTTACCTCAATCTATCGTTGATTGGTCTCTGACCAATGGTATGAAGCTCAATATCTCAAAATGTAAAGTTATTAGAATTAACTCCAGGTGCCCCGTAAGTCATTTTCTACTATCTGTCGTACTTGATAAGACTGAGGTTGAAACAAGTACCTTGGTATCACGTTTGCTCTTAAAGCTAACACAACAACTTACCAACAATCCTTCATTCAAAAATATCTTCGTATTCTTCGTGATGGTGTCAGTGATCTTTACCTGCCACGCAACATTAGCAGCTCAGCTGCATTTTCAACACATAAGTAATCTGTTTAATAAACAGTGTTTATTTGCCTACGCTCTGGTGCTGCTACACTTCCTACATTATTAGCAATAGAGAAAATTGTAATTGTACGAAACTTAGATGGAATATTGCCTAACAAAAAATAAAATGCAGTCACTTTATGCTTCCCTCACTTAGCTCCTATTGGATTGCAAAGCTCAACTTCATCTACATATAACTGAATCTGCAATGCACTTGGATTTTCAGAAAAAAATTGTCACTATGAAAAAGTTCACTATCACAAAAAGACATCATAAAATCATTATTAGAAAAAGACTGATTGTAACTGTCACCCAAACAATTGTAAACATCTTCATGGGAAACTAATTTCGATAAAACTTCCAGAATCGGAATGTATTGAAAAACAGCAGTTGTATTATTTATTCTAAAATCTATTTGTCTTGGCATTGCAATCATTTTTTTGCTTTTCAATAATCCAATTAGTCTATTTTCATTTGAAGACATCTCACCCATGAATTGCAGCAATCTTTCTGTGTCTGTTATATGTGCCCAATCATTGTCTAGTGGTAAAATATTATTTTTGAATAAATATTGACATATAACATCCTTAAAACTACTTAGTGTAATCAAAAGTAGGTTTTGTATATCTTTTGCAATTTCTGCATGAACAGAAGCTGGAAGTATGTGCACTTCTCTGAGTCGCAAAAGAAGAAATGCAAAATGTTTTTCCAAAGTGTTAAGCATATCACTAATATTTTTACATTTAAAATCTTGATCTAATTTTACATTATTTTGATCATTTGATTCTTCGGTTGTTTCAGATGAATCTATGATGTTATCATTTCTATTATTTCTACTCCCCTGATCACTTTCATTATCATTAGACCAGCTTCTTAATAAATTACTGTGCTTTCGTTGAACATGTTTTTTTAGACTATTAGCACTTTTGAAAGTTTGCTTGCATGCACTTGAAACACGTCTAACATAAAAAAGAGGCTGATTTTCATGAAACAAGATAAGATGTCGTAAATACTTTCCAAATGAAAAATAATTGTTGCCACATTCACAATAAAATTGGGGCATATTTGGCTATTGTAAATTATCAGGAATCTGAAATGTAAACAGTACAATTAAAACGTTTACTATAAAATGCATAATAATAAAAAAATTACTTTCAAATTCGGCTCAGTCTTTTCATTAAATCCATTATCTAACAGCCATTTGGCTACTTCTGCAGGCGTTTTTAATATTTGCAGACATAATTCTTTAACTTTATTATTAGTTTTACTTTAAATTTTAATTATTAGCTTTACTTTAAAATTGTAAAAATATTTTAATTGACCTATAGGAATCTCATAGATAAATCGGTTAACTTAAAAAGTATACAATTTTGCGTATTTTACTTTAAAAATTTTAACAAAATACAATTTTAAATATAATAAAATAAAAATACTATTTATTTTATTTAAAATATCATATTTCTAAGCAATTGTAAATTTATTTAAAACCCTTTCTTCTTTAATTATGCCTCGATATCAATAAACGGCACTCGGGTTTTTTATATGATTTACGACGAACAAACCCTTTGCTAAAGGGTTTTCTAATAAAACCCTTTCAAAAAACCTTTTTTTACACACCAAAAGGTTTTCTAGTGGTAGAAAACCTTATGCAAGTGTGAAAAACCTTTTTCGGAAACCTTTTTTTTTTACAGTGTACGCTCTGGTGCTGCTACACTTCCTACATTATTAGCAATAGAGAAAATTGTACAATTCATTATTTGTAATGCCAATCAATTTTAAATTAAGATTTAAACATTAAAAAAAAAAAAAAAAAAAAAAAGTACAAATATATGAATACAGATGCGTTTTCTAATTAATATAGAATGACCAAAATTCGTAAAATCATTCCGTTAAATAGTCAGCGTACTATTTTAACATTATCGCTTCTTACCGAAATTTTCTGCGTTACCTAAATACCCGTTAATCGAACACACGTCCGCCCTTGCGCGTTTGTTTCTTTCAAAGTTAAACTTGTACTCGAGTTTAAGTTAAACAAGTTAAACTTGTACTCGAGTTTAAGTTTACTTTGTAAACTTAAACTCGGTCCATAGCAGGTACTCGAATAGGTAACTCGTTGGAGTAGGAGTTGGTCCTGGTTTCTGCAAATGTTGATTTTTTGTCTCCCTAAGAAAATTAGTTTAAGGAGAACAAGTCACAAATCACTATTAATAATTGATAAATTATTATTATATTGTTATAATATTTTATTAATAATTCTTTACTATGTATAATATAAACGTAACAAAATATACGTACAAAAATATATATACTATTTATATTTTTGTTTTTTTTGTAAGTTTATATTATATTATAAGAAACACGTAAAAAAACAATCGCAATGACAATACATACTCTGTTTAAATGGCTTTAATTTAAAGCCATTTTTAAGTTTAAAAGTGGTTATAAGTGGTTTTAATAACCAAAATTGGTAGAAATGGTTTAAATTAAGTATTTGAAATTTAATATAATTCACTTATATTATCTTTATTTATTATATTTATATTTTATAATATTATTATATAATACATTATATAATATTATTAAAATTGATTTATATCATAGTTAATAAAATTAAGCATTTAATAAATTTATTCAGAGATGGACAACTTCTTATTCGAACATACTAGAATAAATAGTGATGTATGTAAGTTCAAGATTTTTAGTGACAATAAAATTCTAAAATACAATCAAGTTATGAGTTTATTGATTGAAAACTGGAACTTTAGACAATTTTTTATAAATGGTTTAGTTAACAGCCCAATAAAGCCCTTTTTCTTTGAAACACCTGCAGTAAACTACACAACATTATACCTTATTGATTTTGAATTTGTTTTAATTAAAGCTAATGCACTAGAAAATGTAAAAGTAGACTTAACATCATTTAGTAATCAATTCTCAAGTTCGAAATCTGTAGTTGTGTTTCACAACATAGGGAAAGATGCAAAACTTGTTGTACCTTGTCCCATCCATGGACTTGATTTGTCACACTATGCTCATTTTTCAAGCTTTGTAGAGTATGGTTGTCCTGACCAAGTTGAACAATTGCTAGTAGAAACTGCTTTTGCAATAATGGAGGAGATAAAGCTTCAATCAGATAAGCTAATATGGCTATCCACATCTGGTTTAGGTGTTTCTTGGATACATATCAGATTGGACTCAAAACCAAAATATTATAACTTTATCCCATATAAAATTGAATAAATTTGTAATTTTAGTTTATATATCAGTTACATAAATTTAAATAAATAATATATGTACAAATAATATTGCAACAAATATATAAACAAATGAAATGTTTCATTAAGTTCATTAAGTTAAAGTTTTAAAAAAATTTATACTTTATAATTGTGTAAACAAGTAATCCAAACTATAAATTTATAAAATCAATGATAAATATAAACTTTTAAATGTCATTTGAACAAAATCATGGAAGTTGATGATGACAAAGATTGTATAGAAGAAACAATGCTTTTGAATTTGGAAATTGTTAAAGTTGTTCGGTAAGTAAAATTATTCAATTAGTTTTAACTCCTAAAAATATATTTCATCATTAAAAAAAAAATTTAAATACATTTTTCATTTTCTATTAAAATTTCTTCATTAGTTACTTTAAATTTAATGTCGTCCAAGGGTTTTATTTTTAACAATGTAAATAGTTGAAATCATGATTTATTTAATTCATTCAAGTCTAGGGTTCCCATATGTCCTGATTTTACGTTAGAGAGCACATCGCTAAATTAATTAAAGTTAAACTTTTAATTGCGCTCTCCTTTGTAAAATGAGGACATATAAGAACCATGTTAAAATCTTATCTTAACAAATTTTAAAAACTTTGAAAAAATATAATAAACAGATCTACTTGAATCTATAATGTTAGAAACACATAAGAAATATTAGAAAAATATTAAATATTCTATGTAAAAGTCGAACAAAATGTTTTCAGTCACTCCTTCAAACTTTTTTAAAAATTTAACATCAATGAAACTTATTAAGTATTATTATTAAATTTCTTATTTGGCATACATTCTCCATTATTGGTTTTTAACAGTACTTTTTTTTACTAAGAATGTTTTATGGTCTAAATATAGTTTTTAAATGTTGCAGATTTAAAAATAAATTTTGTCTTTATTAAAATGTTGCTATGTAGTCTAAATATAATTTTTTTTTTTTTTACATCAGTTGTAATGTGTAATTAGGGTAACTTAAGTGATATATAAAAAGTTTAATTAAAAAATTTAAGCCTAAACTTAAAGCCTGAGAAAAACTTTAATTTTAGATTACATAGGTATAGTTTCTTTTTTGAAAATCCAAAAGTTGCTTTTTATTAAATCTTTTGATGATATTCCTGAATATGAAAGAGAAGTTGTTATGTGGAGAACTGTCTAACAATAATCAATGTCAAATGAACAACTTGCCTGCATGTTTATTTGAAGCATTATACAACTAAATTAACATAATATCCAGTGAGTCAGTTTAACAAAAAGGTCAAAACAAAAAGTTGTATATTGACTTTTTTAATCATTTGCAATTAACATGCATATGTTAATGGCAGTGAATATTTTATAATGCACTTGATCAATTTTGTAATTTTGTGATTCAAAGTTAAAAAGTTGTTAAAATATGTGTGAAAAATGTGAAAAACATGTAAATACTGGCAATACATCCAGCGACGTATACAGGTCGATTTTGATACCAGTATATTGGTATATGCCCCCAAATTTCTGCCCAAACTCTATTTAAAGCAAATTATATATGCACCAAGTTTGTCATAAAAAATTAAAATATAAATTTTTTTTATTACTTATTGTCTTGATGTTTTGTGATTTTTTGTTATGGTAATAATAATGATGATTATGATGATAAAATTTGTTATGATAATTACAAAACTGTTATTGTCATTTAGAAAAAGCAACATTTGAAAAATGACTTTTAAGACAGATTATAAATGTATTTTAAGTCCATCAGAATGCTTAATTCGAATTCACGTAGATAAAATATGGAATGTGTTACAATTGGATTAAAATGTAAAATGCACATTTTGATTGGATTAAAATATGAAATGTTTAGCATTTTATATTTTTAAATAAAAACATTAACTTTATAAAAATACTCTTAATATGAGTTTCTCCTCTGCTTATATTTTCATAACTATAATTCACAATGCGATTAAACTCTATGAGCTATAAACTTCTCTATAAGCTATAAACTTTTTCATTTCAAATAACAGCAAAATGGCATTAAAAATATTTTAAATAATAAAATAAATAAAAGTTTTTTAAAACATAATAACATTATAATAATCATGCCAAAAAACTTGATTTGAAAAGTAAGAGAATAACAACAAACAAAAATTATTAACTTTTGAATGAATTAATTAAAATTTTAAATGAATTGACCTTGTGAAATGTTATAGTTAATGCTTCTCTTGCGAGTAACCGTAAAGGGTAGTAATGGGAGAAGTAATAACAAAATAAATTTGATTTTATTCTTTATATTAGTTAGCGAATATAGCGTGTAAATGAAAATTAGCAGCAAATCGATGTTGGTATTAAAGCTTGACGGTTTTAACGTCAACATCGATTACATAGAATATTTCATATTTTTCTAACATTTCTTATGTGTTTCTAACATTATAGATCCAAGTAGTTATAGTAATAAATGTAACATTATTTTGGTTATTTTTATTTGGAAAAACGTAAAATACTAGGGCAAGGTATATTATAATTAAATCTTTTAAATATGTGTTCTTAAAAAAAAAAGGTCCTCTAAATGTAGACGAGATTTTTAGATGCCCAAAAAATTCATGTGCATACCGGTCTAAAAATTGACATCTGTGGCATTTAGAAATAATCTATCCTTATGGAATTTGAAAATATTTATATATATTTACCTATAACTTAAATTTTTTAGCAGGTTTTTTTACCTTTTTCATGTAAAAAAACTTAACAGTAATAGATTTACCACACATTATAATAGGATAAGATGAAATTAATTTAAATGCATACTTTATTACTTTAGCTAAAACTTGCTTTACTTAGCAAAGGTTGAATAGACCAAATTTTGAAAATTTAACAAAAAAATTACTTAGCAAAAGTATTTATGAAGTTTGCTTAAATTTTTTTATTCAAGTCATTGTTTTTAGTAATTAAATGAATAAACACCTGCTATCAATGTGTTAATCAATTAATTTTAATTGACCACAAGTCGTTGCAGCATTGACCACAAAACCCACTTTTAATAATTAAAATTGAAAAAATTAAATGACAGTTTCAACATGATGAAGCAGTGAGATTTGTATTATAAACTTTTAGAGGCCAAGTGGGAAAAGAGAATTGACATTATAGCAGATGTCAAGGCTGACATTATTTTGATTGGGTTTGAATATGTCGGATGAGATTAAAAAGGATTTTATGAATGATCTTAGAAGGAAATGGAAGGAGAAAAACAAAACTAGTACACAGTTTGAGAATATTCAACCTTTGGATCCTCCTGTTAATCCTGAAATTAAGTTATAATATATGTATATAATAATCATTTAGTGTTATATGTCTTCTATTCAAATGTAATGTTGTCAACACCAATATTTGACTTATCATTTGTCTATTTGAGTAATCTTTATTATGTCAATATTTTAATGTTTACTGTTTTCTTCAACAATAATGGATTGGAAGTTGTATGAAGTTATGCATCCTCAAAAGTTTTATATTTTAGATTTACAAATCTTTTTGTGCAAGACTGTATGATAATTATTCAAATTCTAGAGTATTAAAAAGTTGTATATGACATCAAGTGTCATGATTTGTATGGTATGTTTAAAAATGAGCTCCTACCCAAGAAATTATAACTGATTGTCTAATTATGAAGATTTTATGCTCTTCTAGAAAGAATTAGATAAATTTTTTTAATGCCTCATTAATTTTCCGGACAAGGGAGACCTACAGTAAAATTTTCTTGTAGATTATACTGCACAAAGAAAAGAAAATTGGAAGAACTAAGCAGCCAGAAGTCCACAGATGAGCTGTTATCTGTTGCTATGATGCATCTCAAGATGGATGGAAGGTTAAAAGATGCACATATTGCAGGAAATACACAGTAAAAATGATGGAATAGTTTAGTAGGGTGGTTGCTATAATAAAAAGCACTTACTCTGTTATTACAATGCAAATCATCCAAGAATAATTATCAAGTATTACACAATGGAGCCAAGGAAAGAGGATACAGCAAGATGTATCCCTTATACAGTTTAGTACAAGAGAAAAAGTAGTACTGCAGGGATGCAGTACTACTTTTCCTCTTGGAATACAAGTAGAGGACTACTCAGCTGAGGTAGGACTTCAAGATATATTAAACCATATGGCAATGAGGATAATGGAACTTGCCAATGCTTGTCCTCTAAATTTCAAACTTTTACTAATCAGCAAATTTGAATTTGATGGCAATACCAGACAATCTGTTTACAAACAGACAACTGAAGATTTACCCGTGAAGAGTCTTCTGTTGAGGAAAGTCTATTCCTCACTTGTTGGTACCACTTCAACTGTTTGTATTTGCTACATCTGAAATTATATGGGTTAATGAGAAACCTCATCAACTTTGTACTGCAGACCAATATGTTTTAGATATGTTTAAGAGAACAAAGATGTTTTTGTTCAAGAGTTGAATCATATCAAAGAATATGAGCTTCAGCTCACTCTTGTTGAAAATATTTTTATTGAATATCAACCAGAAATGACCATGTTGGATATAGTAAAGTAGCAACTGCCCTCAGTAATGTAAGTGATTCAGCTCTTTGTTGTTCTATTTGTGGCGGAACTCCAAGTAAAATGATACTATTTTAATACTATTTTTGATATTATTTATGAGAAAAGCAACGCGCTTAGTATTCTTTTTTAGAATACTAAGCGTGTTGCTTTTCCTTTGAAATATCTACTCTTCATGCATGGGTTAAATGTACACCATGCATCTTCTCCACATTGCATACAGAACAGTTTTTGAGAAATGGCAAATTAGAGGAGATAAAAATATATTGAAGATAAAAAAGAAAAAAATATTGGTTCAGCAAGGATTAAAGGAGAAGATTGGTTTGGTAGTGGACGTTCCTTGATCTGGAACATCCAACAATGGTAATGCGGAAAGACATTTTTTCAGGGTATACTTTTTAACCTTCCCTTTTAAATTTTATAATTCAAGCTAAAAAATATATGATCTATAAAACATTTATAAATATAAATGTTTTCAGGAATATTCTGTTTCTGTTGAAGTATTAGGTATCAACGAGGAGCTAACCAAGCGTTTGTACATCGTATAATTGTACTGTCTCATGTATGGAAGAGGTAAATCCTGAGGCTCTAGAGATCTATTGCACGGAAACAAACCAACGTTTTGTTCATCTATACTCCTGGTATTAAATGCTGCAGGGTTTACACAAACTGTTAATACAATCTCACCAGGTAGTTTGCAATAAAAGCTATTGGTATGCTTTTTGAGAAGCACAGGAAAGCAGAAAAAAAGATATAAAAAACTTCAGAGAATTCTTTACACTTAAAGTTTCAAGAAAAAAACAAAACCTGGATATAATATGAAGACTTCTGTGGAGCTCAGATCCAGTGATCAGCTTGATCTGAGCTACACAATTAAAAAATCAAAATTGCCCCACTAAACAGCCATTCATTTAGAGTGGTCAAAACCTAATTTTAATGTCAGAAATAGGTTCCTTGACCCCAAAAAAATATGATTAGATGTTTTATATGATTATATTTAGACATTTTCTATTTTAACTATTTTTTGTTATATTCTGGCCCACTGTGTAATGCTACAATCCATTTAATTCCCATAACAGAAGGTAAATACCTTCTGTTATGAGAATTAAATCAGTGACAACTATCAGTGACAACTTTTGCTTATCTATCAGTGACAACTTTTGTTTCTTAAATTTGCTTTATAAAAGTATATATATATATATATATATATATATATATATATATATATATATATATATATATATATATATATATATATATATATATATATATATATATGTATATATATATATATATATATATATATATATATATATATATATATATAAAGAGAGAGAGAGAGAGATACACACACACACACACACACATATATATATATATATATATATATATATATATATATATATATATATATCTATATATATATATATATATATATATATAGAGAGAGAGAGAGAGAGAGAGAGAGATACACACACACACATATATATATATATAAAATATATATAATATATATATATATATATATATATATATATATATATATATATATATATATATATATATATATGTATATATATATATATATATATATATATATATATATATATATATATATATATATATATATATATATATATATATATATATATATATATATATATATATATATATATAGAGAGAGAGAGAGAGAGAGAGAGAGAGAGAGAGATACACACACACACATATATATATATATAAAATATATATAATATATATATATATATATATATATATATATATATATATATATATATATATATATATATATATATATATATATATATATATATATATATATATATATATATATATATATATAAAATTGGAATTATTTGAAGATCCACTCCAAAATGGAAATAGTATTTCATACAAGGGCAGATAAGAAATTTGTAGAGATAAAGAATAGAATTTGAAGTAAGAAAGTGGTGAGAACGATAAAAAGATGCAACCTTAGCAGATGGTAATTCAGTGATGGGTTTGATATGTGGTTTTGGATCGGAATTAAGAGTTAATCCTAGAAGATAAAGGATAGATGACTCATTGAGTACATTACCTTTCAAAATTATAGGAAAATGTAGATTATTGCAATAATGATTAGCTGAAAAAAATTGATTTTTATCTGAGTTAAAGTTCACCAGCCAGAGACTCTCATTCTGTAGCAGAAGTGAGATCCTTTTCAAGCTCCAATGCCCCCTCCAAGCAATCAGAAAGTGTTGGTTTCTTATCAAGACAATATTAAATGGTAGTATAATCAGTGAACAATGCCACTTTAGATGTGAGAATTTTTGGGAGACCGTTAATGTAAATTTAAAAAAGTATAAGGTCAAGGATAGAACCTTGAGGAACCACTAAAATTACAGGAAATTAAAAAAAAAGAGTGCTGTCCATCAAAGATAATATTAAAGATGTTGCCTGATACACTGTAAGAAGAGAGCTTATGGAGAAGATCAGTATGCCAGAATATATCAAAGGCTTTAGAAATATCAAAAGCACTAGCCCAAACCTCTCCACATCTATCTAATGCATGATAAAACCTATCAGTTATTACCGTTAACAAATCAGTATTAGAACGAGTAGATCAAAGTCCATATTGATGATCAGAATGTAAGTTATTAGATTCAAGATAAGAGATTAGGCGTTTGTTAATTATAGACTTAAAAGCCTTGTTTATGATAGAAGGCTAATAGGATGGTAGTTAGACAAGTCAGATCGCTTTCCAGAATTTTTGATAATAGGGAAAAACATGACTCTGATTAATGCTTGTTAGTTAGTTTTGTTATAATAGTTTTGAAAGTATAGATGATAGCTCTGAAGAACTTTTCTGCAAGACTTTAACAGGTATGCAAGGCTTGATATAAGCTCCAGACATTGAACAATGTCCGGCACTTGTCAGGTAAAAAAACAACATCTATCAGTCGATTTGTCTGACCCATATGTTACATGCATTTATTTTCTAATCATTTTAGTTGTTCCAAAATCATTAATAAATTCAGTATTCTATATAAACTTTATTTTTTGAATTTTTATTGGACATGTCTTTTAAACTTGTGAGATAAACTGAGATTCGTAAACTGAGAGTAGCAGGATTTGGTTTTAGACAAAACCTTTTTTTAATGGTTTCTAGCAATAGTAAACAGATTTCTGTTTTCTGGAGAATTGTGTTGATAATAAGTATGGTGTCGCAACTATGATTTAATTATCACTTAGTTTGTGTTCACCTTCATCATTTCTTTATTATCTGACAATTATCTGATAGATAAGTAGTTGATTTAAAATAGTATTTTGTTGTAAAATACATTTCTTTGAATACATTATTTAGCAGTGGACATATTTCAGTGTAACATATTTTTGCCACGCTAACAAAAACTATTTTATTTAATATTTTAATAAACTTCTAAGTTGCAAGTACTAGGCTAATTGTAAATAGTTATTGAAAACTGTTTTAACTATTTTAAATATTAAGTAACTTTATTTTAGTAATTTTAGTTTTAGCATTTATTAAATATTTAAAATACTTTAAACAATTTTTAATCATTAATTACAAAAAGAATAGTATTTGCAAAATTAAAATAATATTAATTATGTTTATTACAAGTTCGTGAAACCTGACAACCAGCCGGTCTCAGAACCATAAAACTGAGTTTTAGAGCTGTACCTTCATTAGAAGATAATAGAATAAATTGCCTAGTCATTTTCTTATTTTTCGGAAATTATGACCATATATTAACCCCCCTCAATTTGAGGGGGCTGTAATTTTTGGAGGGTCTTAAAAACTAAAAACTAAGAGGTTATTGCATGAAATTTGAAATTTGTTGATGAATATAAACTTGGATAAAAATACTAAAGAAATTATTTTATCAACTTGTTGCTCCCACGTTAAGGGCTGGTTGGGCCCGAAAATTGGGTTTTTTTTTGTCCCCAAGCTCCAATCACCACAATTTTTTGCAAAACATTCTCATTTGACATAAGTATGAACATACAAAAGTTTGGAGTTTGAAAAATGTGTGTAAGTGTCAAAACTCAAATATCTAAAAGTCCAGTGTACACCACTGTCATAAAAAAAAGACATAAGCAATAAGACAATGAGTAAGACAATAAAAAATATGAATAATAATAAATAATGAATAAGACAATAAAAAAAAGACATATGACAATGCAAAACCTATGCATTGAATCAAGAAGATCCAGCATTCAACATCCTAAACTGGAAACAATGTGTTATAAATACATCTACGCTAGGCTAATAGATGAAGAAAGTATGCAAAGGTCAACAGATAGAATCTGTTTACTCCCTAAGTCTTTGCCTAGGAGGCTTTCTATAAGACAGCCAGATGC
>NC_061158.1:31153483-31158483 GCF_022113875.1 Hydra vulgaris | reverse complement strand
TTTTAGGATTAGAATTACTATGTTTTTATTTATTCAGTTTTTAAATTTTTACATGTTTTGTATAAGTGAACAACCTCAAGCCATTTCATCATTCTCTAGTTATGATAATTCATTTTGAAAATTCATTTCTTTTATAAAATTGTTTGTAAATACAATGAGACTATCCTGATGGAGACAAGGTTGCTTGAAAGAGTTAAATGTATGAAAATTAACAAATTAAACAAAAATATTTTTGACAAAATTAAGTTTTTTGTTTAATGTATTTTTTGCAATTTATTTTCAGAATATTCTGGTGAAATGAACAGTAATAAATTTTTTTGAATTATGAATTAATTTATAAATAGTTCACAGTAGAGGAAAGATATATAATCACTGTAAGTTCCAAATATATATTTTATTGAATATATTTAGGTTGAATGGACCAGATCCACTTGATTATATAACAATGTACGCTAATGCAGGGGATGCTCGGTTAGGAATACCTCCTCACTGGCATTACATTAGTTGTGGTTTATCCGATTTATATGGCGATGGTAGAGTTCATGAGTAAGTTGACTAAAAGTTTTTTTAAGGATGTTTTTATAATTTTTAAATTGTTGTATAAAAATTTAACTTGAGATAATTCTTAATATATATTTCTTTAGAATTATTTAAAAAAGGCTATAAACAGAAGGCAATGCTGTATTTAATTCAAACAAATATATAAGTTTTTTTATTCAACTTTCGTCATTCTTTTAAATAGTTATGTTCATAGATGAGTTTTTGACTTAATGAAAATCCTGGAAATATTTTTTCTATGAAAATCTTAGAAAATTTTTTTAATCAAAATTACAGAAAATCCCAGAAAAATTTACAGCCAACAAATTGACTTATATGAGGGTAAATTCTGGAACACAGGTAAAGAGATAAATAAGGTTACTGAAAACTACTGAATAATTATGTTTCTCTAAAATTCTCTAAAATCAAATATATAATAATATCTCAGTTTAACTTGCAAAGCATAATAATTTATTTACTTTTTAAAATACTAAATGTCAGACAATGGTTCAGAAATCAATATTTTTTTTTCTTATAATTTTCTGTTGCAAAACATCCCTCAGCTTTTCTTTTTCTGCACTTTTTTGCATGATCAATAATAGATTCTCTAACTATTTTTCACCATTTAGGTCATGCAGTATATCTTTTCTTCATATTTATATATTTGTATCAAGTACTAGCGCGGTGGTCTTGTTTGCTAATAATTGATATCTGGAGTGTTGTATGGCAATATACATGTATCTTTTTTTTTAAATTAGTAAAAAATGATGACAGTATAATTTCGTTTGACTTAATTGTTGCACAGTTTTGACAATGTATTTTAGACTTTAAGTGACTGAGTAAAGATTTTTTTACCTTCACTTCCATAATAAAAGTCTTTGCTGCATATTGTACATCCTACCTAAAATATCAAATCAAAAAATATATAATTATGATGAAATTATATATTTCAATCTTCAGTTAGGGAATAAACTTATTGATCAAGCTTTATCTATCTTTTTTTATATAGGTTGAATAATACTCTTCAGTATTATATTTCTCTTTAATCAAATTCTAGAAAAACTTGTTTTTAATCTTTTTGTCTATCTCAGAAATGTCAGATAAACGCTTAGCTTTACTGTGATAGTAATAATTCACAACAAAATTTTTTTGTAAACTTTTAAATTGAAATTATAGGAAAAGTTAATTTGGATGAATTTAAAAGAAAAATTATTGCAAAAATTGATCTCATGAAAATTTCACTTATAGAAAACATATTTGCTTAAATGCAAATGTTGTGTTTAAAATTGTATATATTTTTTTCTCAAATCAATAGCAAATAAAAGCCAGAAATTTCCAGAAACTTAAAAAAGTTTTAAATGAATTTCCGAAATTCTGCGAATTCCTGTAAAAAACTCATCTGTGTATGTTATAATATAAGAAAGATAAATATTATGTAATAATAGAGAGATAATATGATTAAAAATAAAACTTATTAGTTAGTTATTGAGAAACAACGACAGTAATAAGTTCTTGTAACAAGTTATAAAAAGGTTTTAAATGACTTGTGTTTTGAACATTGTTCATTGTTAGGTAACAGCAGTTAGAAATATTGATTTGTTTTAATTTGAAAACTCTCAACTAAATTAGTGTTACTGGAAATGATGGCATAAGTGGTTTTGGTTTTGAACTGACCATGCGTCTGAAACGCGATGCCGATGAAGATTCCCCACCAACCTGGCCTGCTGAACTCATGCAATGTTTAGCAAAGTATGTTTTTAAAACAGGTATAAAACTAGTTCTAGATTTTTTTAAATGTGTGTTTAATTATTAGAGTTTTTCTTTTTCCAAATGTTCCTTTTTTTGGATGTATATAAAGTGTGTCTCATAATATCAGAAAAGTTGTAAAGATAGATAGCAAGGTGAATTTCATCTTAAAGTAGGCATAACAGTTTTAAAGAAAGAATAACAGAAGTATTGTGCCACAGATTTCATGAAGGAAAATAAAACAATATATTACAAAAAACAAAGAAAATAAATTATTATACTTGTATATTGTACGAATAAATTATAATTGTTGTTAAATTATTTCAATTTTTTTTTTTTTTTTTTTACATCTCAATCATAACAGTTGTGTATTTACTTATTAACAAATTCTCTATATTTAACCATCTAATAATAATTATTTTTTTTACATTAAATTTTAATACATACTTATTATTTATTTGGTATAAATTTTTTTCTAGAAACTTCATTTTGCAGTGGTGATCATATTTCTTGGCATCAAGCCCTTGATACTAAACACAATTATATTGAGCACATGTTACTTACATATGATCCTCAACTTCCTGAGCTCAGTACTCCTTATGGGTCTCTTAATTTTATACAGGTGACCGTTGTTTTTTGTACCACTGGTTTAGATTTTTCATGATGTTTTTTCATGAAAATCATGAAAAATCTAAACTAGTTTCATTTTAAAACTACACTTAAAACAAAAATTCTTTAAATTTTATTGAACCAATGGGAAATAATAAAAAATGTTTGAATTTTATTTAAATAGTCAGTCGAAAAGAAATTTTAACTTAATACTTATTTGCTTATATCTATTTATTTTATATTTCTATGCTTTATCACCATTATGGAATTGTTACAATTATAGATAGTGGGAATTTGCGCAGAAGAACTTTTTGCTGCTCAGCATTGGAATGGTTTTGCTATAATTAATTTAATGAAACAGATACCTGCGTAGGTTTTTTTTAGATCCTTTAATATCGGTATCAACGATTGACAAAATTCTTATATTGTTAACAATGTATTTATCATACTTTAAGAGCATTAATGCAGATTCTTCTTAAGTGTAGCTTACCATCTGAAGATTTATTTATTTCGATTTTTGTTAGAGCTGGTGGTCATTGGTTGCTAACTGACATGACTCGGTGTGAAAGTATTTTTGCATTTAATCCAAGATTATTGGTATGTTTATATTATAAATTGTATTGTATCTTTCCCAATACTAGTATTTGATAATATAGTTGCATTGTTATCTAATTGAAAAAAAAAATTAGTTGAAAACCTATGGTGAAAAACTATACATATAAAAAAAAACTATATATATATATATATAAATATATAAATATATAAATATATAAATATATATATATATATATATATATATATATGTATATGTATATATATATATATATATATATATATATATATATATATATATATATATATATATATATATATATATATATATATATATATATATATATATTAAGGAACTTGTTGAAGTGGGGATAAATGAGGAAGGTTCAGATTTAAGTGGTGTTAGTGCAAATTGTTGGTGGTCTGAATGCAGTAAATTAACTATTTACAGAGAAGCTTTGCAAGCCCATAATTCATGTAATAATGCCCCATCTCCAAATAATTCTGTATTGTCTGTTAGAATTCGAAGTTCATCAAAAAGGTTAGTTTAATTAATACTTCCAATACATTAGAAAGAAATGTGATAAGAGTTAAGTAGAATAAATTATGTTAATCTTAAAGTTTTGTTAAACTACAGTTTTCTTTACAAGGGTTGAATTAAACGATCGCGATTTTCAAAATTTAGAAAAATATCTGGTCTTCAAAATTTAAGCTTATGCAAAACCGTGTACTTTGTTTTCAGGAAGCAAATTAGTTTGTTAGAGAAAGAGTTATAAAAAACAAAACAAAACAATAAACTTACGACTACAAAAGTAATAACACTCTAGTCACTAACTACATCATAAAAGTAATAAAACTATATTAGTGTTATTGCTTTTATAAAGCACTTAAAACTCTTTAAGTTTATTCTTTGTTCAAACAACATTAGTAATTCCAAACTTTAATCAAATTAGAAAAGCATTTTAAAAAAATAAAGTGGATATTCAAATATTATAAAAAACTTCAGCAACTTTTACAAATACACTTAAACAACATTTAAACGTACTTTATAAAAAGTTTAGCATTATGAAAAACGTTACTAATAGGTCATAAAAATGCACGTTAATTTTAAAATCAACCAATAAAAATTTTTTATAAGTGTGTTAGTAAAAGTAATAACACTATTATAGTATTATTACTTTTATAATGCAGTTAGTTATTAGAGTTTATTATTTTAACTTTTTCGCTAACAAATTTAAGTTGATTCGCCCCTTAAAAACAAAGAACACAGTTTTGCATAAACTAGAATTTTGAAGACCAGATTTTGTATTTCACAATTGCTTAATTAAACCCTTGCTTTATTTGTTGAAGTCAAATGTTTTAAAATTAAAAAAAAAAGTAAGTTAATAAAATCAATAAATGTTATGTCTTTTTGTAGTCTAAATGTTTATTTTCAGTAATCTTCCTAATCAAGAAGAACAACCTAGCACAGATTCACTCAGTCGAACTTCAAACTATAGTTGTATTAATGGTTTATTTGCTGCGAAATCTATTCAAAACGGCATTCAACTTAGGTT
>NC_061158.1:31120983-31150983 GCF_022113875.1 Hydra vulgaris | reverse complement strand
TTTAGAGGAAGATTAGCGCATGGACGCCATTTTACATTTAAAAGTGTTGTAAGTGATTCAGCAATTACTTTTGTTACAAGTGATGTAATTGGTTCCAGTGTTAATGACAAGAGCCCATTTGCAGCCATTCAATCGTGGCTTCAGGTTTATAATTCATAAATTGTTCAACTTTAAAATAACACATTAACTTGTATTATTTTATCTTCCTATTTTAATATAGATATTTAATATAATAAATGTTTTAATATAATAAATATTTTAATATAATAAGAATTACAGGGATGGTTTATCTGAGAGTAGAATTTTGTATAAAAGATTATTTCATCTGTGTAAAGATACTTCATCTGTGTAAAGATTGCAACATCTATGGAGTAGTCCAAGATTATCTGTACACTTTTGTTCAATTTCATTTGGAAATATAATTATCTAACAACATCTTTAGGAAGATTTATCTGTCTGGGAATTTTTCTCCAAGTAATAACATCTGGAAGAATTTCCTCCAAATATAATTACATCTGAAAAAAATCTTATATGTAACTACATCTGTTTAAAATAATGCGTTATTAGTTAATACTTTTTTCCAGATGTAATTACATTAGAAAAAAATCATATGGTTAAAAATGCATTACTAAATAATAAATTTTTTCTCATGTAATTAGATCTGAAAAAAATTCTGTAGTTGTTCTAAATATAATCCAAAAGGTGTAACTACATCTGTAAAATCCACAGATGTAATTGTACAGATATTGTTATACTTAAATAATTAAAAAGATATAATTACATCTGTAAATATCATATACTTTTTACACAGATGTTATTAGACATCAATGAAATTTCTGATGTTGTTGGACAGATTTTATTATACCTCAGTCTATTTACAGACATTGTTGGACAGATTTTATTATACCTCAGTGTATTTATAGATGTTGTTGGGCAGATAAAGTTATACCTCATTATATTTACAAATTTTGTTGGCCTATTATTAGCCATAGCAAAAACTGATGTTGTTACCCTGACCTGAACTTTATAGGCTCCTTATAGTGCTCTGAAATCCTACATTGATTTTAATTGAAGCCCAAAAGTTAGAAAAACTCGCCATAAATTTTGAAATTTAGCACAGGATGTTAATTTTTAATTTTTATTGCAATTTTGAGAGGAGAAATTAATTTTTGCACTTAGGTAGATCATTAAAAGTTAATAACCTGTTATTAATTTTTAAAGTTAGCAAACCATATTTCAAAGATGTTTTAAAGATGCTTGGTGTAGTACCAATAAAAATAAATTAAAAAAGCTCTTTAATACGCCAAAATATACAATCAGAATTATATCAAGGCCGTATACAACTTTTTTAGATGTTTGAGCTAAGCAACTTTGAAACAGGAATAAAACTCCATATTTAGATATCTTCATATATATGGGAAAGTTATGTAAAAATTGCGGTGATTAGAGACTGGGAACAATAAAACCCTAAAACACTAGCTGAAAAACTAAACAAATGGTTTAAATCTAATAAATTATCATTAAACACAGAAAAAACTAAAAACATCCTTCAAAATCAAGATCTGAATGTGGCATCTGAACGAGAGCAACGAGTGCATATTACTGAAGCCGTTTTTCAAAATTTTGTTAAGATTTTTATGCTTTAAAAAGTCTCTGCCTATAAAATATTTCAATTTATGGTCTTTCTCAGTCCTAATATTTGTATTAATCAATCAATGTTAAGATTTTATATGTTTTAATAATTAGTTCCAAGACTAAATTTTAGAAGATAGAAACTATAAACAAGTGCAATTATTATTATGCCATGAAACCTCTGAAATAAGAAAAACTCAAAAAAAATTTCTAAATTGTCGCTATTAACCCTCTTTATATACCTGATTGATTTTGAGTTTTTGATAGTACCATCATATCTAAACGTTGCTTACTGTGAGAAGTGGTATTTGATAGCACCATCATATCCCAACGTTGCTTACTGTGAGAAGTGATATTTGATAGTACTATCATATCCCAACGTTGCTTACTGTGAGAAGTGATATTTGATAGTACCATCATATCCCATCGTTGCTTACTATGAGAAGTTGGAAAAATATCTTCTTAGCTTTAAAAGATTTTATAGAAACAAGATCCTTAATAGAATTAGAAAAATCCTTAATTAATGTTTGCATCATTTCATTTGAAACAATATATAATTGTATATAAGAACTTGCTTATGTTCTTCAAAAATATAATAACTAGATTTGTCTAATCAAAGATTTGTAGTTTATATTTGTTGTTCAATTTGTTTGTATATTTTTGCATTACCCTCTTTTTCTCATTTCTACTTTTTATAAAATCTTTTTTTATAATCTGTCTAATTTGACAGTTCCTTCTGTTTTTAATAAAATCTGCATAGTAATGTGCAGAGGATAATGCTATGCATATTTTTTCCAGTAAAACTTTTTTATTTACTTTACTTTTTCATTGCATTTCAGATATTTGTCCATTTTATATAAATATAAGTTTTGAGATTGTAACAGTATAAATTAAATATGATTATGCATCTTTCATTAAGTGCATATTTATACTTAAAATTTTAGTATAATATATACTAAAGTTTTTTATTTACTTTTTGTTTTTTTTGTATTTTGGTTATTAAGGTGCTCCATTAAAACCTAATAGTTTTATCACAGAGCTCCACAGATAAGCATTTAGCTCGTAAATTCATACACCCTTCCTTATTGATGTCACAAATATGGCTGTAGCAGGTATGGAACTTTAGATCTCTTGATTTTGAAGCATGCGCTTTAACCACCCTGTGTTACTAAATTTGAGCGCCACTGCTTGTCAAGTTTAGAAACATTCTCTAATAAATTATCTTTTAATAATATTCTCTAAGCATTTTGATTGTTTAAAATGTAATCATTCTAGTTTGTAGATTATAATATTAATACAAGTTTGAATCATCTGATTTGATTTGCAATATTTTTTTAGTTATTTTTAAGTATTTTTTTTTTTAGTTTGATGCTAATTTGATTTATGCTAATGATTTAATTTATAAAATTGTTAAAATTAAGCATTTACCAATTTTATATAATTACTTAAAAAAGTTTTTGTGCAAGAAAAATCTTTATAAACATATGTGTACGAAAAATAAGGCTTAGTGAGAATTTTTAGATCAGAATAAATGAATTGCATTACTTTTGGCATCAGAAAAGCCAAAAGCAAATTTAAAATAAATGTCTGAAGCAACTTCTATACAGAATTTGATTAGAAAACAAGCAGTTATAAGATATTTGCAATTTGCTCATTAATTGCATGGAACCTTAGTAGTTGCTGACATACTGTTATATATAAATTTGTTACAAAAGTATTATAGACTTTTTACAAAAGTATATAGAACAAAAAATTCTTTCTGATACCAATTTTTGCATAATTCATCCAAAATTTCAGTATTGGTACTTTTCATAAATTCAGTAAAAGACAAATTTTCGGTTGAAAAACACACCGAAAACCTTTGTTTTTAGAATTGTTTATCTAATTTAGGAAAACAGTTATTTTTTAGTATTGTCACAAAATATTTTAAGAATTTTCACAAAAATATTAAGAATTTTCACAAAACACCTCAAAAAAATCATGTTTTGCAGAGAAAATCTGCCAGCTGTTAAATTTTGCTATTAACTTATAGTGCCAACTTGTATTAAATCTCAATTTGGGATACACGTGTAATTAATTTTAACATAATACGAGTATAAAAAAACAACAAATGTAATTTTGCATTTTTAAATAAATTTTTCTAATAAAATAGATTTTGACTAGCCAAAATTTTGGTATCGGTTTCGGTAAAATATTTGCCGACATTTCGGTTTGAGCAACAAATTTGATTACCCGAAATTTCGGTTCATTTAGGTTTTGGCTTTTTTTCTGTTTTGGTTGATCACTAATTGCAGTATTAAATCAATAGTAAGATATTTGTGAACAAAATTTTATTAAACTTAAGAAAACTCATAATCAATCAATTATATATTCTGGAAAAAAGATCTAACTTCCTCGGTCGTTTACAAATAGTTATAAAAACTAATATAAAGTAAAAACCTCTTTGATGAAATAAAACATATTATAGACACATATAATTATAATAAAAATAAGAATAGCAATAAATTAGTAATAACAACAATAAAAAAAATAATTAATTGTATAATAATAAGAATAACAATAATAATATTACCAGTAAGTATAATTAACACCCAATAATAATGATTAAAATAAAAACATGATAATAAATACAATACATATATAACGGAATTATTAAATAAATATAATAACGTATAAATACGTTATTTTGACTTGCTTTTTATCTTTATTTGTTTATATCTTTTGATCGTGTTTTTACTTATAAAAATGGTATTTTGATTTTTTTTCTCCATTTTATTTCTTTCCTTTTTTACCGTTTCAAATAACTTAATTAGCTTTTTGATCTGATTCAAAAAAAAATTTAAAGAACATTTCAAAAACAATCAAAGCCTTGAAGTAATACAATCAATTCTTAATACACATATTAAGTATGAGTACACAAATTTTATCTGATAGTTATTAAAATTTCCATGTTATTTGATCATATCTGATAGTAATTGAAAATTTTTTTGTTATTACATCATGCCTGATATTAAATCTTTTTATTGCACAATTTAGCTCTATCAATCTTGAACAAAAAAAAAAAAAAATTAAGTTTGAAGTTCATAATTCATTATCATTATTTTAATACAAAATATTTTATCAAAAATGTATGAGAATTATCAGTTTTTAATAACATAAAAGAAAAGTTTTTTTTTTTTTTTAAGGAAGTTTTTAATTACTATTATTTATTAACACTAATTTATTGCAACATTAAAAATTATTTTTATTTTTTAACATATATTTTTAAAATTATCAGTTTCTGACCATATTAATAAAAAAAAACTCTTGATTGGTTGTTGTTGTTTTTTTAATATGCATTTTTAAAACTAACATTTCAGTATTGTTTTAGGTTTTGGTTACTGATGACTTTCTGGAGATTTTGGTTAAAGATTTAGAGGAACTACAAAGACCTCACAAAGTATATTGTTTTTTGGGGATTTAAGTAAAAATAATTCTCAGTCTTGTGTATAGTTTGCAGTATAATTTTATTCTACAGTGTTTGTTTATAATATGAAGTATTTGTATAGTTTTTAGTATGCAGTAATTGTGTTGATAGTTTGTACTATTCAGTTTACTTACTGTTTGAAATATGAGGTACTTACTGTTTATAATTTAAAGTAAACATTTAGTATTTATGTATGCTCTTTGGTCTCAGGACAGCATGGATGAAGTAAAAGCATGAAGTAAAAGTATAGATTATCACAGCATCAGTTAAATCAGATAAAAAGATTTGAAGTTAATTGTTTATTTGTATTCTGGAGTTCAGTTCTCTGACATTTATTATTATTAGTTCAAGATCTTTTAAATAAATTTCAGTATTGCTTAGTCATGGAGGCAACTTTGTGTAAGTTGTTCATTAAAGAGTGCTTTAACATTTATAAGGCTGAAGAAAATTTTTTTAACTATGTGTTAAGTGTTTTATGATGTTGGGCAGTAAAAGATTAATAATGTGTGGTAAATATATACATGGAAAGATGGCGGATATGCATCTGGAAAGTGAAAATGATAGTTAGTTTTTTAGAAAATATAAAAATATAGTAAAGCTGTTCAAAATATTGAAGATTTTCTTTACATATTTGTTAAAGTTTCAGATATTTGTTATTTAGTTAAAGTTACCACGACTTTATGTTTGGCCAGAGCAAAATCTTATGATAACAGTTACGGATGATGGAGTTAATGTGTGATAGATAACAATGACTTATGATGCAGTAAATGTGTATTAGATAACCAAGTTCATTATTATTTTATTATGGAGTACATTTGTATTAGATAACTGAATTCATTAAAACTATTTATAATTTTATTTTTGTAACATCATTTTACATAACTTGTTTTAATTTTTTTTAATTTTAACTTTTGTTTGGATTTTTTATTTTTATACTGTTCTGAACAAAGATTTAAAATTTTAAAAAACTACTGACTGTTAAAAATGTAATTTTTATTAAAATTCAATAGTTTAATAGTTTTTTTTTGAATTATTTTTTCATTGGGTTCATAGTTCATTAGATTTTTGTAAGACTTTTATTGAATATTTTAATTTTTCATTGGGTTTGTAGTTCATTAGATTTTGTAAGACTTTTATTAAATATTTTATTTAATTTTTTCATTTTTTTAGAAAGTATTTTTTTATTTGGATGATTTTTTTTATTCAGATATGTAAATATGCTGTTTTTATTATAATTTGTTTTTATTTTAAACACGATGTTTTATTTTGTACAGATTTTTTTTTCAAGAACTAACTTATCAGATATTTTTTATTTATTAAACAAATAATCTTTCTTATTTATTAGACAACACTTACCTCATTTTATTTTAGTCTACTTTAATCAGCAATATAATAGGTAATGGCTAGGTAATGGTTTTAATACATTGTTTTATTCTTAGACAAAGAAGATAAAAAAGTAATAATAACAAATTTATATTTTTTTATTATTATTACATACATAAAAAAGGTGTAATTTTGTAAAAGCCTTGCCTTTCCCTATTTCATTATTGTATCATTAGTAAATGTGCTAGACCTAGAGTAGCATTCATTATTAGACCTAGAGTAGCATTCAAAAGTACTTCTACTACTTGTTTTTGCATAGAAAAAAGTATTGACAGTAGGTGGAGATCACATATTTATTTTTTATAAATATACATTAGTGACATTCTACTGCAGTATAAAATTTTTATTTGACTTTGCATTAATATATTTTAAATAATTATTTTTCATTTTTGCTTGGGTCAAAAGTATTTTTACTTTCAATTAAATTTGAAAAAAAGAAGTGAAAAAATGAAGATAACTATCAAAGTTCATCAAATTTGAAGTTAGTGACATAGCCTTTCAAGATAATTACAGCGACACATCTTTGAGATAATTACAGCGACACATCTTTGAGATAATTACAGAGACACATCTTTGAGATAATTACAGCGACACATCTTTGAGATAATTACAGAGACAAATCTTTGAGATAATTACAGCGACACATCTTTGAAACAATTACAGCGACACATCTTTGAGATAATTACAGCGACACATCTTTGAGATAATTACAGCGACACATCTTTGAGATAATTACAGCGACACATCTTTGAGGCATTGAGTTGAAGCTTAATTAGTTTGTTTTGTGGGATATTTTTCCATTTTTGGTGTAAAGCTGCAAACAAATTCTTTTTGTTAGTAAAATTTCTTCCTCTAACTTGATGATCAAGCTCCTCTCATAAATTTTCAATGGGATTTAGGTCAGGATGTTGACTAGGCAAATCCATAAAACAGACTTTTATTAACTGTGAACCAATTTTTCGCAGCCTTTGAAGTGTTTTTAGGGTCATTATCCTGCTAGAAACAACATCGTTGATGCATTTTTGCTTTAACATGTGGTAGCTATGATTTTTCATCAAATTGGTATAGTATTTGGCATTTATGATGCCCTCAATTTGAATTAATGGCCCTACACAATCACGCAAAAAACATTCCTATACCAAGACACTACTACCTCTGTGTTTTACGGTCGGTAGTGTACCAGGGGTCTTTTCTTTTATTTTTTGGATGTCTAACATAGTTAATACCATCAGATGAAAACAAATTATATTTACTTCATCACTCCACAACACTTTACCCCAATCTTGTTTAGTCTAGTGTAAAATCTCATTGGCAAATTTTTCTCAAGCTATCTAGTTCTTATTTGAAATCAATGGTTTTTGAATATAATGTCTTCCAAATAAATTGTAAATGTCTTTTCACAGTTGACTTCAGAATATTTGTTGTATTCATAAGTAATCTGCAGTCTAGCAATGCGAGTATCACCTTTTGACATTTGAAAAAGTTGACAATTATCCCTTTTAGTAGATTTCTTGGTCGACCGGGTCTGGGTTTTGTTTTTAAAGTTTCCCTGCATGTTTTTATCTTGATCCATGCATATAGAAACTGCTTAGATCCCATAAATTGACAAGCAGCTTTTGCTTTTGTGATTCCACAATGATTAACTGCATTTATCACTGAATTATGAAGATTTTCTATTCTCATTGTGCTTTCCCGTTTTTGAATGCGATTTTCATTTTTCAATGAAGTTTACTGAATAAACTCCATGTAGATATAAGAATTTATAAAAAAAAAATATTCAACAATCAAGAGTAAAAATACTTTTGAACTTTTCTAAAAGACATTACAAATTAAATGCAATTGTTTATTAAAACAAAAGAACTTCTACTAATTAAAACTATTTTTGTATTGGTGTAAATTCCACAAACAAAGAATGATTTGAATTTTATTGTACAAAAAATAATAGTAAAAATACTTTTGACTGATATTGTAAGTTTACAGTAAATACTGCCGGGCCCTGACTAGATATACTAAAGTGTGGTAGATGCAGTGAGTGTGCATACATTGAATAATTTTTGTAATGATAGGCACATTAAGTGTACATACATTAACTAAAAGTTTTTACTCTTGCAGGTAATCTTTTAGGTAATAATTTTTTAAGTCTTAAAATTTTATTATTGTTCTATTTATGTTTTTAAAAATATTGATTTAATAATGATGGTATATGAAAATATTTTCTGAAAGCTAAAAAAAACTATAAATATATCTTGTACTGCCGACATAGGCTTCCATTAAACTTTACTGATGATGTAATGGAATAACAATAGTTAAAAGCTTCAGTAAATACATAGATTTAGGGTTCGGTCAAGCAGTATTTACTCATGAGGAACATTTGTTAGAGCAGCTATAAAATTTAAATAATCTAAATTTATATAAAAATATAAAAAGTGTGCTTTATAATTTTTTAAAAAGTGAAGAATTTATAAAGTATTTTAAATACAAATGTTTAAATTAATAATTTTCTTGCACATTAATGTCTGTATATGACCAACAATACTTTATTTTTGCCATAATATTTATATTACATATATTAATATAAAATAGATAAGATATACAATATCTTAATAAAAATAGATTGCAAAGTTGTTGTTTTTTTTTCAACTTTCTTAAATCTTGTTTTACAGCGTTTATGACATGTTTTTTTTATTGTTACGAAGAAGAACTTTGGAATTGGTTCAATATTGTGGCTTTCATAATAGCTATCATTGGTGTTGAGTCTTGATTAATGTAGTTATTTTATCCTTTTTTATTATTATCTTATACACATAATTTTTTTTATTAATTAGTGCACTTTAAATAACACTTTTTAAAGCACACACTAACATTACTCAAACAGTTTTAAAAAGTCTTCAAGTTGTTATTGATGATTACTTAATTATAGGTTTGAACCATGTCATAAGTTTTTCAAATAAATAATGTACACATTTTTTTTTTACATGTTTTTAATAGCAGCTGAGAAGTTCATAATTTAAAATTATTAAAATTTTTATTACTGTTTTTAAGGTACAATGTCTGACTTTGCTTCTGAAGATGATGTTTTTGAAGTAGAAAAAATTGTTGCATCTCGATTAGACAAAGTAAAGTTCTTAATGCATATATGTTTTAAAGAATTCAAGCTAAGAATTGGGTAAATAAAAAAAATCCCATGGGGTGAATAAATTAACTTGTACCAAAAAAATTTGGGCAAGATTTTAAAGTAAAACTAGTAAAACAAAAAAATGTTTAAAAATTTATAATAAAAATTATAATATATTATTTATAATTTATCTAATTTTTGTTTAGAAATGTTTAATGAAAATAATATATAAATAATATATTATTTAAAAATGTATAAAGTCCTATAAGATTCGATAAAGTTTACAAACTCTGTTCTAAATTTCCCTCGGGCATTTAAAATGAGTTTAAATCCTTTTTATGTGTCAGCAGTCATCCCCCCCCCCCAATCTATAGTTTTTATGTGTCAACTGTCACCTCCAATCTATCATTTTTATGTGTCAGCAGTCACCCCCAATCTATTGCTTACCTATTTCTATGGTTTATCAATTATTCAAGTATGTTTAAATTAGTTTTAGGTAAATTTGCTATTTTTGTTCATTAAATATAAAAATAAAAGTTTTAGTTTGTAAACAGATAATAATCTCAGATTTTTTTCAGGATGGACTGCGTCGCGTGTTTCGTGTTCGATGGAAAGGATGTAAATCTGATGAAGATACTTGGGAGCCATTAGAAAATCTTCTCTCTTGCAATGAATTGCTTAAGCAATACAAAGAAGAACGTAGGAAAAGAAAAAAACTTAAGAAGAACAAGTTGAATGTAACAAAGGTGTGTATTTTAAAATATTGTGAGGTGTGTATTTTTTAAATATGCATCCTTAATTTATAATAGTTTGCATATAAAAATCAGAACATTAAGCTGTAGAATTTCAAACTTTTGAAATATTACTTTTTTCAATTATTTTTTTTGATAAGAATATCACCTTATAATAAGATAATAAAAGATTTCAAAATATAGCTTATAAAGATTATTTTGATAAGAGTATCACCTAATAAGATGGTAAAAGATTTCAAAATATAGCTTATAAAGATTATTTCAATAAGAATATCACCTAATAATAAGATGATAAAAGATTTTAAAATATAGCTTATAAAGATTATTTTGATAAGAGTATCACCTAATAAGATGGTAAAAGATTTCAAAATATAGCTTATAAAGATTATTTCAATAAGAATATCACCTAATAATAAGATGATAAAAGATTTTAAAATATAGCTTATAAAGATTATTTTGATGGTGTTGCATTTAAAAAAAAATTTATAATTTTTTTTTAGTTTTAGTATACCAGAATCTCAAAAAACAATAAGACTCAATGAAGTTTTTTTTGTCAAAAGAAATTATAAATGAAACAAAAATATTAGAAGAAAAAAAACAAAAAGTTTTTATAAAATTAAAAAAAAATTTTGAAAATATTAAAAAAAAAAAATTGTTTTAAAAAAAAGTAAAAATCTAAAATAATTTTTCATATAAAATATAAAAAATTATTTATTATCTATAAAGTTTTTATATAAAATTTTTATTTTTGAGATTGACATACTCTTAAAGGATATTATTAGGGGATTCGTGCTTTTGAAGAATTTTTTTTTTAATTTTATTAGAGACCCATCAAACATTCAAGTTTTATTAAAATTGTTTTTATTCATTTCATTATATAGAGTGCATTTAGGGACACATAGAAAACACATTTAGAGGATGAGAAATCCACACACTAAAGATAAATTGAGCTATAATGTTTTTATATAAAGTGTATCCATAAAAATTATTAATATTTTTGTTGAAAGTTTTTATATAAAGTGTATCAATAAAAATTATTAATGTTTTTGTTGAAAGTTTTTATATAAATTGTATGCATAAAAGTTATTAATGTTTTTATAAAAAGTTATTTTCTATAAAAAAAGTATCAATAGAAAGTTGTAAGAATGTGTAAGAAATCAAAAGAATCTATTATAGTGAGTTGCTGACTAAATCTTTAATGAAAAATGTTTCTTTTTTATTTAGGAATTTAGTACCCAATCTGCTTTTTCAAAGGTAAAAGAAGAGCCAAAAGAAGAAGTTAAAACTGCAAGAAAAAAAGATGATTCAAAATTACAGTTTAATGTTAAAAAGCAAACAGAATCAATAAGAGGCAGTTTGCCGAAGCGAAAAAAACCTGACCTTTTTTTAAATACTGACACTGATCTTGCTGGTATATTTATTATTTAAAACATTTTAAAAAGTTTTACTTTTTTTGCTTATATCAGATATATTTCAATCATTTTTATATTATATTTCTATCAAAGAAATATTTCAAATATTTTTGGCTAGCAAAGGCCACTAAAACCACAAGGTAAAAGGTACAAAATGCTTTTCAAGAATATTGTGCTGCACAAAATTACACAGGCCACTCTGTTTAATACTTAATTCTGATTTTTTCACTAATATATAATTGTTACTTTACAATTGTTACGATTTTTAACAGATTAATTTATAGTTGTAAAACAGATTTTCTCACTAATTTATAATTAATGAGAGCATCTGTTTTAATTAATATGTAGTGGAACAAATATTAATAAAATTTTTTTTATCAAACTAAAAATTTATAAATAGATAATTTAATAAATGATTGATTAAGTGATTTATATTCAATATTCAATCTTTTTGACTTTGAATTTTGAAGGTTGTCATAACTAAAAACTATTTTTTACTATTTGTTTACAGTTTACTACTAGAAAAATTATTTTATTTTAGGTTTTAGGCACATCTAATTTATAAATTTTGTGGCCACATTCTTTTTTTTGTGGCCACTATCTTTTTTGTGTGGTCACCACCTTTGCTAGCCTCTAATCACTTTTAGGTGTTGCTCTAATAATATATTTTGCTTGAGTAGGTTTTACGAGGAAACAGCGGCATGAAATGGAGCGTGCTGTAGAAGAATCAAAAAAGTTAAGTCCTGTATTATCTGACACTGAAGATTTAGCAAATGCTGATAACTCGAATGTTAAATCTAAATCAAAAAAGAAAAGAATTCGTCGAATATTAGACGATTCATCGGATGATTCATTAAAATCTCCAAAATTAAGTGCTAGTTCAGCAACGTCAGTAGAGAATGTGTTTTCTTTTACAAATGTATTAGGTTCTCCAAGTAATAGTTACATATCGCTTGTTGATCAACTTCAAAAAAAAAGCGAAAATACCATTATTTATCCAGAAAACAATACCATCTCTCCAGAAGTTAATAAATTAAAAGTTAATGAAAAAAAACCAACAATAAATTTAAAAAGCTTATCAGCTCTCAAATCAAAGCTTGGGTCATCAATACGAAGTTCATCATCACCTCCTGTACCAAATACCTCTTTTTCCCCTTCTGCTCAAGGTTCTGTGTTATCTTCTCTGAGTTCTGGTTTATCCCCTCTTGATACTAAATCTTCGTCATTCCCTCTGGTGTCAACTTTATCATCATCTTCTTCTGTTCAAAGTGCTCCTTTAGCTACTCCTATGAAAAATTCTTCTTTATCCGTTCCAGTACAACATTCCTCATTAAGTGGAGTTCAATTTGAAAAAGATTATGTATCTGAACATTCTAGAAATATAGAATCGATTTCACCTAATCGAAAAAATGCTTTACCTAAAAATCAAATTCTCAATAAAGATATCAACCCTAAGACTACAGATTTTGAAAGTTTACAAACTTCAAGTTCATCTATTGAGTCTCAAAATAAAAATAAACCTTCTAATTTACCTTTGGAAGTTGTAATTAGCAACATTATTCCAAATATTTGTTTACCTATTACTGCAGAAACATCTAGAGCAGCATCATCTTTATTAGTTAGTAATCCATCTTTATCAACTGTAGAAACATCTGGAATAGCATCATCTTTATTAGTGAGCAATCCATCTTTGTCTACAAAATTTTTGTTGTCTTCAGTTTTTTCAAAAATTAATCTTGATTCTGTAGCAAGAAAAAAATCAATAAAAAAAAACAATAAGTTAACTGAATCTAGTAAAAATATTTGTATAGATTCACAAACAAATCATGTTGCTTTACAAATTGATACAAATATTAGTGAAACTGCTGATAAAGTTGTTACAGGTATAGATGAAACTGCTGATAAAGTTGTTACAGATATTAGTCATACTGCTTGTAAAATTGTTACAGATATTAGTGAAACAGGTGATAAAGTTGTTACAGGAATAAGAGAAACTGGCGATAAAGTTGTTACAGGAATAAGAGAAACTGGCGATAAAGTTGTTGCAAATATTAGTGAAATTGCTGATAAAGGTGTAAATAACAAAGTTGATCTAAAAGAACAAATTAGTTCTGAATCTTTTGAAAAAAATGTTAAAGAATTTCAATCAAATGATAAAGATTTACATAAAAACATATCAGAAGCAAAGCAAAACTTTCAAAAGCTGGGTATAGATTTTAGTGTTTTTAAACCAAAACCAAATGTTACAATAGCAAAAAAACCAAAAGATGCAGAAGATACAGTCAATAATCAAAGTACAGTTTTAAGTAAAGCAACAAAAGAAGCAAAAAATGTTAAGCAGACTATAGTTGACAAATCTAAAAAACTTTCATATATTGAGTATCAAGCTAAGATTCGCAGAAAGTCATCAGAACATGCGGATACCGGACTTTTTTTAGATTTTCTAAAGGTTCCCAGTGCATTAAGCGAAATCAGTAGTCAACCTGATGGAGTAGACAAAGCTGTCATTCTTAATTCAAAAGCATCTGCTGAAAAGGTTGTTACGATAGAAAAAAAAAAGGATAAATTTGTTAAAGAAATTGACTCTAGCAAAATTGATGGAAGAGAGTTGGCTAGCTCAGAAGATGTGTTAGGAACAATATTGGAAACTATAGGCCCTATTAAAGAAATCTCTTCAAAGTTAGCTGCAAATAATGAAAATAAGGTTTCTTGGTTATATTTTAAATTTTATTGAGTTTTTTGCATTTCAATATTTGACATTATTTTTGTTTCAGCAGGTAACAACTGAAAATGAAGATGTTATTATGGAGGAGAGTTTAAATGAAGAATTTTTGAATGCAAGTGATTTTGAATATGATCTTGATGATTATTCTGGAGATGAAGACGGACTTGTAAGTTTACTTTGTTTAGTTTTTATTTGATTATTATGTTAACAAAAAATATGTATAAAAAACCAGTATAAT
This sequence comes from Hydra vulgaris, assembly GCF_022113875.1. Classification (NCBI taxonomy): domain Eukaryota; kingdom Metazoa; phylum Cnidaria; class Hydrozoa; order Anthoathecata; family Hydridae; genus Hydra; species Hydra vulgaris. The sequence goes on along the minus strand of NC_061158.1, from coordinate 31,136,260 downwards.
ACATCTTATATTCTTGTATTTAGCATTTCATACATTTCTCCTGCAGTTTCTTTCCAATGATTCCAAAGAAAGGTCACAACCTCTATTTCTACAATTTATTCATTCCTTCTTTTCTCTCTCTCCCCCCCCCCCCCTCTTTTTTGTATTCTCAAAATCTGTTGGCCCTTTCTCCTCCCCATCAATTCTCATTCTAAGGTAAATTTGTCTAACAATCATGAAACCCCACTCTATGAATTTTATTGTTGTGTCTACTTTCCCTAACTATTAGACCCCTCGTCAATACTCTCCTCTACCTGACCCTTGTCAGGTAGAGGAGAGTTTTTAAATTCATCTGAAATAAATTCTTTATGAAAGTTTGATTTTTAGAACATCAGTTAATTGATTTTTTTACCCTGTTTTATTGCTCTTTGATAATTCAATGATTAAGTTTTCACTTTAGAAATTTTCCTAATAACAAAAATAATAAGGATTAAGTTTTTGAAAACTATTTTTTTTAATATTATTTTATTTGAATAATAAAATATTTTTCATTTGAGAAATACCTCATATTTAGAGATGGTCGGACTGATTGACGTTTTTCTGTTTGCCCGTGTTCGTATGGTCCAAACCACGGAACGGGTCGAACACGAGCAACAATAATTTTGTCAAACAACCCGGACAACTCAGACACCCCAAACACTGGACAAAAAAACTAATGTCGAACACCGATCGATCACCAAACAGTCATTGAACTAAAAATCTTGGACGCGGTCGGGCGTCGAACATGCAAAAAAATGAAAATAAAAAATGACACAAGAATCTGACAATTTTTCATATTTACAGGTTCGTAGTATTTCTAGTACAGATTTAAGTGCAGTATATACAGCCTGTATAATACAGGTAGTAAATTTAAAAAAAAAGTTCAGTAAGTTTTCAATAAGTTTTCTTAGTGTTTGTCCTTGGCATTGAAATGGGAATTTTGCAGTTCCTTGTCCATTCGAAGTAGCATCAAGGCTTCAATTGTTTCTGGTGCAAGATTGGCTCTCCTGTCATTAGTAATCAGCTTTGCAATGGAATTCATTCGTTCTCTTGGGGCTGAGGTAGCAGGAATGGCAAGAACAAAGCTAGATACAATACTGGAAATGTCTCTTTATTTTTTCCCCACCACTTTAGTGCTTCATTCCCAAAATTTTTTAAATTTTGAACATTTGGTGCCACAACTTCAATTCTACTATATTATTTAATTTCATTATTCTCAACAGGGGCTGTTGAGTCAATAAAGGAAAAAAGTGAAAGCAAAATGTGGTTAGAAAAAGGCTTGGTAGAGGAGTGCTGCTTTTTCTGAGGTGGAGAATTGGTCGGTGATGAGTTTGTCTTTTCAAAATTACAATATTGTATAAGACGTCGCAGGTTTTCCTTTGTTTCTATAAGCTTGGCAGTAGCATTTTGTCCGAAGACTTTGAAAGACTTGCAAAAAGGAATAAGAAACAAACCAATGCAATGAATATGATTTATTTTGAATTTATCAGACAAAATCTCAGTTGCAAAACTTGACAAGTACGTAATAATATCTCTTTGGTTTTCATAGTCCTGTTTGAAGACCTGAGAATCATATTGAGTTTCAAAGTCAGAATCATTAACCCAACGCAAGAAGTTTTCAACTGGAAGAGTGTTTGCCAAGTCAGTGTCATCATCAATTACATAAAACTCTGGATTGTCTGATTGATGTTGAATGAATGTTCAAAGGAATCTGTGCAAAAGATGAGGAGAAAGACTTGAAGTAATCTTGCATACTAAAATTTAACAAAATTGGCATATAAATTGTTGGATAGGTTGACCCTTCCAAATCATCACTTGCAGCTTTGAAAAATTTTAAAAATTTAACCAAAACCTCCAACTGATTTTTGTCGATTGCCTCAATTGCTATCATTTTCTTAGTTCCTCGTTAATGAATCAACAATTCATCATACATTAGAAGGACTCCTTTAAAGAGTGCCAGATGTGAATTCCAACGTGTAGCTACATATTTTTTTAGAGTCCGGCTTAATTTTGCATTCACATTTCCACTCTTCACGAATGTAACAACTTGATAGCAATTGTGAAGAAGATCATGCAAAGATAAGCAGTGAATTTTCAGTTCAGATGGTTTAAAAAGTTTTGTCAAAACATTGTTCAAGATGTGGCTGCTACATGAAATTCTTGTCGATTGCAAGATTTCTGGACGAATGTCTATATCTTCTAATGCTACTACAAAGCCACTATCTTTGAAAGCACTCAAAATATTAGAACCTTGATCAGTAGTGAAAATTATTCGTCTCAGTCCGCCAGCAGTATAGGCATCTACCTTTTTAAAATTGTCAATGAGATATCGAGAGACGACAGTGGCAGTTTTTGAAATAGGAGATAACACAGAAAAAGCCATTGCCGCCTCCTGTACTTAATTATTTTTAATCCAATGCAGTGTCATCGATAGATATGAGTTTCTGTGAAAATCATCAGTCCAAATGTCAGTAGTTATGCCTACACCACTCCTTTCTAGTTTCGCTTTGAGTATTCGGCTGATTGTGATTCTAGACTTTGAAACACTAGTTTTAATGGCTTCAGCAACTTTGTGTTTGGAAGGAAGAATGTCTTTAGCAGTAATATGTCCCCGATAAGTAGCACCAAGATGAATAGCAGTGTTTATGACAGATTCAAATCCTTCCCCATAAATTGTTACAAGTGGACAAAAATCAGTACTAAATAACGCAAGACAACTATTCAACATCCATTTTTATGGTTTTTATGAACTTGCACAGAATGTTTTGAAGGTAGAATTTTCCTTTTTTATTACTGGCAAAATTGACTGTGAAGGATCTTGAGCTGTTAGGGGTGTTTTTAAATGTCTGATCAAAGTAGTAGTGCTACTTAGCTTTTGGTGAACAGCTTTTTTACAAATATTACAAACTGCAATATTTTTGACAGGTTTGATGGCATGTAATTTGAAGAGCAAAGAAAAATTCATCCAAACTTTTGACTTGCTTACACCAGTAGTTTTCGCTTTCAAAAGAACAGAACCACTGGAAATTTGTTCTTTTAAAATTGCATTAAGTTCAATGACTTCATCTGAAGTCTCATAGATCTCTTTTATAACATGCGCCATTTTGTATTTTTGTGTAATAAGTTCTCGAAAATGTGTAACTAAATCAAATTTGACAACATGCAAAGTTAAAAAACAAAGTAGATATTTACAAAACAAAAGTTTTTTAATAAATTCAATAAATGTATAAATTTTTTGTAATTATATTTAATATGTTATAAAAGAAAAATTCAATTAAAAAATTTTAAAAAAATTAATTTTTTGTTCACAACCAAAGCAAATAGGATATTTATCATATCTTCTTTGCTTTTGGTCATGTTCGAATTTGATAATCAAAATAAGTTTTTCTTATGCAGTTTTTTACGCTGATTTCAAAAAACTAAACGTTAAAGTATGAAAACCACTGCATTAGTGTTAAAAAAAATTAAATGCTTCGATTCACCAATATCCTGTAGTCCAAGGAGAATGAAACTTTTAAAAGTCTTGAAATAATTTAAAGCTGTGGTGAATAATTTGGATTAAAATGGAATAAATTCAAAAGAGATAATAATGCTGAACAAGTCGTACAACCGAACAGTCGAACACTTTCTGAAAAGTCAGTCAATTTTAATCGATTTGGCCCAGAAATGCCGGCCCGGTCGGATGCCGAACATGGCGGCCATAAAAAAGTCGGACAATGGCGGACATCAGACAAAACATTCTTCAATCAGAACCAAACATTTTGATCACGGACACCGTTGAAAATTTTTCAATTTAAACCGATCAATTATCTTGTAAAAATTTTTTGACTCGGTTGCACATCGGACACAATGTGGCCCATGTCCGACCATCTCTACTCATATTCAAAAAAGTAAACTTTCGGGAAATCAAAAAAAAACTCAGCTGATCCATTATACATTTTTTGACCATGAGGCAGGACCAGTACAAGTGGATATTGGAAAATAGGCCCCTTCCTTAGGATCAAAAATGGCCAATGAAAAGTATATGTTCATGCACAACTCGACATCATGCCACAAAGCTAGGAGTTTTCCAACATTCCTAGCTGAAAAAAATGTGCAATTTTGCCTTGGCAGGCACTCCCATATAAAATCTATGGGAATTCACGAAACAGGAAGTTTAAAGAAATTTATAGAAACCTTTATTAAAGAAAGACATAACAACCCAAGTCTTCAGCACAATACCAAAGTCTGTATAGAAAGCATGCATGGGCACTTAAAAATATTAAGATTATTAGCTAATTAATTATGTTAACACTTTTATAAAAAAATAAATACCTATGAATAGTTATGTTATTTTATGTTCTTAATAAAGCCATCTAACAATAAAAATGATAAAATAATAACTTCAAGTTATGCATTTATTCATTAAATTCATTTAAAACTACGAAAAAAATAATCTGTCCTTAATTATTTGGCAATCCACTGTATTTATAATTTAATTAGATTTTCAAGTTTCTTTTTACATTACATAATTTTTTTGAGAAAACAAAATATTAAATTTTACAAAATTAAAAATTATAGAGTCCTAATTTGTCAAGGTTTGTGGAACTTCTGTAGATAATTAGTTATTTAGTATTCTTTGGGTATAAAGTCTTTCAAATAATAACAATGTTTTTACGTATCATCAATGCATTACATCAAATTTAATATTTAATAACAAAATGTTTTTTTAGTTAATGATACCAAGTTTAACCAGCAAAAAGGTGACACATGAAACTCTTAATGCAAATACAAAAAGTCTTGATCTATGTAAGTTTTTATGTTTTTTTATTTTTATTTATTTTTCATGTAGTTGTTTTAGATATTAAACATTTCTTTGAATAAATTAGATTTCAAGATTTTAAAAAACTAAAAAAATTTTTAAATAGAACTGTGTTGCAAGCTCTTATAAATATTTAAGATTTTTTTTTTTTTTGGTTGATATTTTCAGCAAATATTTCTGTTCACTTTGTAGCTTTAATTAAATGACAAAACAGTATAACTTTGGTTTGCAACTCATTAAAAAAAAAAAAAATATTTTGCAAAAAATAAATTAGTTTCCTCCACAACATCAAAAATAGAGATTTTTAATTTCTATATTTAACATGCAAAACATTTTTTTTCTGTTAATAAAGTTTTCAAGGCCCATATGTCTATAAATTTTTTATGATGGCATGTAGCTTAGAGGAAACTAATTATTTTTTATGATGGCATGTAACTTAGAGGAAATTAATTTTTTATGATGGCATGTAACTTAGAGGAAACTAATAGCAAATATTCATTAAACTTCGGTTACAAAGTTTAACAAATAGTACTATTCGTTAAAGAAATAGTATTAGAACCTCATAAAATTTTGTCAATAATTATACTATTTGTTATTCATTCCACTATTTGTTAAAATGCAGTTTAAAGTTCAAGATTCTGATTTTAGTTTTTTTGGTTGTATAGTTTATTGTACATATTATTAATGTTTGAAAATAATTCCCTTTGGGTATTACAGGCCTTGTTTTAAATAAAAGCAGCTTATTTTTAAAAAACAAATCTAGAAGTGTTATTTTGTTAATGTACATAATGTGGAATGTCTATTTTGTTTCAATTTTTTGTTTTATTTTTAATATTAAATAAAACATTTTTTATTGTCATTTAACATAAATTAATTTCTTTCTTTTCTCTACATTTGTATAAATGAATTATAATATGTTAATTTTTTTATTTTTATAGTTTTTTAAAATTGTGGCTTTGCAAATAATAATTTTTTACTTTTAAAAAGTTTAACAAAAATAAAAAATATTACAAACAAAAAATATTACTTGTTGCAAAAAAAAAAACTAAAGTTAAATACACTTTAACTGTGCTTTTTTTTTTTTGCTTTTTTTGTGTGACAAACCAAGATTTAAGTTTTTAACTACAATTCATTAAAAAATATATATCGTTGTACTTTCACTTAGCTTATGAAAAAAAAAGTTAAACACTTTATTTACATTTTTGTATATGTTCATTTTTTATGCAGTTTTAAAACATGTTTATAAGAAATTTAAATAACTTTAATCAAAATTTTTTCTAAATTATAATGAAATTTCTGTTTTTACTTTTTTGATATTGCACAATCTGTTGACTATATAAAACTGATGTAACTATTATAAAATATTACTTTTCTTAACTACTACTTTTCTTATAAACAAGGCATTGCAAGTGTTATATTACTTCAAGCATAGATATTTGTAATAATAAAATAAAAAACTTATTCTGTAAATTTAACTCTGAATATCCATAGAAAAAGCTTTTTATTTAATTATATTAAATAAACTCTTTATAAGATTTCATTTAAAATTTGAAATAATGTTTTTTTATTTATTTAATAAAATCAATTCTTATAACAAAACAAACAAACAAAAATTAAAACATCAAAAGTACTATTTTTAGCTAATATATATATATTTTTAATTCAGTAAATATTTTCATTATTGTTTGTTATGAGATATTGTCTAAATAAATATTCTTGCGCTTGCGAGCGCAAGAATATTTATTGTTATATTATTTGATTTTTTTTTTACATATCATATAACATCTTTTTTTTTCTTTTGCTGAACATTTTGATGGGAAAGTTACATTAATAAACACAAAAATTTCTTTGTTTTTTCTTAACTTACTAGATTTGCAAATATAAGATACGTAAAATATTTTAATGGAAATAAAAAAAAACACTCGCAAATATAAAATGTAATTGTCATTTAAACTTTTCACCTAATTGTCATGCAAATTTCATATGTGGTTTTTATAAGGTTAATTACTTTTATCTTACCACTTAAACAATGTCTTTAGACTTGTTTAAATATTAAAAATTGATAAAAAGTGGTTTGACTGAAATGGCCTACTGCTTAGGTTGAATGGCTCAATGTGTACATAAATAGTGTGCCACTTTACGCTTTAAAATTTATAGTGCTAAAGGTTAAAATCAGATAATACAAAATGAAGCAACAAACAGCAGAGGTTATTTAATAAAGAAATATTAGTTGATTTTTTTGTTGATTTTTTTTCATATTATTTTATTATTAATAAAATTTTGGTATCCCTCCTTTGATCATATTTTTATTTAAATGACAATCATTTGTTTAAAATCATAACAATTATTTTTATTTGCTTTTTATTTTTACTTTTAATTTTAATTGTTACTATTACTTTTTGTTCTTAATATTATTTTTTATTTAACTGTTATTATTATTATTTTTCATTTATTAACTTTTCAGCATTACTTAATTTATAATAGCACATTTTAATTAACTTTTTATCACATCATGTTGAACAAATATTACTATCTGCTCAACTTTGTTTATATTACTATTATTAATTAAGTTTAACAAACTTTGTTTAGTAAATAGTAATATAAATAATAGTAATAGTAATTCAATAAACTTTGTTTATCACATAGTACTTTTCATTTATCAAATAGTACTATTTGTTTATCGCGTAGTACTATTCTTTAGGCTTTGATACAGAAGTTAAATGAATAGCTATTTGTTTAATGAAAACACTATTTGCTGGTGCTTAGTTTCTGTCAGCATTGACATTATTGCTTGGAAATGTAATAATAATAAAATTCCCATCAAGTTTTAATTGAATTTCTCCTGTTATTGATTATTTTGATTAATACATTAAACTAAGAAAATTGAACAATTTTTTTAATTTTATCTAAATTTCTTTTATTTGTAAATAATTAGTTTATTTTATGTAAGAGTTGTTCAAACTTTTGTAACTAAGCTATGTGTTTATTAAAGTGGTAATTGATTTATGTAAGAATTGTTCAAACTTTTGTAACTAAGCTGTGTGTTTATTAAAGTGGTAGTTGATTTATGTAAGAGTTGTTCAAACTTTTGTAACTAAGCTATGTGTTTATTAAAGTGGTAATTGATTATGTGTTTATTAAAATTGATTTACTGCTTTAATGATATATATATATATATATATATATATATATATATATATATATATATATATATATATATATATATATATATATATATATATATATATATATATATATATATATATATATATATATATATATATATATATATATATATATATATATATATATATATATATATATATATGTATATACACACACACACAGATGTGCACTTGTGTTTGCCCAATGGTACCAGGCAAATGAATTTTGTGAAGGGCGAATAAAAATATTCCTTAGACACAAAAAAATCTTCATTTTTATTTGCAGTTCTAGTTTTTTTTTTATTTATTTATGAATTTTATAAAAAGAAAAATAACTCTAGTTATCTAAAATAATAATAAAACTATTTTTAAAGTTAAAGTCAAAGTTTGTATTTTACAATTTCTTTTATTAATTAAAACATAATAAAATTGCACGAGCGTTTAAACATATTTAATAAAATACTTCCTAAATAAAAACTCAAAGGTTTTATTGTTTAAACAAAAATTCTATTTTTTTATTTTATTACAATTTTTATTTAAGGATTTTGAGATAAAGTAATAAAACTAAGTTTGCCAAAAAAAAAATTTTTTGACAGGTCTTGTTGAGTAACATTACGCAATTTGCTTTTTTTGTAAATGTCAAAAATGTTCAGTTAAGCAAAAACTTTTTTGTAAAATATAAACGTTGAAGGCGTTTAGTTAAGTTAAAACTTTTTTTTTTTGTGTAACAAAATTCAGTAAGTCAAAGCAAAAAAAAAAAAAAGGATGACTTTCCCATATTTTATGTGTTTTTTCTTTTAAAGAGGAAAGAGAAAATATGTGTTGTCATCTGTTTGTAAAATATATTTGTATAATTATAATGTAACAAGTTTATATCAAGAGTTAAATTATACGATCGCGATTTGCAAACTCTGGTAAAATATTAGGTCTTTAAAATTTTAGTTCATGCAAATCTGTGTAATAAGGTGCAAATTATTAAAAGTTTGCTAGTGAGAAAGTTACAAAAAACAAAACAAAAACAATAAACTTACGACTACAAAAGTAATAACACTTTAGTCACTAACTGCATTATAAAAGTAATAAAAATTATAATAGTGTTATTACATTTATGAAGCACTTATTACTTTTAAAGTTCATTCTTTGTTCAAACAACATTATTAATTCCAAACATTTATTAAAGTAGAAAAGCGTCTAGAAAAAATATGGCTGAATGTAATAGCCACTCTAAAGAGACAAAAATAAAAACAGTACACAAATAATTTAAACTATTAATGTGTTTTTATTTTTTTCTATTTTAATCTCTTTTTATTTTGTTAGTTTTTGTTTTGTTTTGTTTTTGAAAGTTTTTCAGCATTGATTATTATAAAACTTGCTAACGACCGTGTTCAAGTTATCTAAAATAAGATACTCGCGTGTGGTCATACAAGCAGGAAAAATAAAATAAACAAATGCTACTATTTATTAATGTATTGGGTAAAATATATATCTGTGTAAATGTTATTTCAATATATATAATATTGAAATAACATTTACACAGATATATATTTTACCCAATGCATTAATAAATAGTAGCATTTGTTTATTTTATTTTTCCTGCTTGTAAAGGCTATTATCATTAGATGAAAAATTTGCTGGACAAAAATCATTTTTGTCTCGACAAAACGCTGCTTTGATTTTTACTAAAAACCATTTTTTTACCATCAATAAGAAATATGGTAAAACGGGAAATGACTAGATTTCTCGAAATGCATAATCCGGAAAAATACCTGGCTTCAAAATTTTAGTTTATGCAAAACCATGTAATTTGTTTTTTAAGACACGAATCAACTGTTTAGCGAAAAAGTTATAAAAAATAAAACAATAAACTTATGACTACAAAAGTAATAACACTCTTGTAAATAAATGCATTATAAAAGTAATAACACTATATTAGTGTTATTACTTTTATAACGGGCATATAATTTTATTACTTTACCTAACTTTTTTTGCTCAAACAACATAAGTAATCCAAAATTTTAATTGTAGTAGAAAAGCATCTAGAAAAATAGAGTGGATATTCAAATAATAATTAAAACTTTTTTAGAAACTTTTAAGGAACTTAAACAACTTCATAAAAACGTACTGTATAAAAAGTTTAGCATTATGAAAAGCATTAGAAATGGTCTGCAAAAACACGCATTTATTTCAAAATCAACTAATAAAAAGCAGCTGTCCTTAAAGCACCATTGGTTTTGAATAAAACTTTATTTTGATGAAGATCACACAAATTACATGATTTTAATAACATAATTCTTCTCTTTTTCTGTGATATTTTCATTTTGAAAAGCATCAGCAAAGTCCTAGCATTTAAAAGTTTTCAAGGTAACTCTTTAGTCCTTCAAAATACTATCCGTATTCAAACTTTAAACAATTTGGAGAGAATAGAAATATACTAGGTTTTTATATAGTAGTTTGTCCTATTTTATATAGAAAAATACATACATAGTCATTAGTAAAGAATAAAGACTGTCATTAAAAGAAAAAAGACTGTCATTAATGTGCCTGAGTATTAATTTAATGTCTGCACTGTCATTAAACTAAAATGTGCCTTAGTATTAATTTAGAGTCTGCAATGTGCGCGTGCATGATGAAACCTTTATTATATAAGTATATTTAATGTAATATTAGTGTCATCATCGGATGTTATAGCCTACTTGTGATTTCTTTAACTTTATATAACTTGATTTATGAAAAAAAAATTATTGAATTGTACGCAGAAGAAATTTAACAAATTGTATTCATTCAAAAATTGCGAGTAACAGGTAATTTTTTTTCTTCTGTGCCAGCCTCCCTTTCCCCCCCCCCCCCCCCCCTCTATATCTTAAAGTTAAAGGTATCCATATACCTTTAACTAATAAGAAAATCAAAGACTAATAATTAATGAAGAATTAATTTTTAGTACAATAAAAATAAATTGTTCATATACTGGTACATTTTTTTTAATATCTCAAAAAAATGTCCTAATATTTTTGTTATCAAAGATTACAGAATATAAATATTTTTTGTAATATAGATTTATATAGAATTTTTTACTGTATGTTTATTAAAATCATCTGCAAAAAATTTGAAGTTAAGCATTGGTGAACTTTTTTCATGTTGCTAAATATTTAGATAAAAAGATTAACATAAGATTACGTTAAATATAATCATAAAAAAAAGACAAGAAATATCATCTTGATAAAAAGTTACAACAATTATTTTTAAAGTAACTTCTTTCAAACTTTAGTAACAAATATTCTTACATAATCGTCATTCAAAAATTAATGAGGTTTTTTTAAAAATTAATTACTTCTTTTATCTAACCGCTGATTTAAAAGTTAAAAAATGATAAAAAGTATCTTAACCAAAATGGCTTACTGCTTACATAAAATCGCTTTAGGTGCACGTAAATTGCTCTACGCGTAATGCTTTAAAACAAGGCCTGCTATATATAATGCTTTCTGAGGGCAAATGCGAGTTTTGCACTCCGTAGCAGTCCACCATGCCCCCTTCATGGAAATAAAAAGTTTTGACTTTATAGCAAAAAGAAGGATTTTGTTGCACATTAACAAATGCATAGCTTTTTAATAAATAAGTATATATAATAAAAAAATTTTCAGTATCCATTACCTAAAGCTCTAGCTTTTAATGGGTGCAATAGCCAATCTTACAAAATAATTATTACATAAAATTACTGAAGTGGCAACTCTTTTTCTAAACAAAGAACTTAACTTTTTTTTTTCAACCAGGATATGAAAGCTCTTTAACAAAAGAATAAGTATAAGAAGTAAAATCAGATTTGACTAGAACTAGGTTTAAATCTATCAAACAACACACATAGTTTCTGGACCCTTATCTTTTTGTGCTAGCCCTAGCTGATGAAAAATGTAAAGCAAGAGGTGAAATTGCTTAAAAACTATTGGCACATATCCATCAGTCTTCATAAGAGCAAACGTGGTTCTACATTCATTCAATTTCAGTGGATCGATGCCCCCAAGCTTAGTTCAATTGGTGATTGAAAATTTGTGGCTCTTGTTCCTTATGATAGGCCAAAGTAAAAGTAGCTGTCAATGAATGAACACCTTACCTCGGCCTCCAAAGACTGCAATTGCTAGGGTTTCTACCTATATTTTCAGGGTGCTGTTGTTAATCACTGCTTTGAAAGAACTGCAGCCTTTTCAAGACAGGTTTGCTTTTATTAAATTGGAGGAAAAAACAAGACCACCAAGTAAAACAAAAAAACAATGAATAAATATAACAAAATATTTTTTTGCAATTTAATGAAAACTTTGTTGTATGAACTTGCATGACGTTTTATGCAACATAAATGTGGTATTTATTTCAAAAAACTTTAAAATATCTGAAAAGTTACTATAATGTACAGTAAATGGAAAAAATCACATATTATAAAAAGTAAGTTATAAAAGGTTTTCTATTAAAATAAAAATCTTTTGTCTAAAACAATAAAAAATTAATAAAAAAGTTAATAATGAAATGACTAATTAGGAAATGAAAAAGAAATTAAAACAATTTATCCTTGATTTAATTATCAAAGGAAAAAATAAAGGAATTATTCTGTTGTGTGTTTGTCTTTGTGTGTGTGTGTGTGTGTGTGTGTGTGTGTGTGTTTATATATATATATATATATATATATATATATATATATATATATATATATATATATATATATATATATATATATATATATATATATATATATTGTAGTCAGATTTACATATAATATTTCCCATAAATAATAAATAATTACCATGCATTTTTTTTTTTTGATTCTTTAAGAAACTCCAGAAAGAAAAAACAAATTTTTTTGGAGTTTTAAAACTTGCTTAAACGTGCTAAAAATGGGCTTAAAAAAGGTTTCAAAAGCCTAAAATATGACTTTTGAGGCACTTGAACAACCCCTAAAAGTGGTCCAAATTCATAATAAAAACAATTCTACTAATAAAATATAGATCAGCGCAGTAGATTAGACTCCGTGGTACTTTAAATACTTGATAAAACAGACTAATATGTATGTGTATATATGTATATATGTATATATGTATATATGTATATATGTATATATATATATATATATATATATATATATATATATATATATATATATATATATATATATATATATACATATATATATATATATCAAGGCTCGAATTAAGCGTATTACTTTTCGCACCTTCGCGATTAGTTTTTTCTTAAAATTTGTTTTTTTGCGACCTTTGTTTTTTTTGCAATTATTCTTTTATCATTTTAGAAAAATCTAATTTTAGATAATTAATATTATCACAAATATTTAGCGTTTTTTTACAGTATAAAACTGCAGTGACTTCTGTAACAATAAATTTTTTTAAAAGCTGAGCATAGAGCAAAAGAAAGAAAAATAAAATATTTAGAAAATCAATTAGCAAAAATGAATTAGTAAAAATGTAAAAAAATACCTTTTCGAATCAAGTAATAAAAGATTTTGATTAAAAAAAGAAATAAAAGTTTAATTGATTGAAAAGTCATTTTCTTAACTCGAATTCTCAAGGGCTTTATTCTGATTTTGCTCATTCATTATGAACAAATTTAATGATATTTTTATAAGTTTAATTTGCGAAGAATTGTGGAAGGCAATACAGACTCTAAACTAGTTATTAAAAAAAACTCTCTAAAGTTTGTTAGTATACTTGCTAACTTTAAATTAATAGCAATAAATAGATGCAAATAAGGACCACAGACGCAGATTATCTACAGTTAAAATGTGGGAAAAACTTTTGAATTGCGAGTTAGAATACGATTTAAATGGAGATGAAGTTATAAGATTAAGATGCAGTTTATGTAAAAAATTTGAAAAACGGATAAGTCAAACAAAATTGTTTTCTATGACCTGGATCAAACCAGGAACAATATTAATAAAAAAAGACTCACTGGCAGCGCACTTAAGTAGTGCGCAACATAAAGAGGCCGTACGAATTCATCAACAAACAACATTAGGTTCAGTTTCATTATTTAAGCATGTTATTCATAATATTCTAAGAGAAAGAGAGCGTCCATTCACAGGTTATCCTTATTTGATTGCATTAGAAAAGACTAATGGGGTTACAAATTTAAGAAATTCTTATGGCACTAACCGTGCAGCTGCAATATTTACAGATTACTTTGGCACCGTAATTAAAAACAAATTAACTAAATGTTTAAAAAATTGTAGATTTTACTGTGTTCTTTGTGATGGAAGCACAGATTCAGCTGTATCGAAACAGGAATTTATTTACATTCTTTATTTAAAAGACAGAAGTCCGAAAGTAGAATTCTTATCTATTGAAACGGCAGAGAATTCTAATGCTGTTGGCCTGAAAAAATGTATAACAGACGCTTTTACAAGAGTTGGCATTACCAATTCTTATAAACATATATTGGGTGTAAATTTTGATGGAGCTAACGTTAATCTAGGAGCTTATGCTGGTTTAGGCACATTACTAAAGGAAGGTTCTCCTTGGCTGGAAGTTGTACACTGTTTTAACCATCGACTTGAACTTGCTTTAAATGATGCGTTTGAAAGTTTATCTGCCTTCAAAACTGTTGACGAACTCCTTTTACAACTTTATTACTTGTATCAAAAGTCACCAAAGCGCTACCGAGAACTACAAAGATTAGCCGAAGCTTGGGGTAATAGCGTTCCGAAACCAACAAATGCATGCGGAACTCGGTGGATTGATCACAAGTATAAAGCAATGAAAATTGCTTTAGAAAATTATGGTGTGTTTATGACACATATTGAATCATTGGCTATAACAGACTCCCAGATAGCAAAGAGAGTAGAGTTAAAAGGTTTTTTAAAGCGATGGAAAAATGCGTCTGTGCCTATTAATTTATCAATATATCTTGATGTTTTATCTCCACTTTTGAGATAAGGCGTTTGAGTTTAAGTTTTCAGAACAATATTCATGATCCAGTAAAAGCTGTAAGACGAGTCTAAGAATTTACATGGACAATGGCCAAGCTGCAAATTCTTCTAGAAAATTCGTTAGACAATTTTCTTGATGATACAAGTGTTATGACCCATTATAAAAGACTGTCTAAAGATATTGAGACAATTGATTCAAAGCAATGTTATCAAAATATTCCACTTTCTCAATATACCGAAGTTAATAGCCATGTTCTTGACCAGTACAAACTAATTATTGCAAATATTACCATATGTATGGAAGGCAGTTTTCAATCTCTCTGAAAATCACCATTGTTTATGCATTTGGTAGCTTTACTTGACGTTTATAAC
>NC_061158.1:31112689-31115189 GCF_022113875.1 Hydra vulgaris | reverse complement strand
TGCCTCAGAAATGTAAGATCCGTGGTTCAAACCCCACCTCTGGGCAAGTTTTGCGACATCGGTTGGGAAGAAGGTGTAAACTTCCTATTAAATGCTCTTCCGCGGTGCTCTGTGATAAGACCGTAAGGACTTCTTGGGGCACCTAAAATCAAGTTTAAAAAAAAAAAAAAAGTTTTTTTTAGTAATCTTCACGCTGTGACACATAAAAAAGGGGACTGAAAAGTCTTAATTCGCCATTGGTTTCACCTAACCTGTTTTGGTTATCTTGGTTATTTCACCTTTGTAACTGTTCAATAAATGTTTAAAACTAAATGTTTTAAGCTACTTGTTAACTTTATGTTATATTGACGTAAAATGTGTTTTATTAACCTTTTTTAGTTATTATTTAGAAATAATTATCTAAGTGGTTCATTATATTTCTTTTAATACTTCTCAATATATTTCTTTGCATATCAAGAAATTGTTACTAATGTTTGATATTTTAGTTTAGCTTTTAATTTTATTTATGGCTTGCTAGATTAATCTATAAAACAATAATTACTTATGAATTTAATAGAAAGTTTGCTTATTATAGAACAAGTTTTAATATGGCCATTAGGTTAGTGAGAACGAGGATGATGCTGACTTGTCCTGTCTTTGGTATATCTAAAGAGATGTCGCAAGTTGTTTTACCAACATATGAAGGTGTAATGAAACATTACTTGCTTGTAAAACATCAACTGAAACCAACAGCTGCTACGAAAGAACCTACTATAACAGAAATCTCTGAAAAAGTTGCACAAGTTGTTGAAAAACTATGGTTAAAAGCGTCACTGTCGATGATTACTTATACACGGGTATTAAAGATGATTTTCTATATCATATTACAGAAAACTATTGAGAAACATCAAGCGCAGTGATTATGATAACAAAGTGAACGCTTTTTTAAAGAAGATGCGTGACATAAATTGTTTGACATCTGCAACTGTAAGTGAGTGTTTGAGAAGTGTGTATGTAACAAAACTCGAAAGTTTCCTCCTGCAGAGCAAGATTTTATCCAAGATCAGAGAACTCTCAAATTGATATGCATTGGCAATGTTGATAAACTTGCATCAATAAACTGGCCATGAAGTTTAAAAGAAAAAGTATTGAGCAGCGGCGTAGAAATTAGCATGCCTTGTCTGTGTCTACAGTTGGTGATTTTGAAAGTCGATCTACAGCTCAAAGTGATGAAGATGATAATTACATTAATAAAGGTAATATTTCCCATGCTTCTTCCATTGACATTATTAGTTTTTTGTATTTTCAATGTCGGCAACCATTTCCTGCATTAGCAAGCGTCTGTGATCGGTATGGGATCTCAGATAAAGCCGGAGCTGCAATAGCAAATGCAGTTTTGGAAGACTTTGGTGTTGTTAATCAACAAGATACCTCTTATGTTATTGATCCAATTAAAATATGACAAGAGCGTAAGAGAAAACGTAATCAACTAAAAACTTCTAAAAATTCAAAAATAGTTCCTGGAATTTATTTTGATGTACGAAAAGACAAAACTCTTGAAAACATAAGGGAAAACATCAAGGAGGGGTTAAAGTTCTATCGACGAAGTATTACTCAAGAGCACATCTCTTTAATCGAAGAACCAGGGTTTAAATACTTTATAAAAATATATATATTTATATATATATTTTTATAAAGTATTTAAACCCTTATAAATTAAATATTTTATAAAAAGTTATATAGTCAACTTTATAACTATCAAAAATATTGACTTTAAAAAGTTTGTAGCTGTTGGATCTGATGGAACTGCCGTAAACACAGGAATTAAAGGTAGCGCAATAAGGTTGATGGCAAAAGAATATAACAAACTGTTGCAATGGTTGGTTTGTCTTTTGCATGCAAACGAACTTCCTCTTCGACATCTACTAATTTATTTGGATGGATCAACTAGAAATTACCAGTTATTGAATTTGAAAAGATTGATGTAACTCTTCCAAAAGTTGAACTTAAAGATTTGAGCACAGATCAAAAGTATATGTGGGAAATATGCGAAGCAATATCCAAAGGTGAGTGTTCACTACCCCTATCAAAAAAAACTTTAGAGGTACTTACTTCCGAAATTACTTCCGATGGCTGACAACAGCAAATAGACTTCTACGGTTGTATGTGGCAAGCGAGGATTCATCAACAAATCTGATTCATTTATTAACTTATGTTGTAAGAGTTTATTCTCGTGTTTGGTTTAGTATTAAGATGTATCCTTCATGCAAAGATTGTGCGCGGCATCTTTTTAAACTTATTTAACAGTCACGTTACTTATCGCAGGAACTGCGAGATATAGTAGATCCTGTATTACAATGTAACGGCTATTTTGCTCATTCAGAAAATCTCTTACTAGCAATGGTTAGTGACAAACGCCAACAAATTCGTGATTTAGGATTAAGGCGCATTCTTAAAACGCGACACGAAAAAGATCACACACTGCATACTTTCAGTTTACCAAAGCTTAACTTAGATGCAC
>NC_061158.1:31087689-31110189 GCF_022113875.1 Hydra vulgaris | reverse complement strand
TATCTTGCTGCAAATGGCTTTAACGTGTTGGATTGGGTTGCACAATCGCCCGATTTGAACCCTATAGAACATTTATGGTCGGTGGTGAAAAAAAGAATGAAAGATCAAGCTCCAAAGAATAAAAATGAGCTCAAAGAATTGGTTTTAGATGTTTGGTCATCAATTAATCAAGAAATTACATCTAAACTCGTCTCATCAATGATAAATCGTTGTAGAGCAGTTATTGAAGCTGATGGTGGTCCAACAAGATATTAATTTAATTTTAACTAATTTTAATTGAAAAAATTAACATAGTGTACAGACAATTTTTTTGTTTAAAATTTTAACTCTTTTCAAATAAACTTATATAACTTTTCATATATTAATATATTTTTAACTAATACACTTAAAATTACTTTAATATTAAAATAATTCTTTAAAAACTCTTAATTACAACTATCTAAATACTTTTAAATATTGTTTTGATCAAATATAGATACTTTTCATTAATGTACAGACAATTATTTTGCCCACTGTATATATATATATATATATATATATATATATATATATATATATATATATATATATATATATATATATATATATATATATATATATATATATATATATATATATATATATATATATATATATATATATATATATATAAAACTTTTTAGCAACAAAGAAGTTTGGTTGTCATGCTTATTCAAAATGGTGCTAAAATGAATATTCAAACACCTAGTGGAGAAACAGCATTAATATTGGTAAAGTTGTTTTTAACTTTTTAGAATATTATAATTTATATTTTGCATAGTTTTTTAATTTTTCAAAAATTTTATTGTATCTTATGTATTTTAATGTAAATTTTAATTGATGCAACTATTTCATGAAAAATCATTTTTAGAAACTTTGATTTCTTTGTTATTTTTCTTTAATGAAGTTTATTTGTTAAATGTATTAAATTTATAAAACATAATTTATCATACATACAAAATTATTATTATTATTATTTTTTTTTTTGTGCAAGTGTTTTTTTTTTCTATAATATTTATATAAGTTTTTAAATTAATGTTTTGTAAAACTAATTGTAATATTTTCAAAAATAAGTAATATATTATTAAG
Organism: Hydra vulgaris; assembly: GCF_022113875.1. Lineage (NCBI taxonomy): Eukaryota > Metazoa > Cnidaria > Hydrozoa > Anthoathecata > Hydridae > Hydra > Hydra vulgaris. The sequence goes on along the minus strand of NC_061158.1, from coordinate 31,109,082 downwards.
TAATATATCACATATTATAAAAGGTTTTCTACTAAAATAAAAACCTTTTGTCTAAAACAATAAAAAGTTAATGTGTGGTAAACAATAAAAAGTTAATGAAATGACGAATTAGGAAATGAAAAAGGAATTAAAATAATTTTTTCTTGATTTAATTATCAAAGGAAAAAATAAAAGAATTATTCTGGTGTGAGTTTGTGTGTGTGTGTGTGTGTATATATATATATATATATATATATATATATATATATATATATATATATATATATATATATATATATATATATTTATATATATATATATATATATATATATATATATATATGTATATATTATTATTATTATTATTAATATATTAATATATATATATATTTATATATTTATATATTTATATATATATATATATATATATATATATATATATATATATATATATATATATATATATATATATATATATATATATATATATATGTATGTATATATTTATATATATATATATATATATAAATAAAGAGAAAGATTTTTTTTTGTCTATTATATATATATTTTTTTCTGTGTATATATAGGAAGCCAAATTTGGAACAAATATTAAAAAAATACAATCACAAAAAATTCACAAAATAATGACATTTATCTTGTACTCAAGCGGCAAAATATCCTAAAATATGCCCCAAATTGTTTGGCTTTGAGCGCAAGGTAAATCTCAATATTTTGTAAAAAAAAAATTTTTAATGTGATCATAATGGTCCAAATTTATTTTTAGATTGTTGTGTATTCTGGTTTTTTCATAATTGTTGTTTAAATTTAAAAAATATTTGGTAAAAAATAATCATGCACAAATAAGCAAAAAACTAAGTTTTCAATTAAACATTAAAATGTTGTTTTGAAACTGAATGGCATACAACATAGTTATTATTTATAAAGTATTTTTTATTATCAGTGGCAGACTTCTTACTTATAAAATTATTATTATTTTTTTGTCTTAAATAGACTAAAATTTGATTTTGGTGTCTCTCCTCTAGAGGTACATTCATATACAATTTAATGCATTAGGAAAATATTTTACACTAACAATAAAAAAAACAAGTTTTTTAGACTAGTTTGTTCTAGACTAACATAAGAGACAAACATAAGATAAAAATATAAGAGACAAACATAAAATACAAAACATAAGGTACAAACATTAGATAAAAACATTAGATACAAACACATTATATAAACATATGATAATAACATAAGATACAAACATAAGAGATAAACATAAAATACAAACAAATGGTGCAAACATAAGATACAAGCATAAGAAGTAATTTATAATAAATGCCTGTGAATTTTTTTAATAGAAATATTTAATAGACTACCTGTAGTTTAGAGGTTTGTAGTACCTTTAGAGGTTTGGAAACTACCTGTAGTTTAGAGGTTAATTTCTATTATAAAAATCTCTTTTACATTAATTAAAGTTTTGTTGAAAGCAAGTAATTTGATAGTGAAAAAATTATATTTAGTTTTTTTAGAGAGATGTTTTTTTATTATCAATTTAAGCAAAAAGTATTCCAAAGCAATTAATACATTTGTATACATTAGATGTATTGCATGTTTGTGAACACTCATTACATCAAAATGTTTGTGATCAAAACATTCAACACACCAAAATGTATTAAATGTTTTTTTTTTAAGAAAACTAACATATTTTTGTGAATAATTTCATTTGATTTTCTTTTGATTTTTTTTTTTTTAAATTGCAAAAAAACTTGAATTTAATTATTTTAGGCATGTAAGATGGGACATATTGAAATTGTTCATGTTTTATTGAATAGTGGTGCAGATGTTAAGCCAGCTGCAACCTATCTAGAAAAAATGGCTGTTCCGAAACATCTTCGATCCTCTCTTCAATTCACCTTACAAATACATTCAGAAAAGTGAGTATGTAAATACTATTATAATTTTTAAATGAGCTTGTTCAAAAGGTACATTTAATATTTGATATTTTTATGTATTTGTATTAACAGATTAAAATACGTTACTGAAAAGGTTTTTATGGACATCATAAAGTTTGATAAACTACCAATTCAGATAGATCATCAACTGATGGGTTGTCGATGCATTTCTCCCGATGAAACAGGGGAACATGACTTTTTCTTTGAGTGTGATGTTTATGTGAAAGATAGGCGTAAGAATATATAAACTTTTTTTTATCAAAGAATTATATATATATATATATATATATATATATATATATATATATATATATATATATATATATATATATATATATATATATATATATGGGTGGCCCTTAAAACAACTTTTTTGAGAAAAACCTGCTCCCACCCCCTAAATGTGTTCTATCTAATGCAAAAACACTAGGTTTAAAATTTTTTTGAATAAAAAATATTTTAAGGGGACCCTCAAGACCCTCGAATGGTCCCAAATATTTTCAAAAAAAGGGGACCCTCAAGACCCTCGAATGGGTCCCAAATATTTTAAAAAAAAAGTTTTTCAAAAATATGTCAACCTGGTACTCAAATGAAGCGAAATTATATAAAAATTTCAAGAATTATATTCATTTTGAAAAAATTATAACTAATCGAAGTTTTTATAAAAAAACATAAAAAATGCATTTTTTTTTATTTTGTTAAAAAACGTAATTTTCAAGTCCAAATAAAAAACGTAATTTTCAAGTAAAATAAATCCAAAAATAACAATTTTTTTCAAAATAAATATTATTTTTGAAGTTTTAATATAATTTCGCTTCATTTGAGTACCAGGTTGACATGTTTTTGAAAAATCTTTTTTTTGAAAATATTAGGGACCCATTAAATATTCGATGGTCTTGAGGGTCCCCTTAAAATATTTTTTATTCAAAAAATTTGTAAACCTTGTGTTTTTGTATTAGATAGAACATATTTAGGGAGTGGGAGCAGGTTTTTCTCAAAAAAGTTGTTTTAAGTGCCACCTTAATATATATATATATATATATATATATATATATATATATATATATATATATATATATATATATATATATATATATATATATATATATATATATATATATATATATATATATATATATATATATAACCCTTGGAATTAGGAAAATTGAGGTTGGCAATAATTTGCCGACCTCAATCTTTTAGAGGTTGGCAAATGAAATGGTCTTACCATAAAACATAGAAAGGAAGTCGGCAAAACCGAATTTTTTTTGCAGACCGCAAACACGTTTAGGTCGGCAGTTAGGTCGGCATTGCCGAATGCCGACCCTAATTCTGAGGGTTATATATATATGTATGTATATAATTTGATATAATTTAAAAGAATCGGTCTCATTTTCAAATAAAAGGAAAATATCATCAAAATACCTGCAATAAAACAAGGGTTTGAATATATGTTGAATTTTTTGACAATGTAATAAAAAATTAACATGAGCTTTGGTTAGGTTTTCACACCTTTCATGTTTTCTTCTGTTTGACTAACAAATAAAATTAATGTTTATTTTCACTATGTATTAAATAGTTTTATATTTGAAAATGATTATTGTATAATCGAAAAAAACCTTTACCTGACTAGACTAATTGATTGCGTTTTAAAAACCTACCCAAACAGACTATATAAAAAAGAAATTAAAGAAATTGTTGATTCCTCAAAGTTAAATTACTTTAAAATGTTGGATATTGGTAAAATGTCAAAACAATAAATTATGCAAAAAACATTGAAAAACTCTTAATATTAAAATAGCATTCTCGTCTCATAAAATTGATCCATATTTTTTAACAAAAGATAAAACTCAACATCTCTGCTCAAATGTCATACGTAAATTTGTGTGTAAAAGCTGTAATGCTTGTTAGTGGGTCAAACCACTCGACATTAGAGTAAAAGAATTGAGGAGCATTTAAAATTACAAAAAACTTTTAAATCAACATATTTATTCAAAAATTAGTTGCTTTAATTTAGCCAATAAAGACTCTTTTTTCAGTATTAGACTGTGCCCAAACTTTACATCACTTAAAAATCCAAGAAGCGTTATGCCTGATCTTAATAAACCTGATCTAAATAAACAGGTTTTTAATTACCTGCTATCACTCCAGCTCTAATCAACCTTTTCTATTACTCTATGACATATGTATTACACTAATTATCTACATTTTCCATTATTATATGACATAGGTTTTCTTTTGTTTGACTAACGAATAAAATTAATGTTTATTTTCACTATAAATAGTTTTTGTATTTAACAGTTTTATACTTGATAATGATTATTGTATAATTGAAACATATTGTTGAAACTGAAAAAAATTGTTATATTTATTAGACTTATCACAAAATTTGGGCTATTACGATCATATATATATATATATATATATATATATATATATATATATATATATATATATATATATATATATATATATATATATATATATATATATATATATATATATATATATATATATATATATTCATATATAAGCAAGCAACCACTATAAGAGTTGGAAGTTACTGGAAGAGAAAAGACTAAATCTCTAGAGCAAGATAACGATTGACTGATGACTTAAAAGATTGCAAATTATATGAATCAGGAAAGCAAGATGAAGGAAGCGAATTCCAAAGAACTGATGTTCGAGGAAAAAAACTAAAAGAATAAGAGTTTTTGAAGCACTTAGGAACAGTCACAGAAAAAGGATGAGACTTAATTGAATGGCGAGTAACACGAGAATGAATTTTAGTAGATGGCACAAGGGACGCTAGCTCTTTAGAGCAGTGCCCATTATAGTATTTGTAGAAAAGAGAAAGAGAAGCAACATTACGACGATGTGACAAAGGTTGGAGATTGGCTGCCAGAGCAGGTCCAACTATGTTTACAATTCGTTTTTGCACCTTGTCTAAAAGAGAAAGAACATCATTAGAAGATCCGCCCCAGATGTGGCAACAGTATTCCATACAGGGACGGATTTGAGATTTATAGAGATAGAGAATAGAATCTGGAGTAAGAAAGTGTCGAGCTCGATAAAGAGATGCAACCTTAGCAGATGCTAATTTTGCAATGGATTTGATATACGGTTTAAAAGAAAGATCAAAAGTAAGAGTTAATCCTAGAAGATGAATGGTAGATGACTCATCTAGTACATTACCATTCATAAATATAGGAAGATCTAAATTATTACGATAACGATTGGCCGAATAAAATTGAGTTTTATCTGAATTAAAGTTCACCAGCCACTGTGAGCCCCATGCTGTAGCAGAAGTGAGATCCTTTTCAAGCTCAGATACCCCCTCCAAGCAATCAGAGAGTGTAGGCTTCTTATCATGACAAGAGTAAATGGTAGTGTCGTCAGCGAATAATGCCACCTTAGATGTGAGAATATCTGGAAGATCGTTAATGTAAATTAAAAAGAGTATAGGGTCAAGGATTGAACCTTGAGGAACCCCTGAAGTTACAGGATGTGAAGAAGAGTGTTGTCCATCGAGGACAACTTTTATACTACGATTGGAAAGAAAGGACTCAATAATCTCAAAGACGTTACCAGCTACACCATAAGAAGAAAGCTTATGGAGAAGACCAGCATGCCAAACTTTATCAAAAGCTTTAGAAATGTCAAGAGCGATAGCCTTAACCTCTCCACCTCTATCTAATGCACGGTAAAACCTATCGGTTATTACTGTTAGCACATCAGCTGTAGAACGAGAAGACCGAAATCCATATTGATGATCAGAAAGCAAGTTATTTGATTCAAGATGAGAAATTAAGTGTTTGTTGATTAAAGATTCAAAAACCTTGCTTATGACAGGAAGAAGACTAATGGGACGGTAGTTAGATGAATCAGATCGCTCTCCGGAATTTTTGAAAATAGGGATAACAGATGCTGCTTTCCAGCATGATGGAAAACAAGACTCTGATAAGCACTTGTTAAATAGTTTAGAAAGTATGGATGAAAGCTCCGGAGAACACCTCTGCAAGACTACAACAGGAATGTTGTCAGGACCACAAGCTGTTGAAGAGTCTAAGCAGGAAATTACTTTAGATACAGAAGCTGAAGTGATGCGAATGTCAAGCAAGGGATCAACCTGTTTGACGGCTATGTCAGGTAAAACGCAACTAGTGGAATCAAGAGATGATATTGATGAAAAGTTCTTAGCAAACAATTCAGCTTTGTCTTTAGGTGAGGTGACAAAGTCTGAACCATACAAGAGAGAAGGAAGAACAGATTTGCCCTTATTATTGATACTGTTAAAGATTCTCCAGAAGTCTCGAGAGCCTAATTTTTGTGATGAGATACGAGATTTAATGACCTGGGAATAGCGAGCTTTGGCGTCAGACAAAACCTTTTTACAATGGTTTCTGGCGATAGTGATCAGATGTCTGTTTTCTGGAGAATTGTTTTGCTGATAGATATGGAAGTAACGGTTTCGATTAGAAATTGCTGCAGCGCAATGTGAGGAAAACCAAGGAGAAGAGTGAGGCTTGACCTGGAATCGTCGAGAGGGAATAAAAGATTCCATGCCAGCCTGAATCCACGAAGTTATGTAAGAAGCACATTTGTCAGCAGGAAGACGAAAGATTTCTACCCAAGGGCCATCACGAAGAAAATCACGGAAAGAGTCCCAGTCAGCTTTTAGGTAGTTGTATGTGGTACGATGATAGGGGGATTCTGATGAAGTAGAAGAATTTGATAATAGTTTTAGAGAGATCAAACCGTGATCAGAAGTACCTAAGGGTGAATGTGGAAAAATTGAGCACTGACTAGGATCCAAAACAAGACATAAGTCGAGTAGAGAAGGTAAATGATTAGGGTTGTCTGGAAAACGAGTTGGAAAGTTGACTATTTGAGTTAGAGATTGAGAAAGGCAAAAGTTGAGGGCCTTAACGCCAGCAGAGTCACTGACACTAGAGCCAAGCCAATCGGTGTGATGGGCATTAAAGTCACCAACAACGACGATATTGGCCGATGGATAAAGAGAGAGGGCTTGGTCAATTTGATCAGAAATAACATCAAGAATAGTGCAATCTTGGGATGAAGGAGAGCGATATAGAACAAAGAGAAAGGCGATAGAGTGAAGTTGTGCTAAACGAAAGCACATAAATGAATAGTCTGTAGATTCAAACCTAGTTTCACAACAAATGGGTGAGTTCTTACGAATGTAGATGCCCAGGCCAAGCATGTGATTATTGGAGTCTTTACGAATTAAAGGAAGATAACCATCAACACTAAGATCACAAGATGGGACAGCCGAACTCAAATTAGTCTCACAAAGAGCAAGTAGGTCTGGTGAACTTTGCAAGAGATAAGACTCAACAGAAGAAAAGTTACTTCGAAGACCACGAATATTAGTAAATGATAGGTTTAGAGAACTTGGTGATGACGATGGTTTTTTGTGTTTTTTAGTTTTAGGTACTTTAGTCATTTTAAATTTATAAAGAACTTGACTCAAGTATAGATAGTACTCAGTACACTATTTAACAACTAAGCAATAGCCTCATTACTATTAATAAACCCTAAGCCGTAACAAAGGGCTCCAAATGTGGCCTCTGCAATGCACACCAAAAGTACAAACAGGGACACCATCCATGCGCAACATGGCACTGTTAGTACTCTGATATTTTTCGGCTGTTGATGGAATCAGCCTCTCTGAGAGCTACCACAGAGTTCGGGAAACCTGACTACCAGCCGGCCTCAGAACCATAAAACTGAGTTTTAGAGCTGTACCCTCATTAGGAGATAATAGAATGAGTTGCCCAGTCATAAAAATAGAGACACAAGCAATACCCACGCATTGAGTCAAGAAGATCCAGCGTTCAACATCCTAAACTGGAAACAATGTATTAAAAATGCATCTGCGCTAGCCTAATAGATGAGGAAGGGGTGCGAGGCTGGTCAACAGATAGAATCTGTTTACCCCTTAAGTCTTTGCCTAGGAGGCCTTCTACAAGACAGCAGCTGGATGCATGTAACATCTGCCCAAGATGAGTATTTTTATCGAGACACCATCTCTAGTTATATGTATATATATATATATGTATATATATATGTATATATATATATATCTATTTATATGTATATATATATATTTTCATATATATATATATATATATATATATATATATATATATATATATATATATATATATATATATATATATATATATATATATATTATATATGTATATATATGTATATATATATATATATGTATATATATATATATATATATATATAAATATATATATGTATATATGTTTATATGTATATATATATATATTTTCATATATATATATTTATATATATATATATATATATTATATACATATATGATATATATATGTAAGTATATATATATATATATATATATATATATATATATATATATATATTATATACATATATGATATATATATATATAAGTAAGACTGTTAGGAAACACAATACTGGACCATGGATAGAATCTTGAAGTACTCTAGAAGATACTGGAAATGATGAATAGTGTTGGCCTTCAAAGATGACCTTAATAATGCGGTTAGAAGAAATAATTTAACAATCTCAAAAATTTTTGCCAGGTAATGCACATATGATGCAATCTTATGGAGAAGACCAACATGCCAAACTTTTCAAAAAACTTTAGACATGTCAAGAGCAGTAACCCTTGCTTTGCTGCCACTATGTAATACACAATATAATTTTGCATATTACAATATTAATAGTTAATAATGTAATATGTAAACTGACTTGCTAACTGCTGTAATAGTTACAGCAGTTAGAAAGTCAACCGAAATTCATATTGATTGACAGAGAGTTATTTAAGATGGCAGAAATTTGTTGATCAAGACTCAATGCTAATAATAAAGAGAAGACTTATTGGATGATAGTTGAAAGGGTCAAAATGTTCTATCGAGTTTTTAAAAACTTGAACCACAGATCCCTTTTTCATGCTGGCAAAAAAAAAAAATTAAGTCAAGCCTTTATTAAATAGTTTAAAGAGAATGGAAGTTCTGGAGAACTTTTTTTTTTTTAAGACTGTGCCAAGAATGTTGTCTGAACCACAAACCGTAGAAGAGTTTAATTGAGAAATGACTTTAGCAATGGAAGCTAGAGTTATTTGGATGTCTAACAATGGGTTAACTTAAAGAAGTTGTATGTCCACCTTGAAACATCCGTGCTGTTAGATTCAAGATTCATAGCCATTAAAATCAAGAGTCGAATTAGAAGAAAGGTTCTTTAAAGATCAGACCCAAGTATTAAAGATGGAATGTTTGCCTTTGTTAATGATGCTAAAAGTCTCTAGAGCCCAACTTCTGAGATAAGATAAAAAGTTTAGTAAACTGGGAATAATGCCTAGCATCAGACAGCACAGGTGTTTCGAGGCGGACATACGGCCTAATTTTTTTTTTCTGAAAAGTTTTAAAAAGTGGGTACCACTAAAACCTTAAAATATTAGAGATATTTTAAAGTTTTAGTGGTATCGTGCCTGTCTTGCAATGTCTACAAATTGCTTACCTAATCAGTGCAAGGCTTCTGCTGCATTAGAGTATTTAACGCTTTTAGCAACTCACATTCAACTTGTTCTCGCATATTCACAATTAGATAAAGATAAATCAGCCTGAAAAGATAAAGTCTTACATTACTTCAACAATGATTTATAGAGTTTTAACATTATTCCTAGCATAAGATGCAAAACAGGAGGCACGACATGTTCTAAAATTTTTATGATGAAACTTCTTAAATTTCCACCATGTTGTCTATCAGAGATTGTATTATTCTCCTTAGGACATTACAATAAGCAGGTTTGTGAGGCATAGAGGCATGGCTTTTTAGAGATTTCAACTTGACTAGGTTTGCAGAACCATAGTGTCCCAGAACATCATCAATGAAATGAAAATCTTCAGCTAAGAACAACTTAATTTTTTTGCCTTTTAATTAAAATCTGACGACTGAATTCTTTAAATGTTGTCGGCATAATGCCCAAGAATAAAGGTAATATTCTCATTGCAACCAGAACCCTGATATATACAATTTAAATGAACATTATACACAGATCCAGATAATTTAGAATTGACAACTTAAAAATAGAATTTTATATACTTCCTACTTTTATCTCCTTCAAAAAAGAGCCATACCTCTTTGCCAAAATGAATAACAGTTAGAATGGTCACGAGTTCAAAGATTGTTAAAAACTTCTACAATATAAGTTGTCAAATTATTAACCATTAATACAGAGACTGAAGGTGCTTTATTCACAGATGTATAAAGCAAAATGAACTTCACTGTACAACTCATACACACCTGTACAAATTTATTTTGTTCTGTGTTCATTTCAGATACCAAAGTCATTGGCTACATCATCGCATACCAAGTCTAACATCTAGGATGTTTTAGTTCCTCAGTTATTTGAAGTATAACTACTAATATGCATTCGTTCAGCCTTGCTTGGTTTATTGTGCTTCTTCACTAAGTTTTGATTTACTAAAATGTGCTAAATGTCCTCTTATTATTAGCACTTGTTGCTAATATCAGCATGATAACCTTCATCCATTTCCTAATTTCAATTACCTAATACACTGCAGTCAGAATTAATCAAATAAATCAAAATTTGATTTATTTGAATAGAAAATTAAAAAAAAACAATTTGAAATAATCTCCAAACAAAGAAACAAGAAGTGTAAATAAAAATGAGTTTCTAAAAATCTTTAAAAGTTTCTAAAATTTAAAGATCAAAAACCATGATATTTTTAAATGAAATAATTTTTTATTTATTGTAATTAGATCAAATTCGTAATGATTTCTATGTGGTAAATGATATACCATAATAGCAAAGTTTCTTAAAAATTGTTTAAACTTTGGGATCAATCATACAAAAATGTAGGGATTAATAATCTTTAATTGTCTATGCCCAAGTATATATGCATATTCACATAAGTTATGTGTGTATATATATATATATATATATATATATATATATATATATATATATATATATATATATATATATATATATATATATATTTGTTATAAATGCATAAATATATTCTATATATGTATGTATATATATATATATATATATATATATATATTTGTTATAAATGCATAAATATATTCTATATATGTATGTATATATATATATATATATATATATATATATATATATATATATATATATATATATATATATATATATATATATATATATATATATATATACATATATGTAAATGTATATCAGATGTTCAAGTTGTTTTGCTGGCTTTGCCCACACTTTTTGAACGATGCGGTTCTGTAACTCCACTATTCAATGCTCAAAATAATGGTGTTAAAGATGTTTTGTTGAACAACGAAAGCATGATACAAGTATTACCTGTACGTAAATCTTTGTATTTTTTTTTTAATAGGTTTTTCCACCACATTTTTATATTAGTTGCATTTAAGTTTTTGAAAATTTCTTAGTATATAATTTATAATTTCTTATAAATAAACATTTAGTTTATCAGCTATACTTCATGTCTAATTTTCTAATAAGTAAATAATATAAAAGTTGTTTTTATTTTAAAAAGAAATTTAAGGAAAGTTATATTTTTATTATCAGATAAAATTAATACTTATATATTTTTAATATATTCATTTTGAACTGTTTGTTAAATTCCTTATTTTATACTCTCATCTTTTTATTTGTTTTAAAAAATAACTTTTTAAGGCATAACTTAGGTGCCATCCCTGGCTAACACCCTGCTATAACTCAGGTGCCATCCCTGGCTAACACCCTGCTATGATAGGATGTTTTTGATAGATTCTTGACCCATTCCTGTTAATTTTACTCTAAACTGAAATATGTTTTTTTTTTTTAATATTACAAAATTAATTTTAAATGGTTAGTGCTTAGAAACAACATGAAAGTAAATGTAAAATTAATTTTATAGTATATATTGTTGTATTTTTAACTAAAGTTTTTCAGCAACAAAAAAACTAGGAAATAGTTAAATTTATTCCCGCCGTATTGTATTGTTATTTATACTTACTATTATGTGGAACATAATTATATTTGATCATTAAGCATCTGGCTGTAGCATCAATTTAAACATTAGTCAACGAGTGACGACTAAAAACACCTAACACATGTTAATATTACCCACATGTCAAAATAATGTTCTTTTATTGTATCTAATTATTTAAGTGACAAATGAATACTTCAAGTATTCATCACATCTATAACATCCATATAACAATGAAATGAATACTTCAAGTATTCATCACATCCATAACATCCATATAACAATGAAATGAATACTTCAAGTATTCATCACATCCATAACATCCATATAACAATGAAATGAATACTTCAAGTATTCATCACATCCATAACATCCATATAACAATGAAATGAATACTTCAAGTATTCATCACATCCATAACATCCATATAACAATGAAATGAATACTTCAAGTGACAAATACTTCAAGTACAAGTCTTAGCATGTAATTATCTTACATTAAGTATTGGTTGAGTTTTTGAATGATTATGTTATTATAATATTTGTTCTAAAAACTCTTTCCTAATAGTTAGTGATAAATTTGATAAAAACTTAATTTAAAAACATGTCTTTCTAGCAATCAAACTTTTACTTTCGTTCACAAAAGTTAATATTTAAAAGTAACGAATAACTTTTGAATGTTATTTTCTTGCAAACTTTTTGACCTTGTTTTGTACACTTTATGACATGTTTTCAACAAATTTTATTAAATGGTTAGAATGATAAACATTTTTATTATTTTATGGTTATAAAGGGTGGTCCAACCAAAACACACAATGTTTATTGTAAATAAAATAAAAAGTTTTCAGAGAATTATCTTAATATTTTTCTATTATTATAGAAGGACTATGACAATTATGTGTGAATTGAAGTATTGCCCAAGTGCATTTTGCATATTGCATATTGCTTCAGTTACATACCTCTATCAGATAATCTATATTTTCAATGACTCTGAGACATAATTGAGGTTCGATTTCATTAATGGGTCGAATTATCTCTTCTTTTAGCTCTTGAATTGTTTTTGGTTTATTGACTTTTTCTTTTTAAATATCTCCAAATAAAGAAGTCCAACGGTGTCTTATCACATGATTGTGGCAGTCAATTAAAATTGCTATGACGTTAGGTAACATAGCCATTTAATTATTTTCACATAAGAGCAATTGTTTTGTTGGCTGTATGGCAAGTGGCAAAACATCTGTTGTTGGCAACCATCGTGTTGGAACCACATATTGCCCAGGTATATATCCTCAATATCTGGCTACAAGAAGTCCTTTATCATCTTGCGATAGCGAATACCATTCCTGGTAACTGCTTAGCTGACCTCATTTTCGAATTTATTCGAAAATGAGGTATAACTGCTCTTAAACTAGGTTTAAAACGGTATCAAGTTTAGTTAATTGTGAACATGAGATGTGATATAAACAAATAAGTCCACTTAAACGGAATAAATTGTGATTAAGTATAAACTTAGTTTAAGCAAGTATTTCCAGATTAAAAGGTATATATTATAATTACATGTAAACTATGTATAAAACAAATAACTCCACTAATGCAGTATAGATTTAATACTAATCTTTTCAATAATGCGGTATTATATAATAATTAAATATATACTTAGTATAATACGAATATTTACGTTCAAAGAGATTAACTTATAATTAAATATTAACTAAGTATAAAACGAACATTTCCCCAATTTTAATCAAATATAAACAAAGTAAAAAGCAAGTAGCTCCACTTAAACGGTATAAGCTATAACTAAATATCAACTATGTAACAAACAAATATTTCCAATTAAAGGGTATAAATTATATTTAGATATTAACTAAGTATAAAACAATAGTTCTACTAAAATGGTTTACATTTTTAGAAAACAAACTAAAACGGCATAGATCATACTATATATATATATATATATAATAAGTATAAAACGAATAGCTCCACTTATAGGGTATAAACTATAATTAAATATAGATTAAGTATAAAAGAATACTTCCCTTAAAAGGTATACATTAAGATTTAATATAAACTAATATAGTTTAATAATATAATATAAACAAATATAATATAAACTAATAATAATAATAAACTAATAATTAAATATTTTCAATTAAGCAACATAAACTATAATTAGATATAAACTATGATGTAGCCGTTTATATCTAATTATACACCTTAAGGTAAAAAAAATCAATTTAGACTTTTTTACAAAATAAGCTAGTTTAGATGTCTACAAGCGTTACTGAATACATATTTTCGAAGAGTTCTGAAAATATTCATAAAAATTCTTAGTTTCAAAAAACGGTTTACAGAGAGTTTTCTTATAATTTTTATTTTAATTGCGTTTTTCTCGAAATACGTAAAAAGCATCTTAATGCGTTTTGAAAAACGGCTGCAGTATTTATAAAATGAAAATCTCCCCTAAAATGGTTTACACTTTATACGTTATACAAGATATTTTGTAACTAGAAGACATTTTTTGTGACTCCTCTTTACTGCCTGCTTTTATACTGGGCACCTGTCCAACTTTTTTGACAGTTGTTTAACTAACACTCTAATAAAATTATATCTTGTTTTTCACTGAGGCTTTTATGGCTGTATGTGTTCCATAAAGTAACTGGATTTTTTTAGGGTCCAGTTGCAAATTTATGCAAGTTATACAATATATACGCTGTCAGCCCATAAAACACACCGCACCAAACAGTCACTCTTTGTAGATATATCGGTTTTCAACAATCACTAGTGGATCCTTATTTGCCCAAATGTGACAGTTTTGCTTGTTAACATATCCACTGAGGTGAAAGTGTGCCCTGTCGCTAAAGATGATTTTCTTTGTAAAGTCACCATTCACTTCTGTCTGTTCGACCAACCATTTGGCGTATTGACAGCGCTTGAAAAGAACTTTGTAAGTGTGCATATTCAAATCTTTATTCAAAATTCGCATCAGTGATGTTCGTGAGATGTTCAATTGTTATGCATAACAACAAGCAGAGTTTGACGGCTCTTCTGCCACACTATTGCAACAAGATCAGTGTTCTCTGCAGAACGAATTGGATGAGCATGCACAAGTATTTTCTTATTTTATAGAGACCCGGTTTGCTAAAATTTGCGCACAATTCTCCCGATTGTGGACACATTTGGTCGAATATGCTGACCAAACCAATCACAAAGCGCACGAAATGCATTTTGATTTGAATGTCCATTTTGTAAAAGGTTTAATGCGCTTCTCAATTATGTACCATTTCATGGTTGAATTTGTTAAACACTGAAACAAAGAAATGTCAAATTAAGTTGAGCAAAAAACTTGATGTTAAGGTGTGACTCACAATTAACATTGTGCGTTATGGATGGACCACACTTTTAAATTGCACATTCTTTTTAAAATCTATTATTAATGTATTTACTCCAAATTCTTCAAAGTTTATCAAGCGGTTCACAAACTTTTTTAAATAATTGTGTTATTTTGAACTTTCTTTTTTAAAATAAAACAAAGAAGATATTAGGTTATTCAAAACAATTTTTCTATAATGATAGGTACATAAAAATCATTTAGTTTAAATTTTGTATTCTAAAAAATCATTTTCTGTTAAAATTTTCTTTTGTTTTAAGAGAGACTGGCTAGTTTTATAGTTTTGGTATGAGTTATTTTTCAGTAGAAATTTGGAGATTAATAAATAATTCTAATCTTGTTTCGAGGTTGTTTTTTTTATGAATTCTATAAATCATCTTTCAAAACTTTCTATTTTTCGCGCTTTTGATATTAAATTATTCTTTGTTTTGATATTGAATTATTCTTTGTTTTTTTATTTGAAACTTCCACACCACTTAAAGTTTAGATTTTTTTTTTTTTTTTTTTTTTTTTTTTTTTTTGTATAATTCGATCTTGATAATGACTTTATTGATTAAATATACATCAAACTACAGGTGAAGTGGTTTAAGTATATGGCTAGTACAGTCTCCGTGTTTTAAATTGTTTAGCAACTTTTTTCTTATCACTAAGAATTATCGAAATACGACCTTTGTTTTTTTAATTCATAAAAAATTGTTAAAAAAGTTTTCTTATGTAAGATGTTTTAGTCCGATGTTTTTTTTGAAGATAATTTCTTTCAAAGCCGTATTTACTTGGTTCAAAACTATTATTTTTCATCTTTGATAATGATATGGTTGTCATCAACAGAATTCATATCATCTATATCATCCTAATTTGATGAAGAAATATTTTACTTACAATAGCTTATATTGTTGCGTTGTTGTTTTTGACTTGACTTGGCTTCCATAAAATCATATTTAGTTACAACAAAATATTCTTCATTTTTTTTGAAGTAGTTAATGGCTTTTTCATGCCGTCGTTAAAAATCATGTTGGTTTTTAAAACTAAAAAAACTTTCGAAATTCTAAAAAAAAGTTTTTCATTTTTTTCTTTCTCACTGATACGTGATATAGAAATTTACCAATAGTCATATTTGTTTACAAAACTCCTAAAATAGTTTTTGATAAATTTTGAACATTAATTTACGAGGTTCTAAAGTATCACGCTATTTCAAAATGTATGTATTACATTTCTATTTTATTGCAAGGGTAAATTTATAAAAGGTAAGTAGGGGTGGGTTTAATAAGACTTAATATATATGGCTGCATAATAAGACTTAATATATATGGCTAATAATAATAATAAGACTAATAATAATAATAATAAGACTAATAATAATAATAATAAGACTAATAATAAGACTTAATATATATGGCTGCATACACAAAGTGATGGGGAATCTATTTTTAGCAATTTACTTTTGTGCATACTATGTGAATAGCCCCATTCTGATTTAATTTAAACAACTTGTATAATTTTCAAGGTAGAGGTAAAAAGATGTTTTCACTTTAAATTTACTAATAAAATAGAACGCCGTTAATTTTTTTTTTTTTGTAATTTTATTTAGAATAGCCACTATATTTACTTTCTGTATCCCAAACATGGAGAAGTGAACTTTCTCAGAGTTCTGAGTGATATCACATGCACTAATAAGATACTTGTTTGCGTATATGCAATAAATTTTGAAAAAGCATCATCGATTTCGCAAACTGTTTCACCAAGCTGATTGTCGGAATTTGCCTTTCAATCTGTCGCCGTCATTTATATTCAATTCTAGAACTTCGTTTTTTTAACAAGAAAAAAAAAAGAAAAATATATACATCATTGTTGCTTTTTAACATTTGGAAATATATTTTATGATAAATAAAGAATGAGATTTATAAAATATTCCATCTAAGAGATTTTCATTAATTTCCGAGAGCAAAAATATATAAATAAAGGTTAGGATGCGATGAATTTGCGATATAATCGTCAGTATTTATATGTGTGTATATATATTTTAATGTCATATCTTGTTGCACGTGAGTGTATATATATATATATATATATATATATATATATATATATATATATATATATATATATATATATATATATATATCAGACGATCTGTGCAAAAACAGGTTGAAATATTACGAAGAAAAAATTTAGTTTGTACGCAGCTGTTGTTTTATGCTTTATATTTTAATTAAATATATATGTATATATATGTATACAAATTTAATCCGCTATTTGTAAAAAGGGCAAATATTGTATAGTTAATGTTGTGGCAGTCATTTATAATTAGGGCAGAAGCGGTTTCACTTTTCGGATCGAAGTTAGACATCTAATGTGTATAATATATCATTGCGATGGGTAAACAAACATAAAAAATGGTGCAGTTTATAAAGGAGTCAATTCTGTTTTCTGTATTTTTTATAACGTTAAGTTAATGAACTACTAAAATATATTTATTAAGTTAGTGAACTTCTAAAATATATTTATTAAGTCGGTGAAATACTAAAATATCGTTATTAAGTTGGTATACTACAAAAAAATATTTTGATTAAAAAAATCTAAGTAACACAAAACTAATAATTTTCTGATAAGAAATTTTTTTCAAAAAAATATTCTGACAATTTTTTTCAAACAGTTTTTGGAGCATCTGTAATGGCGGAATAACGGTCTTAAATAAGCCTAAAATTGAATAACTATGTGACAAAATCTTTTCTATTAATTTCCTTTTTTTCAAACTTTTCGTACAAATAGATTGATGCATTATGATTGATAGATTTTTGATTTAAGGAATATTTGAAATTTAAAATATTCATATATTCATTCAAATTATTCATTGAATGGTAAGGGGGTGGGATTAAGGTATGTCACACGTACATAAAAAGGTCTTTATGTTTTGTTTAATGTCAAGAGAAAGACATTCACGAGCACCGTGTTACAATTTCATTTATTTAACGTACAAATTCAATATTCTTACGAGAACATTATGTATACTGAGAATCAAATATATGTTTTTAGAAATATAAAGAATGAAATAAGATCATATCAATAGATAAAATAAGTAAATTTTAAAAAAATATTTTTTGTGATAATGATTATTATCTTTATTTAAAATTGAATATTACAAGTAATGAATTGTTAAATTTTATCTAATATTGACATACACCCTGAGTAAAATTTTTTTACTCAGGGTGTATGTCAAAATTAAGTTTTATTGTATAATTATCATCAAATTAGTTAGTAACAAAAAGTATACATTAAAATATATCAATGGACATCCCTAGTTTTATTATACTAGACAACAAAAATCTTGTTTAACAATTTATAATCTGTATATATTATACATTATATTAGTCGAGTATTTATAAAAAATATTTTTCTTAATATGTAAAAATCATTAATTCAGCTTTAGTGACCATTTTAGCGATGTTATAAGTCATTTAAAGAATTATTGAAACATTTTTATAACTTAATTTGGGTTAACCAAAACAAAAATCAAAGAAAAAAAAAAGGGGAGGGGCATTTTTTTTTTTTTGAGCTTACTCAAAAAATTTCCAGTACACGTACACAGTTTCACAGTACAATTTATATATACCTTATAAAATAAATATATAACCTTTAAATATATCATAATTTAAATACTGTGCATAATTTAAAAGTAAAACTCACAATAAAACATAAGAAATCAGTATGAAGTACAACATCTGAAATTATTTTAAAAAATCAAAAAAAATAAAGATTTTTTTTTTTGAAAAAGTAATTTTTTTCATAGAATTGTGATGAATGTGTTTGAAATAAATGTCATAAAAAATGTCAAATGAAGTCATGTTTTATTTAATGTTTCATGTATCATTACAATTACGATATCTCTCCTATAAACCTTAATAACAAGTTTCAATTAAATGTAAATGAACATGTATAAACTGTCTCAGATAATAAATAAATATTTAGAATATAGCGTTTCATATCGAGGTCCTAAAGTATGGAATACCTTTCAAAAAGGATTCAAAGGTAGGGTAAATTTGTTATGTTCATTCAAGTTAATTACAAAATAAGAAATTTTTAAAACTTGAGAAACGTTTTTGGTTAATGTTACTAATCTACTTTTGTTTGTTGCTTGTATAAAATGCGTAATTCGTTAATAAATCTTATTAGCGAATTACGCATTTTATTACGATATTTAATTGAAATTTTATTACGTAAACCCACCCACCCACCCACCTCGTTTATTAATTTTTGTTTACTTTTCCCACCCACCCTAAGCTTATTAAGACCCTCTCCCCCTCCCCCGTTTATTGTTATCAACAAAAAAATTATATATCTGATAAGTAAAAAAAATTTTTTTGTGAAAATCGGTCTTAAAAATTGAACTTTTAGTTTATTTCTCAACAAAGCTTTGGTTTTAATTATAGGATTGCAAAGTATAAAACTTATATCAGCATATTAAATCCTACTGAAATTATGATGAAACAGCCTAACCCTACCCTAACAGCTGTTAGAAAATGCGCTTTTGACCGCAATTCAAATGCGCATTTGACTTGAACAAATGCGCATTTGAATTGCGGTCAACCCCCCCCCCCCCCCCACCTATAGTTTATTTTAAAAAACCCGTTTATTAGATTTTGACTGAAATTCCCACCCACCCGTTTATTCCCACCCCCCGTTGTATTCGTCATTCGAGAGTACTTTTTTTTTATGAAGTACGAAGTTGTAAAATTTTTATGTTATATTAAAACAGAAAAAGAAAAAAAAAGGAATATATATATATATATTTTAAGTCGTATTTTTATGTATTTACTAATACGAATATGTATGTTTAACTCAAAAATATGTAATTTTATAATAAACTAATTTTAAAATTATAGATTTTACGAACTTAATCATGTAAATAAAGTTAACTATTTTACTATCAAAGGGGCAAGATGATAAGATGCATTGTCTTCTGCTTGCTCCTGTCAGAATTTAAAAAATATATTTTATTTTTATTTTACAAGTGCATTGTAAAATTTTCTTTTCTTTTTTGTTTATTGACGAAATATATATTGATATATATATATATATATATATATATATATATATATATATATATATATATATATATATATATATATATATATATATATATATGTATATATATTGTTGTAGAAAGGGTTAATGACGTCCGGAGCGTAATCTGATTTTTGTTGCCGCTTATCGAGTACATTACCGTTCATAAATATAGGAAGGTCTTAATTATTGCGATAACGATTAAACGAAAAAAATTGAGTTTTATCTGAATTAAAGTTCACCAGCCACTGTGAGCCCCATGCTGTAGCAGAAGTGAGATCCTTTTCAAGCTCAGATGTCTTCTGCAAGCAATCAGAGGGAGTTGGCTTCTTATCGTGACAAGAATAAATGTTAGTATCATCAGCGAACAATGCCACCTTAGATGTGAGAATATCTTAAAGATCGTTAATGTAAATTAAAAAGAGTATAGGGCCAAGGATTGAACCTTGAGGAACCCCTGAGGTTACAGAATTAGAAGAAGAGTTCTGTCCATCAAGGACAACTTTTATACTACGATTGGAAAGGAAGGATTCAATAATCTTAAAGATGTTTCCAGATACACCGTAAGAAAAAAGCTTATCGAGAAGACCAGCATGCCAAACTTTATCAAACGCTTTAGAAATGTCAAGAGCAATGGCCTTAACCTCTCCACCTTTATCTAATGCGCGATAAAACCTATCGGTTATTACTGATAGCAAATCAGCCGTAGTACGAGAAGATCGAAATCCATATTGATGATCAGAAAGCAAGTTATAAGATTCAAGATGAGAGATTAAGTGTTTGTTAATTAAAGATTCAAAAACCTTGCTTATGATAGGAAGAAGACTAATGGGACGGTAGTTAGACGAATCAGATCGCTCTCCAGAATTTTTAAAAATAGGGATAACAGATGCTGCTTTCCAGCAGGCTGGAAAACAAGACTCTAATAAGCACTTGTTAAATAGTTTTGAAAGGATAGTCGACAGCTC
>NC_061158.1:31032689-31082689 GCF_022113875.1 Hydra vulgaris | reverse complement strand
TATGTTGGCATTTTCTTATAAAGTTGTAAACTTTTAAGGAATGGAATAAAAATTAGAAGTAAAAATGCAGAATATTATGCAGAATACCAAGCTAATTATGATTCTCAGAATGCTGATATAAGGAAAGAAATGCCCAGAGTAAGATCTAAGAGATATCGAGAAAAATTGAAAATCGATCCTAATAAAAAAGCATTTTATATTGCTAAAGCAAAATTAAGAGTTGTAAAAAGTCGCGCTCTAAAAAGAAAACTTTTAAATCTCAAAGATTAAGCTTATCTTTTAAAAAATTAGAGTTGTAAAAAGTCGCGCTCTAAAAAGAAAACTTTTAAATCTCAAAGCGTTCAACAAAGAGGAAAAGAAAACTTTTAAATCTCAAAGCGTTCAACAAAGAGGAAAAGTATTGAAAAATATTTTAAAAGCACTACCAACTTCCAAGATTAAACAATCTGAAATTCTTTCTATTCTTTCAAATAGCTCTGCTTGTAAAGATATTCGGGTCTATCTTAAGCACGTTCAAAGCTATATGGTGTTTCTGAAAGCAGTTTAACAGTTGTAAACTTTTATAATGAAGTTTCCCAAGTATCACCAAACAAAAAAAATGTCACTCGAATTCAATTATCTGACGGAAAAAAAAACAATATTCAGATACGTCATTTATATTATAGACTAAAAGAAGCTTTGGAGTTATTCAAGGTAAAGCATTAGCAAATAAAAATTGGACTCAGAAAATTCTGCAACCTTCGTCCACGAAATGTGAATCTCAGTTACAAAATTTCCATATAATGTATGTGTTTTTAGTTTGCATGAAAATATGCGATTCGCCTTATTATTGTGGCTTTTTTTATGACTGCCTTATTGCCAAATAAATAAATTACAACAAAAAATCTAATTAGTCGAGCAAGAATTAAAATTTAAGCAAAAACTCTATTTAAAAGCAGATAAAAAAGGGAGAAGGAGACAGTTTAGGACAGGAGTAGTTTAAGACAATACAATCATAAAAAAAAAAACTTATCAACCAAATTAAACATATTTACTTTTGCATACATATAATTAAACATACATACTTTTGCTCGTAGCTGTCGCAGAATTTTTATTAGGAGGGCATTTAGAATTTCTATAAACATTTTATAATTTTTGAAGAGGTTCTATCATAGCTTTTTTTTGCTTAAAAACAAATCTACTTATAGTCCAAAACTGTTCCACAAGAAGGAGGTGGTTTTGAACTATTATAGAATCTAAAAGGATAAAAATATTTTTACATTTTGAATGAAATATGTTCTAAGTTATAAATAAAAGGTTTAATTACAAGACGTAAAACTTTAACAAAAATTTTCTAGAATATATTCTGAAATCAGGATTGAGGTAGGATTAGACAATTTTCATGGGACACGTTTGGACGTACTGCGCGTTTCTTAACAATCTTACCGGCAAATTAAATTATTGAAATTTATAAGTTGAAGCCAAGGAGGTTTATTAAACCTCCTTGGTTTAAGCAAAGTTTAAAAACGGCGCGGAACTATAAAAAGAAATATAAAAGATACATAAACGAAGAAAGTTTATAAAATTAAAAAAATATTGTTTTTAACAAAATAATGAAACTAAGAGAAGCTGTAGATGTATATGGGTTCTCTAAAATAAGGTGACCATATTTATAAAATACCAGAAGAGTACAAGGAATAAATTTGGTATGTGTAAATAAAAAGTTTGGTATGTGTAAATTAGGCCCGTAGCTTGATTTAAATACCATTTCTTTAAAGGGGGAGCACTTTTTCAAGAGGCGCCAAAAATAAAATAAAAATAAGGCACCCAAGGGCAATTTTTTTTAGCGTCTATATTCAACTATTTTTTGATAAGATTTTGAATTAATTTAATAAAATGATTAAGTATACTTAACTTTTTTATATTTTCAAAGCGGTTTCGCCTTGCGCTTTTTTGTGTTGTACTAACAGTTTTTGAATAAATGTTTAATTTCAATTATTTAGTGGCCAAACAGAACAAAGCATATGGGAGCACGTGCCCCCTCTCTCTCACCCTGCCTACGGGCCTGCTTTAAATGAGTTTTACTAAAAACTCGTTTATTTATTTTAAAATAGCATGTAAAGAAACTTAAAGAAGTTATGGGAAAAAAGTTAAACAATATTTGCATTTTTAAACCACAAATGTTTTTCATAAGAATGAAATGTTTACAGCAACATGTCATCTTTTTCAACTTTTTCCACAAATTCTGAGCAGCTATATTTTATTTAAATTAAATTTAACGAACAAAATAACTGTTAAAGTTTTCATTGTAAGTTGGATTTCCAATCGAAAACAATCGCGTTTGTAGCTGGTAAACATAAAGCGGTTTCCACCAATTTTAACAAATTGTTATAAGGAATGTGATTATTTTCGAAATGAGAAAAAATTATAACCCATTGCTTGTCACATTCAACAGACTGTGAGTTCCAAGAAAACCTTTCGTTTGTGCAATATAAATTAGTTTTCCGAATTCCGTCGAACAATTTATTGTCATCGAATGTGATTTCTATTGATTTTTTCCAAAAATTTATAGTTTGATAATTTCAATCTATTCAACGTTAAGTAAAGACCATTTAAAAACCTCAACCTGATTAAAGTGACGCGTCCACTCAACTATATTCTCTAGACAGACACTGTAAAAAATGTCTACTTCTTTCAGAAATTAGTTTTTCAAATGATAAATACTTTCTTCGGTAATTACTTCTTTTCTAGATTTTATAAGGTCTTTCAAATCTTTTAATACTACGGCAACTTCAACAGCAGAAATGTCATTTTTTTCAATTTTTTTTACCGTGTTATAAAAAACATTGGTTTGACTGTGAACAAAAAACTATTGTTTTTTGTTCACTATTTCACCCATTTCGTTATTGAAAAAATCTACTATTACTTACTATTATCTACGTTACTATTTCACCCATTTCGTTATTGAAAAAATCAAATAAAAGTTTCGGACAATTTTTCTAAGCTTAAAAAGTATGATCTTAGTGGCTGATATAACTTAAGCACTTTTTCGATAGCTGGAAGTATGGCCAACCAACGAACTTTTGGGAATCCTATCAATTTTTGAAATTCCACATCGGCTTCATCGCAGAAATTTTCTAAATTAGAAACTCGAACAGTTAAACGGTAAAAAAATAAATAAATTTGAGGAATAATTATCCCCACATCATTTTATTTTCTTTTTTTAAATATATAAACGCGTACACCCAGTGGACACTGGACCAATAAAAGACGTCTTTTGAACGTTCAAAAGGCGTCCAAAACGTTCAAAAGACGTCTAAAACGTGTATAAGACGTTTAAAAGACGTCTTTTTTACGTCCGTGTCCACTGGGAACAAACGCGTACAAGCCACAAACGGGCAAAACTACTGTCAAACGTATACAGTACGCACCAAACACGTACGTATAGTCACCTTATTTAAAAGTACATTGCCTTACAGAATAAAAATGCTTATAATAATTATAAATAATAATTATATTTATTAATTTTATTAATAATTAATACTATTAATAAAAAATTAAAAAGTATTAATAATTTATTAGTATTAATAATTTATTAATTAGTATTAATAGTATTAATAAAAAATTAAAAAGTAATAACTTTTCTCACCAAGTATTCTGTTTCCACATTTATTATTAGGTTGATTTCAAACTTGGTTAAATGTTAAGAACTTTAATTTTGTCAATTGGGTTAAAAGAAAACTTTTATTTACGTTTATGTCCATTTTTCATTAACAATTTTTACTTTGTTATTTTTTAGATATTTTAATGAGATTGGTAATTGGTTGAATAGCATTTTCATTTTACTTTATTTGAATATAATATACAATAAAATTATTTAGTGATTTGAGATCTTTATAAAATAACTTTGTTACTGGTAATATTTTTTTTTTTTGGAAAGTATGAAGAGGTTCATTCATAGCTTTTTTTTGCTTAAAAACAAATCTACTTATTGTCCAAAACTGCCCGACAAGAATAGGGTAGTTTTGGACTTTTATAGAATCTATAAGTTTATAAGTAATATAGAAAACTATAGTATCTCTAGTTTTAACTTTTGACAATTTTTTATTTATTTATTTTTGCTATAACTCAATGTAACAACATATTTGATGATTCTTTTTCATAACTACGCTTGCTTTAATTCAAACTAATTAACATATTTTTTTGTTATATTTTAGATTTAATTGAATTGTACAAACAAATTTCTTTAACCAACGTGGCGTCAATTTGTACAAGAAGCATGCTTCAGCAAAATATAAAGAAATTGAATCTGGGGACAGAAACCGCAGCCGAAGAGGAAAGTGAGCCAGAAACAAATGACACTTGCGACAACAAATTCAATTTACTTGATAGTGACTCAACAAGTTATAAAGACGGTAATTGTTTTTAGGTACAGGACAGGAACAAATACAAGGAAATATTTAAAGCAGTTGATCCCTATAAAGTTAGTAACAGAGAAGTATGCCTTATCGTAAATTCAATTTTGAAAGACCTGAATTTGCTTTCTCCAGGAACAGTGATTGATCTTGCTAAGTTGCAACGTCAAAGGATTTTTGGGATGAAGAATATGAATGTTGAGCATAATAATGAGAGACAGAAACTACTATGTATTTGTTTTGATGGAAGGCAAGATGTTACTCTAGATGTTACGCTAGATGTTACGTAAATGGTTCATAGTGCCGAAGGAATGTCAAGGAAGAACATTATGTATTTTGTATTTTTTTCTGAAAATAGCTATATAGATCATGTAGTAGTAACTCACATGATGTTGCAAAAGAGATTCTGTCAGTTATAAAAGATAAAAATTTAACAGAAAGCCTTTCAGCTTTACTATTTGATAGCACAAATAATGATACCGGAAGAAAAAAAATACAATCATGAGAAAGTTGGAAGAGAGTTTTAGAAGGCCCTTGTAATGGCTTGTGTGCTTGCTACCTTTTTATGAGCACCCTTTTAGAAAATGGATGTTGAAACTACTACATGTTCTTTGTCTTCCTCAGGTGTAATTGCATCAGTTCTTGACTATGATCCCAAAGATTTGCGTATAGCTAATTTCTTACCAGTATCAGAAAAGGTTGGGGGTACTGATGAAAATATTAAAAAAGAACAAAGTTAGCGCTAATTGTAAAGACGTGTTTAACAGTGCTAGCTGGTCATAAAACAAGTTCAGATATCCAATATTTTCAAAGCAGTCAACCAGGATGTTTAAAATATTCAAGATGGTTACCAAAAATCAACCGCATTTTGCGTTTTAATATGTCAAAAGATGTTTTTTCCAAGTCTTTAACAAGTATTACAAGGTTTATTGTTAATGTTTATGGTCCTGTATGATTTTGCATTAGGCGCAACTGCTCTTGTCAAAGTGGTGCCAGAAATTATTTTACTTCTTGCAATTGTACCAGAAACTGGATAAAGCAGATCAGTTGATTATCTTGTCTGTACTAAAAAAAAAATTGCTCTTTCCTACAACCAGAAAATATTTTGCTGGCAGCTGCTAGTGATCAAATGATTTGTTGACTTGCAGTTGATAAAACCATTTAAGCACGTCTAAATCTAGCAAGAGGTAGAATACGAACATTTGACAAGAACAATATTATTCTGAATTAAGCAGCAAAATCATGTTTTGAAATAACTGATTGGAAAAAATGTACTGTTACATCACTACCGTTGCTGTCCTATCTTTTTAATGAGCAACTTATTCATAACCAACCAATTATACTGTCTCATATACCATGCCATTCACAAGATGTAGAAAGTGCAATTAAAGATATAACTGCAGCCAGTTTCAAAGTTTATAGCCTCAAAGCCAGACTTAGCATGATAATACAAATCAAAGTGTCACGTTGAGAATTACCTAGGATTGATAGCAAAGTTGATTTCTTTTGACTTCCATACAGCATTTAGAAGTAAAAGGAAATCAGCTTTGCTATCAATTAGAAAAATAACATTCTGCACTACTTTGATACCATTTCAAATATGTTGTATTGACAAAAAATTGTAACATTATGACGTACTATTATAGCATCATCCTGCACTATTTTTGAATAACAAAATAAGTTGTTCCTATGTATAAATCTTTAATCTCTGGCTTACAATAAAAGTTTATAATCTATTCAAGTGAAAGTTGGGAGTGGAAGACATTATCTAATTATAATTTACACGTTTCAGAATCAGGATATTAAAGAGCAACTTTCTACTTATGTGACAGCTTCCCAACTTGAAAAAACATAGTATTTGATCCGCCCTAGTTTATATATATATATATATATATATATATATATATATATATATATATATATATATATATATATATATATATGTATGTATGTATGCATATATATATATATATATATATATATATATATATATATATATATATATATATATATATATATATATATATATATATATGTATGTATGTATTTGTATATATATATATATATATATATATATATATATATATATATATATATATATATATATATATATATATATATATATATATATATATATATATATATATATATATATATATATATATATATATATATCATATATATATATATATATATATATATATATATATATATATATATATATATATATATATATATATATATGTATGTATGTATTATATATATATATATATATATATATATATATATATATATATATATATATATATATATATATATATATATATATATATATATATATATATATATATGTATATATATACATATATATATATATATATATATATATATACATCCAAAGTTAAAAAGTTTTACTTTTTAAAGTTAATTTTAATCTCTGTTAAGCATCTGATTACCTAATAACAGTAATAAAATTACAATGTATTTAGTAACAAAGAAACGACTTAAATTTATTTAGTCTACCCATATCAACAAATAAGTTTTTTTTATTTTGTAAACTTGCAATTACGTTTTTTAATTCACAATTTTGTTGATGCTTAAAAATGTTTTAAACATCATCAAAATTGTGTTTTTGTTGATGCTTATTTTTACCAAACAAGAGAATTTCCAGTTCGTTAATAAGGCCTACTATATGGTCTTGTTAGACTATCATTTTGTTTAAATATTATGGAAACTTTTTTTGGGGTTAAACTTTTAAACGACAAGAGATTTTTCGATTAAAATTAAAATCTGTCTCTAAACTTTTTAGTTAATAGTGAACCAAAAATTTAAAAAATGATTATTCGGAAACATTATTATGTAAATTTTATGTTACTAAAAAGTTAATCTTTAAAGGTTGTTTTCGTCTTAAAGTTAATTATAATTTCTTAACTAAAAGCCTCACGTCAGTAAGCAAAAAGAAAAATAATCTCCGAAAAAAAACTAATTCATCTAAAATAAGTATTTTTGAATTTTTTGCTGTAAAGACTTTGAAGTGAAATATTTAGAAGAAAGCAAGTTGCATTGTGACGTATTAACCAACATATAATTTATTTGAACAGGAAAAGTCAAAAAGATTCAATAAAATTAAAATTATTATATTTTAACCAACAACAACATTCTAAAAAAATAAAAGCTTTACAATTTAAGCTTGAAATTTACATATGTTCAGTGAATATGGACTCCACCATGGTTCGATTTATATCACGTTAATAATAATAAACAAGATAAAATCAATACTTTTCATAATTCGACTGTTCCGGAAACTCAAAACGTTAACAACATAATCCGGTATCATTATTGAAGTAATTCGGTTTCGTTATTAGTGTAATCTCATGTCATTATTGGGGTAATCTCTCTTAACAGAATATATGAATACAAAAACACAAATAAAAAGTTAACATTTATTTTAATGATAAGTTAACATTTATTTTAATGATATTTTATTATACAATTAAAATAACTTTTTAAAGGTGCTGTTTACAATTTATTTTTCTTTCAATTTTTATTATTTACAATATAAGTCAAAATTATATATTTCAAGAATTTAGTGCGCGTTAAACGAACCCCACATTGCGGTTTTCTTATTTTGTTTTCCCCAAAAGTCTGTTCTGTTTACAGTGTCGTCGGGCCTCCAATTTTTCAAAATAAACGCTTTTAGTCTAGACAGCTCTAGCCCGCTAAAAGGAACACAATGTTCTGTTTTAATTGAATCAATCAGTTTTTCTTGCTGTAGTATATCACAGAGTAAAGACCCGTCTACACTATTTTCGTTGCAGAACAATGCAAAGTTTTTAAGGTTTATTTTTTGTAGACTGCTGACAACATCAGACACAGACCATTCAGAAGGATTGCTTTTAATAGGTTCATTACATTTTTCATTTGCAATTAACGGCCTCCACCCATTAATAAAACTATAAAGTTTACGAGCTTCAAAATGTGTAAACTCTAAGTCTTCGACTAATATTTTTTCGTCAAGTTCAAGTAATAGTCTCCCATTTACAAGTTCACGCTGAAATCGGCTCACAAACCTCTTTAGGTTTAACCGAACTAAAACATTTGAAACGTCATACTGCGTCATTTGACTTAAGTCTTCAAATTTAGTATCGTTATATTTAAGAGCAATATTTTTTGAGTTTTTTGAAAGTTCAACTTGTTCATCTGTATGCTCGACTTCATCGTAATCAGGATGCTGCGAAACTTTTATATTTTTTTTTGGTCGAACAATTTTTTGGCTGTTTTCATATGTAGCTTCAGAATCAGGCGAGTTGCACCCTTCGTCAATACTATTATAAGAGACTTCTTGTAATTTTGAACGGTAGTAAGTTTGAGATGAATCGCCGCTGTAAAACAATCCTACACCCGAATCACTACTGTTTACCGTTATCACGCTCGAACAGCGACTGTATTTTATTTCGTTTGGCACATGATAAACTACCTCTGATAAGTGGTCCGCAGATCCAGCTCTGCTAAAGTATTTTCCCGTTGATCTTTTTGAAGAATCGCTAGTATTAGATGTTAACGAATGATCTGAACTAGAATTTGCGATGTAAGAATCTTCATTTAAGAGTTCTTGTTTTATAAAAAAATTTTTTTGATTTAATTTTTCTTCCACCGATTGAGCAAATTTTTTATTTTGAACAAAAGCTACTTCTTTATTGCTTGTACGTTCCTCACTATCTGCACGATTAACTTTTTTTACAAGATTTTTTGAGTGTCTAGGAAATGGTAAAGGTCGGCCGTCATATTCAATTTCTGATGATATAATTGATGATGTATCTTTTTGTGAATTTGATATAACGGATTCTCTTGTATTGCCTCTTGTAAAAGAAGAAGCTTGAAAAAAATGACTATCTTCAAGAGGAGATTTTTCTATAGTGGCGCTGCCATAGTAACCTAATGCATAAATATCTTCAACTAGCTTTGAATCAATTTCTTTCATTTTTTTTTTGTAAATTTTTTTGATTATTTGAAAATCTTCAGAACACGCTAACAAGCCACGAGGGTTTATTTGCAAAATTGTATTTGGCAGTTTCAAACCACACTTCTCTACAAATATATCTGCATCAGCAGAAAAAGTTTCATAAACATATGCTCCTTCAGTCACTGTTAACACGCGTACAACGTTTAAAGAAAATTGTGTTTGTAGAGTAACATTGCCTGAAGGTAAATTAGAAGAAGTTGGAGTGTTTTGAAATTGAACATTAAGGGGTAACGTTCGAATTGACAACAGATGAGGTAACGCCGAAATTGTTTTTTCTGTTCGTATTTTAAACAAACCAGTAATGTCCAACGGAAACCGAAAAGTTTTACCATCCTTTATTCGACGTAATTCAATATTTTTCACTTTACCACGAAAATTTTTAGACACTTTTTCAGGTGTAAAAAGTTCGCCGTACTCAAAGCTGTTTTTTTCAAGCTTTAGCTCTTTTTTCAACTCTATTGTTTTTATAGTTTTCATTTTCTCAACTATATCAATGAGATTATAAACCATGAATTCTTCTTCGAGAGCTTGAACATATGCTGAGCGATCTTTACGAACTTTAAACTCTCGACCTTCGCTATCAATTCCTACGACAAGATCTACCTTTTTTTGATCAATTACAGAAATATATTGACCTTCTTTAAAAAACTGTGAACCTTTTACTCGATACGGTCTCGTCAATCTGAAAACTTGTGGATACTGTTTAGATAATAAAATCTCTGGCAAATATAACTCTCCTTTAGACATGTCTTAATAATTGTTACGTACGGTGTCAAAGTTAATTGTATATTACTTAATAAAACATACACGCCGACAACTAAACACCGATAAAAACCATTTTATTTCTATACTTATTTCTGCGTTTTCAATAAAAAATAGTTGTCCAATAAATGTAATAAAAGATTATTACAAAAGTATTCCCAAACAAACGCTGAACAGTTTACAATAAAGTAACCGTCTTTATATTACTTAAATTTTTTTATATAATCTATTGTCACGGCTCAATAAACGCTTCTTTATTGAGAGAACAGCGCAATTAAATCCGACTATCTATAATTTTTTATGTTTTAATGAACAAAGTATAGATTGTAAAAAAAAAAAAAAAAAATCAAAAAGATTTGCTTTTTGTTTTCAATTTAATCAAGAGTTAAGGGTGAGCGAGAAAATATATACACCAAGTTTTTAAGTATGTTTAATAGGGAAATTAAAATATCGCAGAAAATTAACTTTAAAGAAAATACAGAAAATTAACTTTAAAAATATGTTTATAAAAGACACAACTTTTTATAATTGAATAAATTAAATTAGCATTAAATAACACTGCAACCAATAAAACTAAATTATAATTAAATTTTAATTTTATTATACTCCTAAAACATTTTTTTATTTAGCTAATTATTTACTTTATTACCTACGTAAAAAATAGATGTTTTATAAAAATAGATTAGCAACATTATGTAATAATTATTAAAACCATTTTAAGTTATACGAGTAAATGTAATAAATTAATGTAATATTTTAGAGTTTTATCAACATTGGAGGAGAAAAGATAAATAGGGAGTGCTTATAAATTTTCAGAAAAAGGAAGAAGAGGACGAGTAATGTGTTTTTTTTTTTGCAACCAAGCCTGAGTTTTTTAAGACCTAATTAAAATTTGTTTGCTGTTTATTTGAATTCACAAATAGGGTTCTATTTGTAGGTTATAAAAACAGAAAAACATACATGGGTATCAATTATTGTACTCTTTTTTTTAAACAAAGAATACGACTTTTTTTAAACAATAGTAAACAATCTTCTTGACATAGATAATTTCAAGACATAGGAACCCTATTATAGGAGGACATGGAACCCTATTATGGGAGGACATAGGCACCCTAATTTAACTAATGATAGTGTAATAGTGTTTTAAGAACCCAAATAAATAAAAAATCGACTAATTGCAAAAAGCAGTACGAGGCTTTTATAATGACTATGGCTAAAATGTCTTATTTTGTGGCTTTTTTAAAACGCAATTAAATAATAGTGCTTCCGCAATTAATACGTTTTGATTTTTTTAAATCTAAAGAAAGGAATAGAAAATTTTAATTTAAATAAAACGCAACATAAACGTTTTATATAATAAGTATGTTTTATTTTTAATTAAATATGGTTCCTTTTCTATTGTTAATACTTTTTTAACAAATTTGTTTAGAATAAAATTGGCGATTATAATTTAATGAGTTTACCGTTACAAAAATAACTAGTGTAGCACATCAATTTCACACAATTGTTTTAATATTAAATAATACAGAAAAGCTAAAATAAAATAAAGGAACCAGCGGTATATTTGAGCCAGACTGCAGAGAAAGGTAAACCATTTTATATACTATGCTTCTTACATCAAAGCTTTGCTGCAAACAAGCTCTTAGACACACAAGAAATCTCAGATTGTTTTACTGGTTCAACGTTAGCAAACGTTAGCAAATAACCATTTACCAAACTACAAAGGGATTTACCAAATTATATCATCAGGCAAGGTAGACGGGGGATTGTGTATTTTTATAAAAACTTATTATTATATAAAATTAAGTCAAATTTAAGTTCAACCGCTAATGATTATGAGGCATTGTGTATTAGACTCGTTAATATAATCTAAAAAAACATTATCGTCCATGCTTTTTACAGACCGCCAAATGGATCAATTAAAGTGTTTGAAAATCACATTAATAAAAAGTAACTCGATTTAAAAAAAATCTGTTTATCTGATTGGTGACTTGAATCTCAATATTTTAGATTATGACACAAAAAAAAAAAAACAGTTGACAACTTTTCAATGTAATCTATGAAAATAGTTACATTCCTGTCATCAATAAACCTAGGCGGATAGCATTAGAAAAAGTGAAACTTCAATAGATCAAATTATCACCAATAACTTCTATAATATAAAAATAAAAACAGGAATATTTAAAACAGATATCTCTAATCATTTTCCCATATACATTATTTCACAAAAATGTAATAAAAATGATATTAAAAAAAATAACAAAATAACAAACAAGAATAATAAACGACTCTTCAGTTAAATATTTTCATAACTTTTTATCGTGTGTTAACTGGGATGGCCTATTCCTGAATCAAACCTCTGATAAAGCCTACAATATATTCAAAACAGAGAAATATAAATATTATAACAGTATTTCCAGAAGTTTCAAAATTGGTTAAAACAAAAACGCTATTAAACCCTTGGATTACTAAGGGCATTCTTAAATCTCCTAAAAAACAACAACAACTATATAATAAATATCTTAAAAAAAAACTATTCGTTTTGAAACTAATTATAAAAACTACAAACGACTCTTTGAGTCAATTGTAAAAAAATCAAAAAAATATTATTATTCAGATCAATAAAAAAAGCAGTCGAATGATCCTCAAAGTACTTGGCGTATTATTAAGGAATTCATTGGTAAAAATAATTCTGACAGAAATACTATTCATAAATTTCTTAAATTTAATAATAACTACGTTATAAAGAAACAATTAGTGGCTGAAACACTTAATGAATTTTCTGTAAATGCTGGTCCTTCATTAGCATCAAAAATTGAATCCTCTCAAACCAACTTTGATGCATACTTGGTTTCTAATAACACTAATATTACGTCAAATGATAAACTTACTGAAGAAGAATTATTAGTCGATGTTTTTTTAATCAATCCCAAAAAGTTGACAATATAAGTAGTAGCATCATTATCAATTCAATAAAACCCATTACAATCCCACTCTTGTATGTATTCAATTTATCTTTAAAAGAAGGAGTTTTTCCGGAAAAGTTAAAAATCGCTAGAGTTGTCCTAATTTTAAAATCAGGTGATCCTTATGACGTTACTAATTATAGGCCGATCTCAATTCTTACATGTTTTTCAAAAATTTTAGAACAAATTATGTATAAAAGACTCAATTCTTTCTTAAACAAAAATAATATTTTGTACAATAAACAATTTTTAAATCTGGTCATTCTACTGATCACGCAATCTTACATCTTGTAATGAAAAAAAGTATACTTTAGGTGTTTTTATAGATCTAAGCAAAGCCTTTGATACAGTTGATCATAAACTATTTTATCCAAACTCAAATCTACGGTATAAGAAATTCAAATTTGGCTTGGCATAAAAGTTACTTGTTTAACAGGAAGCAATATATTTCATGCGAAGGTGAAAAACGGATAAATGGCTATCACATGTGGTGTTCCCCAGGGTTCAATACCAGGACCCCTTATGTTTCTAGCTTATATTAATGATTTAAATAATTTTATCTTAAATTCAATTTTATTTGCCGATGAAATTACCTTTTTTTATTCCAATGAAGATATTAATATTTTATTTTTAACAGTAAACAAAGAACTTGATAAACTAAGCCAATGGTTTAAATACAATAAGCTATCCCTGAACATTATTAAAACTAAATACGCATTATTTAATCATTTCATAAAAAAAAAATTTCCATTGAAACTACTAAATCTTTTTATTGAAAATATTTTACTAAAATAGGAAATGTCGAATTAATATCATTGAAGTTACCAAATCTTTTTATTAAAAATAATTTACTAAAAAGGGAAATATCGTTAAAATTCTTAGGCGTAATTCTAGATGAAAATATTAATTGGAGAGAACATATAAATGTAATTGAGAACAAAATTTAAAAAAATATTAGTATACTGTATAAAGCTAAATAGTTTTTAAACCAATCTTGTTTGAATTACATATACTTACCATTCATACATTGTTACCTAAACTATGCAAATATTGCTTGGTGTAGCACCAACGTTACAAAAATAAAAAAAGCTTCTCTGCAAACAAAAACATGCTATTAGGATTATTACAAATGAAGGTCGACTCTCCCATACAAAAATACTTTTTAGTAAACTCAATATACTAAATGTTTTCAAAATAAATCTTTATCAAATCCTTATATTTATGTTTAAACTTGATAAAAAAACAGCACCGTCTTTATTTTACTCAATATTTAAAAAAAAAAATCATGTATACAGCACAAGATTCTCAAAAAATAACTTTAGCCAATCCAAAACCTATTATTCAGCCACTAAATACTCAATCGCAAATCGAGGACCTAAATTATGGATTACACTTTTAAATGATGATCTAAAACATTATCTTTTTTTAACTAATTTAAAACAATACTTAGGCAAAATCTTGTACTAAACGACAATGAATTAAATTTCTTCTAAGGCGTTAAATAACTCTTATGATTTGATTTATATAATTATAAACAATTACCAATAAACAATTTTTAGGGATCTCTACTCATGATCCATTTAGATATTTGGGCACCCGACATTTTTTCTTAAAAACACAGAGGTTTTAAAAAAGTAGCAAAAGTGCTCGTATTACCCAGACCCCTTGGTAATATGAGCACTTTAAATTAGCTCAAAAAAATAGCATTAATTAAGTAAAAAAAGACCAACCTGACTAAAATAACTAATTTTTGAAATATAAGAATTCGTGATTAACAAAACTTATCATTAAAAGATCAAATTTTAAGCTACATTTTGTTAAAACAATACTAATATGTTTTCCGCAAAAAAAAAAAAAAAAAAAATTAATACGTTATTTTTTTAATTTTAGTAACTCAAGCCTTTGAACGATAAAAATTCAAATTTTTTAAAATCAAGTTACAGAAAAATATTTAGTATTGTTAAAATATTAAAAATTTTTACTATGTTTTGTTTTTATTTAAGAAGCAATTAAAAACCACTACTGTTTTAGGACTTTAAACTAAGTAATTTCAATGAAAAACACTGGGTAATTTGAGCATGCTCATATCACTCAAAAATGGCATCTTTAAATAAAGTCAAAAATAAATGTTTCTTTGCATTTTTTTTTCAAACCAAAACGTATTGTATTTTCAGCTAATATATTTTTCTTTATGAAAAAATTAAGTTTTTTATTTTTGCACCAAAATTTTGCGCCACAGAATTATTCACGCGTGATGATATTATTTTAACAAAGCAAAAAATTTAAAAGCGTTTTAATTAGATGATGTTCGCTAATTACTGCATATAAATTTACGCTAATTGTACTGATTCCTGTTATCACCACATAAAGTCGATTCGAAAAACACAAAGCAATTTTAACTTCACTGCTTACATCTAATAATTCTTTAAGTATGCTCGTATTACCAAGGTGCCCATATTACCCTAATCTACCCTATATATTACGGGACTTAGTGATAAGACAACTATAGTCTTCTTTTTGCTCCTGTCATGTAAATTTTTTATTTATTTATTTTGTAATTGTAGTTATTGTCCAACGGCAATATAAAAAAGCAACGACTAAAAAGATTTCATGTCATAAAAAACTTGTTAGAACCTAATTTTTAAATTTCTTAAATTGTAGAATAGAATGGTTTTAATCTTCAACCGACAACTATTGATTTTTTATACTTACATCTAACTAAAACATAAACTGCTAGTTTTTCAACATACTGAAATTTCGATCAATTGAATTTTCAACCTATTGTATTTTTGATCGACTGAATTTTCCACCTACAGTATTTTCACCTTGACCTGTTATTTCGATCGAATTTATAAGTAAGTTGTTTCCCAAACCACTTGGTAATATGAGCACTTTAAAAAAGCTCAAAAAAATAACATTTAAGTAAAAAAAAACCAACCTGACAATTAGAACTAATTTTGGAATAAAGTGATTCGCTACTAACAAATCATGTCATTAAAAGATCAAGTTTTTACCCACTTTTGTCGAAACAATACTATTTTGTTTTCCGCAAAAAAAAAAAAAAAAAATTAGTTCGTTATTTTTTCAATTTTATTTACACAAACCTTTGAAAGATAAAAATTCAAATTTTTTGAATTTAAATTACAGAAAAATATTTAGTATTGTTAAAATATTAAAATTTTTTACTATATTTTGCTTTTATTCAAAAAGCAATTAAAACTTCTGCTATTTTATGACTTTAAACTAGGTAATTTCAATAAAAAACACTGGGTAATTTGAGCATGCTCTTATTACACAAAATTCGCATCTTTAAATAAAGTCATAACTAAATGTTTTTATGCATTGTTTTTTAAACAAAAATGGATTGGATTTTTTAGCTAACATATTTTTCTTAATGAAAAAATTAGTTTCACTATTTTAGCACCAAAATTTCGCGCCAAAGATTTAATCATGCGCGATGATATCGTTTTAACAACGCAAAAAATTTAACAGCGTTTTAATTAGATAATAGCCGCTAATTAAATTAAATTATTTTAAATCGGTTAAATATGAAAATCTGTAAAATCGGTGGAAAAACTAATCGATCGAAAACAAGAACGTCATAAATCGATCGAAAACAAGAACGTCATAAATCGATCGAAAACAAGAACGTTATAACTCGTTCGAAAACAAAAAGAGCATTAATCGGTTGAAAACAGTTTAGGCCTCAATAGGAAATCAGAAAATTATTACTTTTTAGTAGAAGTTTTTTTTTGTAGATTAATTTAGTAGTTTGAAGCATTTGTTAATCGAACTATTTGGCACGCAAGAAAGTAACCAAGTCATTTCTATTTTAAGTGAATTGTCAGATCAGATTCTTGGGGTGTATGCTGACAAAATAGGAAGAAACACAGAAATATTAGATGCAAGAATATTATAGTTCTTGCTTTGGGAGAGGCCTGTTCTCTAACTGACATACAAGCGTAGCATATATGAAAGGTATGTTTTTCTGAGCGCGCTGATAATTAATTTCTCCTTTAATCTTAAAAATAGGAAAGAAATTACTATAAATAACCTACTGAATAAAAGTTTCCGTATAAAAACAAAGCTCTTTAAAATTAAAAACGAAAATACAATAAAGTGCCCCCCTCAGAGCAAGTTTCCGCCAAATCTTATGCCTTTTACTTTTCCCATTGTTTATTTATCAATTTTTTTTTCTAAACTCACGCATAAAAAGCTTGAATAAAAGAAGTCATTCAAAATCATATTTTAGTTCACTTTATTTTCTTGTGTAGCCTAGCAACAACAATAAAAAAAAAGACTACCTAAAAAAGATGTAAACTTTTATTTCTTGTGAAAAACAAATTAAAAAAAAAATAAAAAAATTTCTTTAACAATCTACTGACGCAAATATGGCAATAGGCTGACGTAAATATGATTTTTATTTATAAGCTTTTTCAATAACAGTTTATTGAAAATAATGTATCAATGACATTTTGGCTCGTTTACGCAAATGATTGACAATTTTTTTTTCATTAGATTATACGATAACATTATGTGAAATAAATTATTTCTCATAATGTTATCGTATGTTCTGCTGTCAAAATATATTTGTCAAAATATATATTTTGAGATCAGTGGTCTACATGGATACATAGGTATAGTCTTTCTGTTAATTAGCAAAAAGTATAAAACCCCCTCCTCCCAAAGAAGGTAATTTTCAAATTATAGACGGTTTTT
This sequence comes from Hydra vulgaris, assembly GCF_022113875.1. NCBI lineage: Eukaryota > Metazoa > Cnidaria > Hydrozoa > Anthoathecata > Hydridae > Hydra > Hydra vulgaris. The sequence goes on along the minus strand of NC_061158.1, from coordinate 31,064,825 downwards.
TTACGAATTTAGTAGGCTAGTCAGGTATTTGACGCTAGTATTTGACGCAATTCAGTCGGGTAAATTTTTTTTTTTAAAGACCTTAAATTTTTTTTAATGAATCAGTCGGTATTTTGTAAGGACTCACCACACACACCCCTTTCATTGTATTTGTAGAATCGCCACTGGATACTGGATATTACCAGACTATTTCAAAAATACCATAGCTACACAAGGTCCACATTTACGTATTCTCAAGAATCGAGTGTGGCTATTATTTAATGTCTCAAAATTTTCGCCTTACATTTTGGATGCATGAGAAATTGTCGGGATTTTTTTTCGCCCTAGAAAGGATATTTAACCATTAAATAAATACTTGTTGCCGTCCAACACATTTTTTTTGTTTTGTCAAGTTTAAGAAAGCTTTCGGGCTTCATATTATGATTCCTAAGAAAGAAGTCCAAAACTTTGTCAATTAGCTAATTGTACTTTCAAAAGTATTATTTGATTTGCAAACTCAAATGCAATTTGAGTTTGCAAGTGAGTTTGAGTTTTGACAGCGGGGCATAACGGGACACTTATGTCTGAAGCCTTTACCTCAGCTAAAAAAATTTTCTTTTAAAAACTTTTTTTCATAAAATATTTTCAATTATTGTACTTCATTATTATAAAATTTAATTTTTAGAAATACCAAAAGTCATTAAAAGTACCGAAATGCATCAGTAAGTTAGCGAAAAACAAAATTTGCGTATTTTCTTAAGCAATGCAACAACAAAAGATTTAACTTGAAATATTGCTAATTTACTTCATTTATAAAAAGTTTATATTTTTTAGACGTTATTTTTTATCCTCTTTAAGAATCTGGTTTTAAAAAAATATCTAAAAAAGTTGAACTTTTTAAATAAAATTAATTTCAGGAAAATTACATTTGTGAGGAAAATCGTGACAACAAGTTAATTTTTATAATTTTTTACTATTACCATTTTATGATGCTGTTTACAGTTAGATAATTTTATTTTTAATCTAAAATATTAGTTTCCTTATTTAGAAAGCAATAGTAATAAATTATTTAGAAAACAATATTTGTAATAAATACAAGGAAATTGTTATTTTTATAACTTAACTTAACAAATATTATTAGTGTTAAATGTAATTAGCGATGGTAAGAAATTGCATAAGAAAGATCAATCGTCCGAAATGGCATGAAATGCAGTTTTAGCTGTGAGTAATAAGGAACTTAGAATTAAAAAAGCTTCTGATGCATATAGCATATTAAAATTTGTTCAGTATTGGCATGTTGCTAATAAGCCAGCTCATCAAAAATGTTGTCAAAATTAATCAATAACTTTATTATCAATAGTTTCAGAATATTTTTTGTGTGACTTATGTGATCCATAATATTTTTTGTTTAATTTTAAATTGTTTTAAAAACAATTAGTTAACAAAAAACAAACAGTACAAATATTAGTTAACGTAGTTACACCCCCCTCATTTTGAAAAGGGGTCGGAAAATTTGCATGGTCATAACTTTTGTAATTTACAATATTTTTTTTTATCTTCAAGAAAATTCTAAATATAGAAGATTTTTAGGAATTGCCCAGTAAGCACCCGACGTCAATCCGACGTCGGATTTACGTCGGATTTTTATCAGCGACGTCAACAGACCTATTCCGATGTTGTTCCATTATCAGTAAAACGGTGTCGGGGCGACGTCATTACTTGACATCCCCCGACGTTGTTTTTAACAACGTCGGGGGATTATTAATGGAAGCTAGTTTGAATGATGGTTGATAAAACAAAATGAGGTTTTGTATGATGCACTAGCAAAGTTTTTGAACTTTTAAATTTTTTAAATATACATTCTTTATAAAATATAATTCGTCAGGTTAGAATTATTTTGTTTATATCTCCAAATTTGAAAAAAAAAAGAGTTAATACCAATTTCTTTTTTATTGTTAATTTTTGTTTTTAGCTGTATTACTTTTGGAATTAATTTTTTTTTTTTGAATAGTGCAAATCAGGTGTATGCCAATTGTTCTATTTGCAAAATATAAACAGTTTTTAATGTTATATTGTTATATTTCCAACAACCAATAAAATTGAGTATAAATTTTTAAAATGGCGGATGAAAATAGTGTATATCTTAGAGTAATAAACAAAAATATAGGTGTTTCTAGTGTCAATCGGCTTTTTTTAGTTATTATTCATAATTCTACATATTATTTTAGTAAGAAATGTATCATCATTTCATTATAAGCTCACGGATTCTGTTGTATATGTGACATACAGTGTATATATATCATATAATATATATGGTTATATATATACACTATTGTATATGTCAAATGTACAACAGAATCGGTTATATAATCCGTGATACACATATGCTATATGTGTATATATATTTTATTTATGTATGTATATATTGTATGTGTATGTGACATATACAACAGTATATTAAATATCCTCACGTATTCCGTACGTCTTTGTTTATTTAGTATATACAACACGTTTTATATACTAAATAAATAAAGACTCAAATGAATCGTTTCATATATGGAAAAAATTTGTCTCTTCTTAAAATAATATATCTTCAAACATAAAATTATTTTGCATTGCATAACCTTTTTTATGTTTAATTTTTATTTTCAGATTACCCACAACAAGCTAACCCTATGTGGTCACACCCTATGTTTCAACGCATCCTTTAATTACTGATCAACTGCGATTACCTCCACACGGTGGAAAAACAAGAAAACGTAAAGCAAACTGTTATAACTGGAAACAGTCGAAAAGAAAGCAACTTAGAATATCAGGAAAAGAATATATAAATATTAGAGGTAAAGTTATTCAACCAAGAATTATTAAAAATAAAAAAATAATAAAAAGATTGTAAAAATTGTTGCAAGTTTAAGTGTTTTGAGAAAATTTCAGAAGACGAGAGAAAAATATTATTTAATGGACTGTGGGGAATGTCTCAGATTGAAAAGCAACACTTTTTTAGTAAAACTACTGAACGATTAGATAAAAAAAGATCTCGAACCAATAAAGTAAGCAATTCAAGGAGAAAATATACTTATTTTTACAATTTCTTTCTTGATAATATCAAGCATCGTGTATGTAAGGAGTTTTATTTGTCTACATTAGACATCAGCAGGCAAATATCGTCCTATCATGAAAATAAACTTAAAACTGGTGCTCCTGCCTCAACAAAATGGGGGAAACATTGTAAAAAAAAAGTTCTTGAAATGACTAAACAGAGTATAGAAAACCATATCAACTTGTTTCCACGAGTTGAATCATATTATTGTCGAAGCATTTCCTGCAAACAATAATTTGATGGGTCATTAAATTTGAAAAAGCTTTATAATTTGTATTTAACATATTGCACTCAATATGAAATTTCACCAGCAAAAGCATGTATGTACCGCAATGTTTTTAATTTTAAATTTCAAAACAAAATTTAATATTGAATTTCAAAAGCCGAAAAAGGATCTGTGTGATACATGCTACAAGTTTCAAATTATTGAAAATGCAAATGAAGAGCAAATCTAAAAGCTAAAAAACACTCGATCATCAGGAAGTAAGGAAGTAATCTTGAAGAATCATCAATTCCATTGGCATCTAGTTTTTGACAAAATATTGATCTAGTGAGAAGATAAAAGAAATTTTTTCTATGTATCCATACATGCCCGCTGTAGATGTTTGTTTCTATAAAACATTATTTCAGTAGTTGTTTTTTCAACTCTTTATCCGGATATACTTTATTTGTGTTATGCACTATTCAGTTTTATCTTGTATAAGGTTCATTTAAGCTGTTCTTAACTTGTTATTTGTATTAAAGACAATTATTTTTTATTTTCAATAAATCTTTTTAGATAAAAGTAATTTTATTATAAATAATATAGCTTTGGTTAAAATCAGTTTGTTAAAATTGAAGCTGCCCATGCTACCAGAAGCAATATATCTAGAAAACTAATTAAATGACCATATCCATTTAAATTTGCTAACTAAGTGTTTTAGGGTCTATATTTGCTTTTAAATCCCTTAATTAAAAGTAATTTCTTGTAATCCATAAACTCATTGCAAAACGTTCAAGTTGTATTTACTAAAAAATGGAGATAGCACAAAATTATATTAACGCGAAATTAAAATTTAAAAGTTATTTTGTTATATCTCCAAACAGGGTGGGGCCATAATAGCGATTTGAGCGAAATAATTATAATGAGTATATAGTCAAGTATTGAAAAACGTTTGCATTATTAAAAAAATGTATTGCCACTTCTGCTGGATTGCAGTGTAAAACTTCAACTTGATTTATCTCAGTTTAAACAAATGGAGAGTTAGAACAAAATAATTCTAACCTGAAGAATTGCTAGTTTTAATATTTATATAATATTAAAACTAAATTATTTCTTATCCAAGTAATAATTCCCAAATAACTATAAATATATCTTACTAAATATATACCCTCAACAATATGTCTCTGTAGTGATAAGCGCGTAGGATTTAGAATTATTAGGCCATGGTTCGACTCCTGCCTAAGGAAACTTTTTTTAGTTTACAAAAAACACGTTGTATTAACATCAGAATGCCGGCGTCGCGCGATGTCAGTTTATCCGACGTCAAATAACATTTCCATTTCCAACGTAAACCCAAGGTCGATTCGACGTTGCTCGACGTTTGTTCAACGTCGAAATGCCCACTGGGTGACGGTTGTGCCTCTCCACTTCAAAACCCGTGTAGTCAGCCCTGGTAACAAAGTATTTTAGCCCTTTTTGAAGAAGTCTAATTTTGTAAATGGACAATTCAGAACTTTCCATTGATGAGCTTCGTTTACCTTTTAACATAGTACAAGCAGATTAAAGTGCAGATTTTAATGATATAAGTGCAAATTTTGTGAAAGCTGTCTTTTATATTATTGAATCTATTGAGTTTTTCCTGATCAATTAAAATTTACAAAAATAACTTCTATTTATAAAAATTACGATGATTCTATAGAAACTAAATACAGACCCATCTCAATATTTTCCAATGTTTTTAAAGTTTCTTGAGCGTGTAATAAATAATAGAATATACAACTGCATTAAAAATAATAATATTTTCTATAACAAATCAATTGGTTTTCAAAAAAGTCATTTCACTGAAAATGCAATACTTGATTTGACTAACGATATTTTGAATAGATTTGATGACAACAACTATACACTGGGAGTTTTTGTAGATTTATCAATCAACATTTTCGGTCATGAAATCTATACACTACAAAAAAATAGAACTTTAAATTCCAATATAAATTAACTTCAGTTTTATCTTCAGACCGTATACGATGTGTTACGTACGACGTAACTAGATTGCAAATAGAACTTATTATATTTAATGCAGATAGGTATGCATACGCCAAGTCTTTACTAAAGAAATAAAATGCTTTCGTATTTTATTGTTTATGTTTAAACTTCTTAATAACATGTTTCCAACATATTTTCTAGCCATATTTCTTTTTAATTAAACACAGATCTTTAACAAGACATTCAACTGTAATTTTTATACACCATCAACATTATTTAAAAAATCAGACTACTTAATTACTTGACGGGGTCGATGTTTGTGCTGTTTTTTTAGATTTGTAATAATATTTATCTATTAGATAGTTGTAAATAATCTTTAATCACAACTAAAGTTGTGATTATAAAATTTATAATCACAACTTTAGTTTTGATTATATATATATATATATATATATATATATATATATATATATATATATATATATATATATATATATATATATATATATATATATATATATATATATATATATATATATATATATATATATATATATATATATATATATATATATATATATATATATATATATATATATATATATATAATGTTATTTTTTTAAAAAAAATATTATTTGATTACGTATTCTAGAGAGAAATGTTCTTTTACTTATTAAAGATGCCAATTATTGTTTTTTTAAACTTAAATTTTGATCTTTATACATATCTAGTTGACCCATCTGAAGAGAACCCATCTGAAGGGAACTTAAATGCTTTTCAAGAACACCATGTGAATTTAATAAAAACAAGATCGTTATGAATTTAAAATTAAAGAAGATATAATCTCTTTTTCCATATTTCACTTAAACTTAAGAAGAATGCGACATAATTTTGAGAAGTTTAATAAACTTCTAGATATTTTAAATTACACGTTTGACGTCAAACTCTGTTTGAAGCTTGGCATGGAATCGGAAATTTCGCTAGAATCGAATTCTAATTATAGCCAACCACGCGGAAATCAAAAGATAGCGGAAGACTAGATGTTTACGTTTTCGAGGAGTATTCGTTTAAAATAAAAAAGTTATGCGTAGCAAACATGTTGTGTATTAACTATAAAAGTCTTGTTATCAAAGTAATTAAGAAAGAAAATAAAAATATTATAATTAGATGTGTGCACCAACAATTTTGTAGTAAAATTAAATCAGTTTAGATTTTACTAAAAATAGTAAACGAAAAAAAAAATTTCCTTGGTGACACAAACATGAACGCATCAGAAATTTCTTTATATAAAATTTTTTTTTGACTTATTTAAAATACATTGATTTAACCAGTATTTAAATAGCTAAATAGAACTTAAAAAAACCAACTGGAGTAATAAAAGACAAAATGCAAGTGAAGCGTGTAATTTTTAAACAAGTTTCAAGATATTTTCAATGAAGCATGTCCAAAGGAAGTAGTAAATATAAAAGCACTTGCTAATCTATGGATAAATAAAGCATATAAAAAACGCTCTAAAACCAAGCAAAAATCATACAATAAATTCATTAAAGTAAAATGCTAAAAAAATTATAATACAAATAATGTGTCAGAAAAACACAAATGTTCAAGGAAAAGAAAATTGCAATAAATTGTATATATGGTTTCTAAAATATGTCTGTTGTGAATGATAATCCAAGAAGACTTTACGTCTTTTGTAGAGAACTTGGTGTTGCCATTTATTAAAAATGAGATATCAACAATATTGGAATAAATATTAGTAGAAAATAATTGAATTTATTTTGGGTTAAAAGATTTGCCAGTCACTGCAGGTTCAATGTTGACTTTCTATTCTAAGCAACCAAGTTAGAGGGATCTGAGCAGGGGCGCCAAAATGCATTTTTTGGTTTTTGAGATAGCTAACTTCCAGACATGGAGCAAACAATATAAAATTTGCAACCCCAGTTTATAGACTATTCGAATCGTCCATAAATTAAGCAACGCTAAATTTCACTAACAAAGCAGATCAAAAGTTTTCCCCGATGCCTTATGCTGAATAAAAAATTAAAATAGCTTAAAATTACGTTTTAATAAAAATTGCCGCGTAAAAGAGCTTAAGATCTAAATGTATTTTTTAAATAAATTTAGCGCTGTGTAATTTCTGGACAATCCCTTATCAGAAGCAATACCTGGTTTAAAAGAAAGTTTCAAGAGAAAGTTCAATGACATAAAATACAGATTTTACCAGATTGACGCTAATTTAATCAGAGCCTCTTTTCTTTTTTCTAAGATTGTTAAAAGTATCTCGCCAATTTATTAAAGATTCGCCCATAAGTGTCGTCCATAAGGTTCTTCTATGTATTGAATCTTTTTAAATAAAATGTTAACAACCTTTTCTTTATATCAAAAACTAGAACGCCAGCTTGTACGAAATTGTGAAGAACGACATAACTTTTTTTTAAATAGAGTTGTTGTCCCATGGTATAGGTCTTATTCCCCCCCCCCCCCTAACGGTGGTCTTACCTCCCCGCCCCCTTCATATAAGCTTCACATGCTCGGTTGTCTAATCCCTCCCCCTAATTTCATTCACGCGCGCGAACTTGATCAATTTTTAATTTTTGCGCTGTTCAGTCTTCTTAACCTTAACAGGCCATGAACGTGATATTCTTAAGTAGTTGAAGATTTTAATTTAATTGTTTAAGTCTAAACAAAACTATTTAATAAAAAAGTAACAGTTTATTTTAAAATAAATCTTATTATTACAAGCATTTAGAAAATAAGGTATATTTATTGTTGATGTCTAAGCTTGTCTTAATTGTGAAATTGTTTAATTTGAGATAATGAAAATATTTTGGCTCCATTTAATGATTTTATTTTCATAATGAATGGAACGCTTATCTTCGTATTGCTAATCGCACGGCCAAACGTACTTATTGAAAACATCTCAGTTTATTGATGATGAAGTTAATAGTATTTTTATATAAACAAAATAAAATAAATATAACAAAATGAGATCAAATAAAATAGTTGAGTTTTATTTTATTATTTTTCAAGTAGTAGAGAATTTTGAGTGAAGTGTACATTTGTCGAGTGTACATTTGTCGAGTGAATTCAAGGAATGGAGGCAGTGGAGTGTAAGTATTTATGGCTTGGGTAGGCAATCTTTTAATTATAAAAAACAATTTCTAAAATTTGTTTTAACTATTGGCAAGTATTTTTTTTTTTTTAAGAATAAAAATTTAGTCACATTAAGTTGTTTAATTTTTTATTATTACTTTTACGGCTTTTTTTACGGTTTTAGTATTTTACGTTATATGTTCGAGTTTTATATGTAATTGCTTTCAAAATACTTGACTTAAATATGAATTGTTATTTCTTTGTTAATTTTCATTATTAAAAAATTTAACTTTAAGTTCTTTTTCTAACGTACGATAGACTATAATAAGATATAGTTTATTCGCACGCTAGAATAATTCGCACTTTTTTACACATGCGTGCAAAAAAGTCTCATCTTTTTTTTAATTTATAAAAAAAACCTTTTACCCTTTTATCCTTAATTTTATCGGGAGAACAAAGAGAAAACATCTAGCCGATAGGTAATTAAAAGAACACTTAGTTAAAAAAAGAAACCAATGGCAACAATTGAAAAACAACCAACATAACTAATTAAAAAAAAATAACCAATTAATGGTATTGTGTTTACCATACTCGACGTCTTGTTATAATATAATAAGAATAAATATTTATGATTAAAACAAAGTGATCATAAAGAAAAGATTATCACTTAATAACTTCAAAAAGATTTTACTAGGAATCGTAAACAGAATAATTAATCAACGAAATAAAAAAACAAACAAAAAAAAACAACAACTGAAAACTGTAGAAAATAGTGTTTTATGCTCTGTAAAGAATGTTTGGCCAAATTTTTAAATAAAACTGCTATTTACCACGCGACATTTAGATATCAGTTTGACGTGGCAAAATTATAGTTGTTTCACGAGACATTTAAATATTAGGTATAGCGTGACATTTAAAATTTAATTAGTTACGCGACTTTTTAAAATTAAATTTATTTTTAATGGGACATTTAAGACAACATTGTGTCACATGTCACGAAGACGAATATTTACGTGAAAATTGCGTAAAAATTCGGGCTTGGTGACACGCGACACGATAGTGTTTTAGATGTCCCACAAATAAAATTTAACTTGTCACACCATAATTAGTTATAATATTAAAAAAAAAAAAAAAAATATCACCAAATATAAATATAAGTAATAAATACTCATTGTCAAAGTGTCTGCAGTTTACATGACAAGCTTAATAGTTCTGAAATATGAGGAATCTCACAGGAAAAGGTACTAAGTCTTCCTAGTGGGCACGGACGTAAAAATAAAGTCTTTTAAACGTCTTATATACGTTTTAGACGTCTTTTGAACGTCAGGTCAAAAAATTCAAAAATGAGATTATGTTTTTTTTTTTTTTTTTTTTATAGTTTTATCATAATACAATACATATCAGGTGTTTTTTTGTAATTTTTTTTAGATAATAGCAAAAGTGTTTTGAAAATGTGGAAAAGGAGCCAAGTCTTCATCAGACCTGTTTTGAAAATGTTCTCTCCTCTAGAAGTAAAGAATTTCTTGTTAATTATTTTTTTATGCTGTATTATTAACGTTTTAGCGTGCCAGTAATATTTTTTATTTTTGATCAATAATCGTTGAAAATCTTCAGAACTTATTGAAAATGTAACTAATTTGTATGTTATTTATTACTTTTTAAGTATGGTGACCAAAATTGTTATCAAAGCTTTTTGTTATGTTTTTGTCGTAGTAACAACAATTATTGTTTGATAAAAAGAAATAATTTTAAATATCGTCACTGAAACTGCAAAACCTCGTAACAGCCATTTTTGGCCTAATACTGTTTATAATGTAAAACGTTTCTATAATGTAGTATACATGTACTTGCAAAACCTTGTAACAGTTTGATCAATGAGATGGTTTCAATTTGTCATGTGATCATTGATTTGGCTATGAATATGAAAGAAAAACTACTTATCATCGCAATTACAAAAAAATCACATACGAGGTTTTGCAGTTTCAGTGACGATACGCTTGTCTTTGTTGATATTCCTTCTAACAGGTGTGACTTTAGAAAAAAAAATCAAATGCTGACGTAATAAGCCCGCTCAATTCATAAAAGTTGTGGTTTTTTTGTGTGGTACTGTGGCTTTTTTGTATTTAAATAAATTGCATTTTAATAAAGTGACATTGACGTTCATACACAAAAAATAATTGCAACAAATAAACAACAATCTGATGCAAAATTTCTGCTAGTATTCAAACCAACAACAAGCGCCGAATCACGGTATGTGTGGAAAGAGATTCATATAAAATTAAAGTTTAAATTTAATTTCTAATGACTTTTATTATTGTGATGGTTTTTAGTTGTTATGAATTGCCAATCCAGTACTTCTAAAAATGCTGATATAGCAAAGCTTTTGAATAGTTGTGAAACTAATGGTTTAGATCCATCAGAAGTCAACGTTGTCCTGTACAATTTCTTTGAACATAGAGATTGTGAAAAGAATTCCGATGATGATTTTTCAATGTCTGACTTTTCTGACAACCAAGCATCTAGCGACGATGAAGCGGCGATGATCGAGAATTAACATTTAACCTCAACTTTGCACGATGAGCCGATGACTAAGAATGAGCCTTGAGCTTCAACTTCGCAAGATGAACCGACAACCGAAAATGACTAGTCGTTCTTGATAACACCAGCAAGACAACAACTCCTCTCCGTTTACTTTATTCACAGTTATTTAAAAATGAAGATGAGGAAAAAATAAAAAACTTTATAAAATCTTGCTCTGGGTGTCATCAAGGAGTAAAAAATGAAAACTGGCGCGCTTCTCACATTCAAAAGTACATGAATACAGACTACAATCTTTTGAGATTGATGGGATGATCGAGCATGAAAACAAACTGAATGACAATATTTTTGTACAGTTCTGCTTCACACGAGTGAAAGGCTAATGTGTTGTAATCGTTATGAAGATCAAAATAAACTTCAATCAAAAACAATGATGGATTATAGATTTCACGGATACAAGATATGTTTGAAATCATTCTTGAATTTGCACGGGATTGGTCGTAAGCGTCTCCGTCTACTACGTAGGCGAGTCATTGAGTTTGGATTGCTCCTCGCAGATATGGCAATACTGGAAGATAACCTAAAAAAACTTGTACAAAAGAAGATGCCACAGCAGTTGTTCAATTTATAATGAATTATGTGGAAAACAATGCACTAGTTCTACCCGGAAAATCACCGGATGAAGCTTCTTCCGTCATGGGAGACGAAGAAAAGCATACATGAAAAATATAAATTAGCATGTGAATTATCTGGAATGCGTTCTCTGCAAGTTAGAGCTTTCTCAAAGATCTGGAAAATAGTCTTGCCTTTTATTCTTATGCAACTCGGACTTATGCAGTTTCAGAGCGTATAACTGAAAGAAAGAGCGTTCCGTTTATCACAATAGTATCAAACTGGCAAAACAAAATGAAATTTCACACATTTCTTTTGACTATGCACAGCAAATCTTTCTACCAAATTTGCCAGATCAACCTGGACCTATCTATTTTTTAACTCCATTTAAAGTTGTGACTTTTAGTATTGCAAATGAATTAGCCTGTGCAGTGGCGGATTAAGACTTCTTGAGGCCCAGGGCTATTTTTATTTTTAGAGGCTTTTTTATAGGCCGGAGCCTAAAAACGACTAAAAAAAAAAAAGGTTTTAAGGGCCCCTAAATTTGCCGTTGGACATATAAATAAAATACTAAAACCAGTTCCAGTTTGTCCTAAACAAAAAGCAGATAAAAAAATTTGTATTTAATTAAGACTTGGTACCTTTTTGATTTTTAAAGTTATGTTTCAATTTCTTTTATTTTCTCAAAAATGCTATTCCGGTCGTTGTCCCGCACAAACAGCTATAACTTGGTCAAAAATGAAGATATCAAGTTCATTTTCTTTTTGATCATTTTTCTTTCTATAATGCAGTGGTGCTAATAACTTTATTTCTAAGACTTGGTCCCTTTTCCTGTGAGGTGGTGCCTCATATATCACTGCTACACTTTCCACAAAGCTTTACAATTGTAGTCAAAGCTAATTAGTACAAGCAAGTGGTAGTTGCAAGGCATAATGCTGTAACGCTAAAACTCCTTTTAATGATCTTGAGTAAGATTATATAACAATAGGCCAGAGGTTAAAGCACGTGTATCATCATAACGCTATCCCAATAAAATTATTTTCTCTTTGTCGACAAATCTTAATTTTTTCTTAAGATTGAGGTCCAGGAAAAGAATTTGTATCTTCAACCCAAAAATGTTGTAAAAAGGTTGTTTACCAGTTAATTTGCGTAACATAAAAAAACAAAATGGTAAACTTAAAAATAAAAATGAAACAACTTTTTGTAAAGCTTACACTAACAAATAACAATTAGACAGTACCTCTCTTCTAGTAGTGTTCTAATAAAGCTTATTAGGAGCAAATGGAATACCAGGATACAAGTTTTCAACAATAGTCTAATGCAGCTTTTTTAGTAGTTATATTCATTCCTCCAAATTCGTCCACAATTTAAAAAAGTTGTTGCTCATGTGTCAATTAAAATTTTAATATATCAATGTATCAACAAGAGAGGTAAAAAGCAATTTGCTTACAAAAAAAACAAAACAATGAAATAAAATGAATGAAATAAAATTAAAACAATGTTACGAGTTGTGTTGATGCAACATCGATCGCAGATATATATATATATATATATATATATATATATATATATATATATATATATATATATATATATGTATATATATATATATATATATATATATATATATATATATATATATATATATATATATATACGCATATAACCAAATTGAAAACTTTATATCGACGTCAGAAACATGCTGTAATCTACCATAAAGACAAATTTACACACGCTGAACCCTTATTTAAAGAAATGAATGTGCTTAATATTTATCAAATTAACATTTACCAAAATATATTGTTAATGCTAAAATTTAAATTAGGTCAAGTACCAAACCATTTTTTAAATAGCTTTTTTTTAAATAACGTTAATAAATATAACACAAGAGAAAAAGGAAACTTTATTACACCTTTCAAAAAAAAAAAATTTTCCCAGTTCTCAATTTCATATCGGGGTCCTTATTTAAACAACAAACTAGTAACTAAAAATAAATCAATTTGCAATTTAGATAATCAAAATTCCTTGAAAAAAAAGTCAAAAAATCTGATACTGAATCTAAACAGATACTCAGAATTCTTCTAAGACTATAAATTAAAATATATATATATCAACTACAAAGTGAACTAACTCGTTTATGTGTATTATCTAAATGACTCTTACCTTTGTCAAACAATATATCAAAAATTGTTTATTACACACAAAAAAAAACACTTGATTTTTTGTTATCAATTTTAGTTATTATGCTGCTTGTTATGTCTAATATTTTATACTGAGCTTATTTTGAGTTTATTTTTTATTATGAGCTTAATTTAAAGAATATAAAAATATAGTTGTACTTAATACATAATTATATTTAACATAATCATAATATATATCAAACACATTGTAAGGGCTTTGTGATAAGATCATTACGATCTTCTTGAAGTCCGGCCTGTACTATTTAATTATAAATTTCACTATATATTTTGACTCACGAGACTTGTAAATATTACAACTTTTAATTCATGAAACTTGTAAATGTTATATGTACGGCAAATATATGAATAAAAAAATATATATACTATATATATATATATATATATATATATATATATATATATATATATATATATATATATATATATATATATATAAATTATATATATATATATATATATATATATATATATATATATATATAAATTATATATATATATATATATATATATATATATATATATATATATATATATATATATATATATACATATATACATATTTATATATATATAAATATATGTTATTAAACAATAACAAAAAGTTTTTAAAAAAAATATTTAGTATTCTTAAAATACTAAAAATTTTTCTAAAATAAATTTGAATTTCTATCGTTCAAAGGTTTGAGTTATTAAAATTTAAAAAGATTATGAACTAATTTTTTTTTTTTGCGGAAAACATAGTAGCATTGTTTCAACAAAAATTTTGGATGAATATTGCTACAAGGTTTTTATTATTATAAAGTCCATTGAGTTCTAATGGTACTATGCAATTAAGAAACAAGCACTCTTTGTTTTTTAGACTTTGTTCACTGTTTTCATTTTGACTTACCTGTTTGTAAACACTATAATCTGTGGTACAATCTATACATATAACTAAACGTCATTTTATTTTATTTCTTAAGCATTGTGATTGTTAAGCAGATTTTTGTACATCACACAGCCTTTTAAGAGTGTGTTTTAGAAGATTTTTTAGCGTTACATGTACTGAATAGTCATCTAAATGAATTTTGGCCGGAATTCAGGTACAACTAGTTTAAAACGAATATTTTTTTGGGGAGCAAACACCTGTCAATTTTTTCTCCCCCAAAAAATTTCGTATTCAGATTTAAGCAACATTTTAACTTTAGTTAATCAAGTTAAACTTGATTAAGCTATAAAGCTTAATCAAGTTAGAGCTAATGCAATTGTGAGTTTAATAATGAAAACCATAACGTGACAAAAGTTGGAAATTATAAGAAATTTTCAAGTAAGTTGAGCTAAATCAAAGTTGTTGGCTAAAGATTTTTAACAATCAGCTTTTTAGTTGTCACATATTTTAATAATTAGCTGTTCTTAAGGTCACATAGATTTGAACGAAGCATTTAAAGTTTTGTCAATTAATGGGTCTCGTATCCGTGAAAAACTGTTTTTACTCAGTTACCTTAACAACAATTGTGATGAAAGAAATTCCTCTTTAAAATTAATCATTGCGTGGGTGGCGTTTTTGTGCAAAGTATTTATCAAAATATTCTTATAGTCATACCATGGGAACAATGCTAAAAATATATTTTAAAATTTAAGTATAGTTATTTCTTTTCATTACAGTTTAAAAAAGCGATATACAATATATAAGTATAATAGTAAATTACAAGTAACGATCACTAATAAGTAATAAAAAAAAATCGTAGAAGACCGTAAAGCCTTATTGTCAAGAGCCGACAAAAATGAACATCCCAAAATTTCATTAAAATTTTAGGACGCTCAACAAGTTGACAAGATATTTATAATATAAGATATTCAAGAGTATATATACTTCAAAATGATAAATAATTACAAATTAAAATCATAAACAATATTAAAAAAATATATCATTATAAATATAAAATTCTGCATACTTTTAGATGCAGATAAATGACTAATGCTCTTAATGAATGTATATATCTTAAGAAGAGAGTAAAAAAAAAAAAAAAACTAAAATATTATTAAGGTATATTAATAAATAAAGAATCGTCAAAACTAGTTATTAAAGCTTCGCTTAAAAGAGTACATAGTTAAATAAAACCTAGAAAAATTTCCATAACTACCCTCATAAGAATGGTCCGCGAAAAGCAAAACAAAAATTACTAAAATTTGCATTCCTGATAAATACGGATCAGAAAAGGAAACGGGTGACGATTAGACTTTACGTTGGAACATAAAAAAAAGAATATTAAAAATATTAAGCTCATATGTATTAATAGCTTTTATTTGAGATAATAGAGGCTTGGCATGGGAACAACGGTTTTTAAAACATATTTGAAGTACTACGTGCTTCTGTTGACAACAGAGGCTTAAGTTTACTTTTATTAGTATTACTCCAAGCAACGTTTGCATAGTTTAAGAGTATAGAGAATAATTGAACCATAAGCATATTTACTATAAATTGTTTACCAAATAAATTGTTCTTAGAGTTCCTGATATACAATAAGAGTTAAAAGATTAAAACTGCTTAGTATTATTTTTAGCATAAATTCTTTTTTTTTTTCTTCAGGTTTTGACTAACTACTTTAAAAATAATAAAATTATCCAAAAAACTAGGCATGTACATGATTTTCCGGCCGGAACTTGTGTCTTTTAAATCAATTCGCTTCTGGCTGGAATTAATAAATTTTTTTAACTTTTTTTTTATGACGTGACAGGCTGTGTAAATAAATCAAAAAAAAATCATTATCCTACAGAGCAACGAAGAACAATAAGTAAACCTAGGTAAAAAAAAATAAATGTAATTTTTGCAAATGTATTTGCAGTATCACTATTTGTGCAAATAAAAATTTTAATTCCAGCCAGAAGCGAATTGATCTAAATGACACAAATTCCAGCCGGAATTCCGGTACATCCTTATAAAAAACCCAAATAAATAATTAAAATAAAATCGTCACTAATGATTACTATTTTTTGAACTTTAAAATAAAATTTAAAGCAATTGACAAGTATGTCAGATTTATTTAAAATTTTCAAATGCTAAATAAGGAGTTATTATTGGCACCGTTTATCAGAACACGGCACTTTATTCAAATCCTACAAAACAATGTGACGTTTTGTTCCGTAACTTAAAATACAATCTCA
This sequence comes from Hydra vulgaris, assembly GCF_022113875.1. Lineage (NCBI taxonomy): Eukaryota > Metazoa > Cnidaria > Hydrozoa > Anthoathecata > Hydridae > Hydra > Hydra vulgaris. The sequence continues at coordinate 31,047,970 of NC_061158.1, read as the reverse complement.
ACTACAATCTCAAGTTTCTAAGTTTCTTTTTTTAATATACATGATATATATTTTATTAGTTGCTATATTTTTATTACTACTTTTCCGATTGTTGAATCCAATATGTGAGGAAGGTTATCAACGCAATCGTCAAGAAAGACTGTATGATGGACAGTTGGTCTAAAAGTTCAAAACAAAGACATTGTTATTAAAGTTATATTGTGTAATTAAAGCAAAATCTTTAGTAACGTAAAAAAACTAAAACCTATTTTATGTTAATAACTGCAGAAATAAACTGAAATTTTAATCTAAATAAACTAAAAGCATAGGCGGACGCATTTTTTTTCTGGTAAGAAAAAAAAAAAAAAAGTTTGTCTAGCTATCCCAAATGTGAGGGCAATGAAATAATAAAATATTTTAATTTACTATCTTATACTAAATTTATCAACAATTTATCAATTTTTTCAATTTCATCTAATAATGTTAAATTATTCTTTTAGTGTTTGAAAGTTAAAACCGATGTTTACACCCTCCCCAAAATGGTTGTAAAATTTATGAACATTTTTATTTGACACGAATGAAAAGAAAGAATGAACAAACCTGCATTTGGAGTTTTCACAATGCCTAAGTTTTATATCTGAAACATCAAAAACACCTGCGTCCGTGTAGAGAAAACCACTTGTCTTTGGAGAACGTATCGCACGCAATTATTATTTTCAAAAACAAATTATGCGCGAATAATACTTATCATAATAGTAATCTATTTGAAAAAATAGCAATTTAAAATAATTTTAAATTTTCGTTATCAAATTGTTTATTTGCACCTTAAATAATGCACCTTAATTAATCGCATTTTTGTTTTAAAACGTAATAAAATCTTCGAAAATTGTAAAGAACTATAAACACTTTATTTATACTAATAATTAAAAAATTACATAAATATATATGTAACCAGGGTAAATCTAATTATACTATGAATGTTAATACAAAAAACAACAGCAAAAATTTTTTAGTTCGTTTAAATAGAATAAAGGTATTTTAATACCAACATTTTAATTAACAAACCTTAGAGTGCCAGCCTCAACTTTTGCCATAATATCATTTAGTATGTCAAAAAATAGTCAAGGAAATTTTAATGCATACTTAATATAGATATTATATATATTATTATAAGATAAATTTTGAAAATTATTTTAAATTGTAATGATGATAATATAAAGATTTTAATTTCTATAAAACCTAAATTGAAATAATGATAATGAAGAAAATATATATAAAATTTCGTATAACTTTTTATATCGAGCCTAACTTAAGTAATCTGAAACAATTAAATCTAATACATTTTCATTCTAAAATTTGCATCTTAACATGCTTACACAGATTTACAGAGATCTTCTAATGTAGATTATGTTACATTACTACTTATATTATATACTATTATATGACAGTAAAATAGAGATATTAATGCGCCTTAGTACATACATCCACTAATGGATTGGGTTGTTGGCACGTAATATCTGTGTAGAGATCTTTGAAAATCTAGTGCATATGGTAGATCCGCCACTAGTCCCCATCATGCGTATCTATATCCGCAGCAATAAATACTTTTTATATAAATTTAGTGAAAAGATACGAAGATATTTTCCTTGGGCCGCTGGGCATAATCCATATCCAAAATTAAAAATAGTATATTGCAATAATCAAAACAGTATAAAAAGATTTATTTAAAAAAAAAAAAAAACATAATTATAATACTATATGTAAAAAAGAATGGAATATAAGAAGTAATGTTATTACGTGAATAAAATATATACAGTATAAAATATTATATAAATAAAATTTAAACAGAAATATACGAGGAATGTTATTATACAAATAAAGGAGTTAATACAACTAAGGTTTCACTGAAATTTTATTTCTAATTAGTTAATATTTTATTATCATTAAAAAATATAATGAAAGAACTAAATATACATAAAAATATGACTCACATCTTGAAAGAGTCCACACATCTTCAAACAGGAAATGTATGGATGCACATTTTAAGAATAGTGTTTCAGAGTCTGGCGGATCAACCTTTGTAAAAAAAACATGCAATAATTTATAAATAAAGGTAAGTTAATGAAAAATGAAAAAAGCTCCACCTGCAGATCACTTTGAGTAGTAATCCATCTCCCACCAGCTGCAAGGCAGGTTATAAGTTCATGTTTAGATGGTAAGAATTTGAAAGCAGTTTTAGCTTCTTTGAATTCATCAGAATACATTTCAACTAAACACAATTTGCATCTTTGAATTGAACAAAATAAAATAGAAACCTTATGGTTTAATCATCCACTTAAAATAGACAACCATACAAAAAAATAAATCGCAAAAATGTGATAGCAAAGTTAATAACACAGCAAAACTTACAATATCTCTTGCTGTAATCTTCTTAAGAAATTACCTCCATCATCAATAATGCAATCTATTCCTATGCCTCCAGTTTCCTCCATACAAATGTTGATCAAATCACAATTTTTAGTACGCATATCAATGATACAATCTACATAAAAATTTTAGTACGCATATCAATGATACAATCATTAATGATGTTACATAAAAAATTATGCTAAATAAAATTTATTTTTAAAGAGTTTTTTTACTGAATGTGCAGATAAAAAGAATTAAATGCATGTTTACCAAGAGTATTGATTCAGTAAAAAAAAATCATAATGCAATTTAAGAATTTAATAGTTAAAGGAACATAATACAGATGTTTACCAAGGTTGGCAATCCAGTAAAAAAACCATAATACATATGTTTACAAAAAGTGTGTAATTTAATTGAAAAATAATAATGCAAATGTATAGGATATGAATATAAAAAAATTAAAGATAATCAAGAGAAAATTTTCTTAAATTTATAATCAAAACATTTTTTTGAAGCTATTACCTAATTTTTATCTTTTACATACATATATAAATGTATGTATGTATGTATGTATGTATGTATGTATGTATGTATGTATGTATGTATGTATGTATGTACGCACGTACGTATGTATGTGTGTCTGTATGTCTGTATGTATGCATGTATAGATGCATGTATGTATGTTAGAATTATGACTTTTTATCAACCCCATGCTCCTGTTTGATTAACTTTTACCTAAAAAGCACGAAATTAACTATTATTCGCATATCTTTTCAAAAAAGTTCACCCTGCCATTGAAAAATTGATTTTAACATAACTACTACTATGTATTCAAATGTATTTAGAATGTCATATTCATGTAATACAATAAATTTTCAATCCAACAATGACTCAGACTGTTGACCTTACTTGTTGCACAGAAGAATTCGAAGGAGCAATTTGTCTTTATTTTTGCATGATGATTATTCATTTCCTTCATTAATTTGATTGCACACTCTGCGATTGATTACTTCTGGGTATCTGTAGTATGGATGGCTCTCGCTTTCAGTGATTTTTCAAAGAGCTTAAAGCCTTTTTTTATGGATTCAGTATTTCAGCCAAGTTATTAAAGTTGTTTTCGTTGTACAGTTGGTCTGTAAACCAATGGTCTGCCCAGCCATACTATATAAATCGACTCTCTGCAGAACTGTCCTTGTTGAAGGAATTAAAATGAAGGCCAGGATCACTAGTATAGCTCTGGAGTTCCACCTCGCATTGCTGATGTTGGGTATTTTCTGAAACCTGATCAATGGAAAATGTTTCTTTTCCTCAAAAATTCGGAACACTCGAGTGAGATGAAACAAAAATTTCATATTATCTCTCCAGCCTGATGTTTCGAGAACTACTTCTGTTCCGTTATCAAACTGCATTTTCAGTTGTTCTACTCCTTCAACAGTTGAGATACAAATGGATATTTGATGTTTGGCGATTGTGTTTTACTTTCAAGTTCTTCATCCATCACCAAACAGAAGATTCTATCTAACACATGGTGTCGACAACTGATAAACTGAGGTTTGTTGATGCGTTGCAATATTACAACAACACCATTCTTTTTTCCAGTGTTAATGCTGGTGGTATCTGCAACAATCATCTGTATTGAATTCGATAGATGAAATTTATAGAGGATTTTAGAAATTCCTTGAGCAATAGTTAAAGCCCTGCCATCTACCAAGCCAAGGACATCCAATTTGATTTATCTTCTTTCATTTTTAAGGACGACCACTTGATAATCCATTCTGTCGATGTGCTTGCCATCAAAGTGTAAGGACCAACTTTCCATATGCAACTTTTTAATCCTTTCTTCCTTCAGCTTGATTACCTCTTTGATTTTTGATTGTTGACTTGTAAATAGCTGATTGACATAGAGTTTTCAATGCCTTCACGAGCCAATTGCTTGCATATGTTAGCAGCTTTGTTTGTAGATGTTTTTGTGTTAAGTTCACCAAGTTGACTGCAATTTTGCTTTTATGATGTTATCTGCTTGGTGTAGGAGTTGTCTCTTCTTCTTTATTGTTTTATATTCACTGTCATCAGCCTCAGAGTCAAAATCACTAAAACCAGGATAGTAAGATGATAAGTTGGATAACTCATTAGAAAGTTTTTGTTTTTTAGAGGGATGGATCGTTTCTTTACTGGCTGCTTGGCCTGTAGTGTATCCCACTGTTTCTTTGCTTTCCACTTGTAGATGATATAATCGCTTGTCCTCGGAAGATAACCATATTCCATCCACTTTAGTAATATCAAAAATTTCATCAAGGGGTTTGTAGTTTCCCTGCTTGACACATTCATCATAACATTTTAAAATTTTATCAAACTTTGCTCGTATAACTAGATAAGAAGATACATGAGGAAAATTCAGTTTATTCTTCTACAATTTGGTGACTTCTTTGGAAATTTCTGCTATTCGCTCCTTTCTCCTTTGATTTTTGGTTCAAGGAAATGGTAGCGTCCAATAATTTGGTTTTGGAGAGGCATTTTTCACTTTTCTTCCAGTGAATATTCTTTTAAAGGGTCCATTCTTTGTTTATGAGAGTCTTCAAATTTTACCAGATTATTGGTCCAGACATCCTTGTTCTTCTGAATGTTACTATCGCTAGTCTTGTACAACGCCATGTGTTACTCCTGTAATAACTATAAAATTAGATGAACAACTATATATAGTCTAAAATATTCTAGAATATTCAAGAATGTTCTCAATTGTTCTAGAATGTTCCAAAATATTTTAAGTCGTTCTAGAATGTTCTAAATTGTTCCAGAATGTTTTGAATTGTTCTAGAATGTTCTAAAGTCTTCTAAAATATTATATTATTTTCCAAAATGTTTTAAAGTTCTAAACACTTCTAATCTATACAAGTTTTTAATGATTTGCAGGAAAACCACACGTATTAGTAGTAGCAGTAACAAGATTAAATAATTGACGAAACGTAATTTAAATTGCAAGGTGACTTTTTTTTATAACCAAGAGGAATTGAACATGTTTTTTAATAAAAGTTCATTGATTTATGACAAAGGAAATAATTTTTTTTTCAAAAAGTCATAAAGTCATATCACTAATGTATGTATGTATATATTTATGTATGTATGTATGTATGTATGTATGTATGTATGTATGTATGTATGTATGTATGTATGTATGTATGTATGTATGTATGTATGTATGTATGTATGCATGTTTATGTTTGTATGTATATAATTAATTCATGTTTGATCATTTAATATCAAGTCATTTGAACATTATTCTTGCGGTCGATTTTTTGTTTTGTTAAGGTGTCACTTTATTAACTAGTTTCTGAATGTTAAATTAAATAAACCTTTTTTTAATTTTTTATCACAAGTTTTTGATAACCAATTTTTAAAATTTTAAGTTTTACTTAAAATTTTAAAAATTTTAAGTAAAACTTAAAATTTTAAAAAATTTAAGTTTTACTTAAAATTTTTTAAAATTTTTTAAAATTTTAAAAAAAGACCAATGTGACATTTAGTATATAAAAAAAAAAAAAAAATATAAATTTTTTTTTTAGTTGATAACAAACAGAAGCATGTCAAATAATCAAAGACTACTACTAGAAACAATATTAAAACTTTTTTGAATGAAATCTTTTTTTATAATGCAGAATACGTTTATAGAGTGGCCACAACATATGTATATTCAATATGTTTTAAGAACTGCCCTAACACTTGTATGTAAATAAATCTTATTAGTTTATTTCTGTACTTGTGTACATTATAAAATTATACGCAGCTTTGTGTTGCTTTAGAACAAAGAAGTTTTTAACTAATTGGTTATAAAGCAGCGTAAAGATTAAAACTCAATACCTGGTTTTGGTTGCATGCTTTTAAAAAATTCCATTTCTTCATCACTTGCTCCAATAACTATCACCTAAAACAACATTCAATGTACACTTTTTTCATGTGAAAAGTTTACTTAGAATAATAATGCAAGAATTTCTTTACGCATTACCTTTGCACGAAGGCTTTTAGCAAGTTGAACAGCAAGAATTCCATAGCCCTAAAAAAATTTTTTATGAAGATTGGTATAAATTTTAGATATTTTATTTATTAATACATTTATGCATGAGAATAATAAATTTAGTACAATAATTATAATAATGAATTACAAACAAATTTTATTTTTTAAATTTAAAATCTAAATTTAAAAGTATTGGTGTAAAATTTTCTGCTCAGGGATGCTTAGTCCCAAAAAAGACTCAGGATTTGAAAGTCATAAAAAGATTATTTCTTCCTGGTTTTCGGTATCCAGAACCTCTAAATATGTAAAGAAGCTTAAAAAAATTAAGACTTTTAGATAGTACAATCATTTTCTGAGCCTGGAGTCCTTAGGTAAAATGGTGGCAAAGATTCCAGGCTTCAAAACAAGTCCAATTCATTAAATCTCATGAATTTTTTTCTTATAGCAGATCATAAGTAAACCAACATGTTTAGAGCTTCTGGACATCAGGAAAAAATAGCTGGAGTCCTTTCTAAACTCACTGCTTATTCTACAAAAAACTTTTTTGAATTTTATGTAAAACATCAGTCACATCATTAGATATTACAAAATTCTTTAAAAAAATACATAAAAAAATGTAGTTTGAAGGATCACTGGTGTATGTAAAAAAAAAAAAAATAAAAAAAATAAAAAAAAAAGAAAAGCAAATCCAACCTTCGAAGCACCAAAAATTAAAATTGTTTCATTGCTTAAAAGTTTTGCTTGATAAAAAAGTGCTGTGTATGCTTTTACTCCATCACCAATACTACATGATGCATCCAAATGACTTACACTTTCAGGTTTTTGAACTAAAAATCCCCCCAAAAAATTGATTTAACAACACACTTTTTTTGTATTTATACAAAAATTTTAACTAACTTGTAAAATACAATTAAAATATTAAACCATATATAAAATACTGAAAACTTGAAATTATTTTATTACCTAAATCAAATTCTGACATCACACAAAAATTTGCACAACCAGAGTATGTAGAATCTAATGGAATGACACCTTAAAAATAAAATGAAGAGTATGCAGAATCCAATAGAATGACACTTAAAAATGAAGTTTTATAATGAAAATTGAAATTCTAACATAAAATAATTCTAACAACTAAATACACACACTACAGTGGTACTACAGTGTTATAATACTGGTACTATAAATGCATTACACCTTAATTGAGAACACAAAGTTGTAATTTAAGATAATGTAAGTTGTAATTGAGAAATGAAAATTGTAATTTAGAAAAACAAGATGTTGAGAACATGAAAGTTATGAAACTTAACTTTTAAAGATTTAAAGAATGTCATTAAAAATCACAATGTTCTGCTAAACACCAATTTTTTACTCTTCAATATTTAAAGCCATTGTGCAATGTGTGGTCGTATGTTGTACAGCACTTGCACAATTACCTCCATTATTGTAATTTTTTGCTGCAGTAACAATTTTTTCTAATTGTTGAATTTAATGCACCTAATACAGGCGCTCTATTAACTTTACTTTTAATTTTGGACCAGACTGTTTCAACTGGGTTTAACATTGGACTGTAGGGTCCCAAACCTAACAACTGAGATTTTTTTTTTTACACTCTTTCCAAATGAGCATGACAAGAAGCATTCTCTGTTATGACGATCAAATCCTCTAAACGATTCCCAGATGTAACCCACTGGTAAAACATAGCTAATATTTACTTGTTAAAAGAATCTGCTTTAAATGATCCTCTGAGTTTCTATCATGATGAATAACCATTAACACTAAGATTTTATGACTAGGCAACTCATTCTGTTATCTCCTAATGATGGTACAGCTCTAAAAATCAGTTTTATGGTTCTGAGGCCAGCTGGTGGTCAGGTTTCCTGAACTCTGTGGTAGTTCTCAGAGAAGCTGATTTTATCAACAGCTGTAAAATGTCAGAGCATTAACAGTAACATGTTGCAAATGCATGGTGTCCCTGTTCGTACTTTTGGTGTGCATTGTCGAGGCCACATTTGGAGCCCTTTGTTACAGCTTATGGTTTATTAATAGTAAACATAGTTGGACCTGCTCTTGCAGCCAACCTCCAACCATTATCACATTGTCGTAATGTTGCTTCTCTTTCTTTTTTTTACAAATACTATAATGAACACTGCTCTAAAGAGCTACGGTCTCTTGTGATATCAACTAAAATTCATTCTCATGTTATTCATCATTCAATTAAGTCTAACCCTTTTACTGTAACTGTTTCTAAGTGCTCCAAAAACTCGTACTCATCTAGTTTTTTCCTTGAATTCCTTTGGAATTCACTTCCTTTATCTTGCTTTCCTGATTCATATAATTTGCAATCTTTTAAGTTGTCTGTCAATCGTTATCTTGCTTTACAAACTTCATCTTTTCTTTTCCAGTAACTTCCAACTCTAATAGTAGTTGCTTGCAGCCTTGTTGAAAGCAAAGATATTTTTTAAAAAAAAGTCAAACTTCTTCTTCAGACTCACCCTATCATCCCACTACTTACTACTACCCTAAAGCTGACTGGAATTCTTTTTGTGATTTTTTTTTTTGTGACAGTCCTTGGGCTCTCTTCTTTTCTCTGCTAGTAAATGCATCTCCTAAATAACCTACTGGATCCAGGCATTTTTTTTGTCATTTCCAAGTCTAATGCTAAGCTCCTAGTTTACCAAATCAAGAACAAACATTTATTATTGCATGTAATCAATGTAAAAAGGTGCTGTCTGAAGCTAAGCTTCATTATTCTCAGTTCATTTATCTTGTATCTTTTCTCAGAAATTCAGCTTTAGAGACTTAAGGAAAATATTTAACATCGTCATTAAAAAAGTAAGTCTAACATTCCATTTCTCATTCATGGAACTAATCTTATTATCTCTCCCAAGAATAAGGCAGAATTTGCAAAGAACTTTTTTTCTAATTACACTTTTGAATCTTATGGCCATACTCTTTCTCCCATTTCAGTTAAACAGGTTTACCCATTGTTAGACATTTAAATTTTTCCAGCTTCCCTTGCTAAAGTCATAACTCAATTAATCTCTTCCATGACTTGTGGTCCAGACAACAATTTCTGTCATAGTGTTCTAGTGTTATATATTTTAGGGTTCAAAAGTGTTCTTTAAAACTCTCTTTAATTCACTCTAAACAATTTAATAAGTGCTTGACTGAATCTTGTTCTTCTGCTCTTATTTCTCCCTGTATGGAATCTCTTATTCTTCCCTGTATGGAACACTGTTTTCATATTTGGGCTAGTTCTAATGATGCTCTTTCTCTTCTAGACAAGGTACAAAATCACATTGTTAACATAATTAGACCCGATTTATCTGCCAAGCTTGAGCCTCTATTCCATTATTGTAAAGTTGCATCTCTTTATCTTTTCTACAAATACTATCATGGTTGCTGCTAAAAGGAGCTATCATCTCTAGTTCCATCAACAGAAAACTAATTCTTGTCTGACTTATTCAGCAAAGTAACATCTTTTTACTGTATCTGTCCCTGCATGCTCTAAAAACTTTTTTATGTTTTCCTAATCTCATCTTCATGTTTCTGTGACTATACAACCTAGAACTTTTCAAGTCTTCTGTCAACTGTTCCCTTGCTCTTTAACTCTAATCTTTGTTTTCTAGTAACTTCCAACTTAGTAGTGGTTGCTTGCAGCTTTTTTGGGAGTGTACTAGAATAAATAAAAAAGAAAAAAAAGTTAAATTCATGTCCAAAAAGACTTTTATAACAACAAAAAAGCTTACATTGCACATTCACATTTACAATTTATGTATTACAATTTCATAATTAGATGTTGCGTTTCTGAATAAAATATTACAATTTTTAAATTACATGTTTTGTTTCTCAATAACATATTATGAAATTCTAAATTACATGTTGTGTGCATCAATTACATGTTACAATTTCTAAATTATTTCTCGCTAACAAATTTTGATTTTTTAATTGCAACATGCATGTTCTCAATTACATCTTGAAAAGGTATAATACTGAAGATTGTAAACATTACTTTGTACTTAGTTCATTTGCAATTAAAAACAAGTATTTACAAATCTGCTTAGTAGTGCATATTGCCTTTGTGTACACATGCACCAACTTTTTTGTGTATCTATGTATCTTTTTTAACATAAAAGTAACTATAACAACTTGAAATTACTTACCAGCAACATTAGACTCTAATTTGCACAATGTTACACAGGAACCAACTAAAAAAAAAGGAAACTTAACTAGGATACTTTTCATGCAATGAGTTAACACTGTACACTTTTATCTGATATAACACTGTACACTTTTATCTGATATAACACTGTACACTTTTATCTGATATAACACTGTACACTTTTATCTGATATAACACTGTACACTTTTATCTGATATAACACTGTACACTTTTATCTGATATAACACTGTACACTTTTATCTGATATAACACTGTACACTTTTATCTGATATAACACTGTACACTTTTATCTGATATAACACTGTACACTTTTATCTGATATAACACTGTACACTTTTATCTGATATAACACTGTACACTTTTATCTGATATAACACTGTACACTTTTATCTGATATAACACTGTACACTTTTATCTGATATAACACTGTACACTTTTATCAGATATAGTGAATATAATTCATGGCAACATTACTATGACAACATTTATCAAACTATTATTTAAAAAATTTGATTATCTAAATTAAATCTTTTCCCTAAAATTTCTTTATTAATCTTTTAATAATTTCCTTTCTATCGTCTTTATTAATTAATTCTTTAATAATATAAAAATAATTAATTAACCCTAAAAGATATAAATAAATATATATAAATAAATAAAAATAGTTAAAAATAATTAAACACCTTTTTGACAAGTATTGCTTGGTTTAAGTTTTATATAAATCCCTCAAATCCATCCCCCTTATCCTTTACCCTCCTCTACTGGCTAGTGGGAGTTGCATTAAAAAATAGGCATTACTCATAAACAAATCCTGCATTTGCCTCTGATATGTCCCTAATAGGTACTTATAGTTTTGTGCTGATGTTTTGTGATTCTTATCTTATTAAAAAAACAAGAAACTGTTTATACCACTCAGGTATAAAGTGGTAGTGGTGTAGTGGTAAGAGCACTCGCTTTGTAAGCGAGAGGTTCGGAGTTCAACTCCCACCATGTCCCTGGAAGTTTTTTTTTTTTTTTTAAATTTTAATTCACCTCCTCAAGGCCGAGAAGGCCACTACAGACGAGGAGGCTACTTATTTTGTGGCTATCACCCTCTCTCAACTTTATAACTCCGAAACACGAACCTTGACAAACAAGGCCGCTGCGCGGAGAAACGAGTTGAGCGCGGTACTACCAGGGACGTGGGGATCGAACCCGGAACCACTCGTTTATGAAGCGAGCGCTCTACCACTACACCACTACCGCATAGTACCGCAAGTACGCTCAACTTAATTTTCTCTGCACAGCGGCTTTGGTTGTCAAGGTTCGTGTTTCAGAGTTAAACAGTTGAGAGAGGGTTGTACCACGATTTACAACAAAAAAAAAAAAAAAAAAAGATTTTAAAATCCTGAAATAATTTTTTATTGTTAACAGCTTATAGTTTGGTCCTTTGAGAAATTTATATAAAATGCTACTTTTTATTTATAGATTTTGTAAATATTGTGACCCAAATCATCATGTAAAATTGAAACTCATTGAAATCATCATGAAAGGTTGAAACATTAAAATCACCATGTAAGATTGAAACTTATTAAAATCATCATGTAAGATTAAAACTCATTAAAATCATTGTGTAAAAATGAAACTCATTGAAATCATCATGTAAGAATGAAAGTAGGATTTTAACTTTTTTTTTACTGCATTAAATTTGTTTTTTTTTCCAAAAGTTTTGAGAACTGGCAAATTTGAGTAAAATTGATCTTTGTCCTATTTGCAAAAGTCATCTTTAGATATATTGCTTGATATATTATCTACCACAGTTTGGGCACTATACAAATTTATATTTGGTAAAAGTATGCTACATTAAATTTGTTTTTTTTTCCAAAAGTTTCGAGAACTGGCAAATTTGAGTATTGTATTGTATTTGATTTAAAACATTTTTTAATACTTATATTTGCATTTGATTGAAATGTATTTGTAGTTACATAAAATTTGGATCCTGTTGATTTTTTAAAAAAACTAAAGGGCTGCGGTTTGTTGCTGTTGTTGTTGTAATAAATTACTTTTTTATTTTCAACATGAAATTAATTAAAAATTTGTTTTTAAATCATAGATTTAAATAAAAGATTCATTTTTATTCTTCTTATCAATATACCAGTTTATCTATAATTGTTCATCAAATAATGGCTTATTAATTAATACTTTTAATACTTAATATAAAGTAATTGTTTTTCAATTACTTCATATTAAGTCAAAAAGAAAAAAGAAAAAATTCATTTTTACATAACAAAATTTTATTGTGATGAGAAAACCTAGAGTATATATTATGCTTAAAAACAGAGTACCTGGTGTTGTTTATAAAGTTTTTAAAAGCTGTTTTCAACTTTCTAAATTTAACTATTTCATTCAATATAGTATATATAATATTTATATATAACTAAAGTTAACAACAACTAAAGTTTATTCAATATTTTACCAATACAACAAGTTGAGCCCAGACACATTATTTAGTTTTGAAAACTTGAACAATTTATGACATTTTATTAAATCAAGCTTTTAAGATTATGGAAAAACATTTTAAATTTTTTTTTTTTACAATTTTGAGATTTTAAAATTGAAATTAAAAAAAAAAAAAAATTGACCATAGCATTCTGACTCAAAAATTTGAGAAATGAAATCAACTAATTTGGAAATTTTAGTTTACTAAACTATAAATAAAAATAATTAATAAAAACAATAGAAAAAACCGTCTGCTTAAAATTTCATGCACGATATTATTATAAAATCTTACATAATTTTATAACAATATTTAAATACTATTAGTCCGGTCAAAATAGACAAAAAAAAATGGTAAGTTTGCAATAATTCGCATAGAGCTGAAAATTTGTACAGATGTTGGGCATATTATTAAAAATAAACTGTAAAAAGTACCCATCGATTCGACATCTGCAAAAAAAGTTATTCAAGGTAAAAAGATAAAAACTTTTGTCACATTGATTTGCATATTACTATTAAGTTTCTGCGGCTTTTTTCTGATCTTGGATTAGAACAAGAAAATATTGCTAAGTTTTAGGGTTTTTTATTTTTTTGTTTAGCCATTTTAAAATAAATTATATTTGATTAAAATTAGGTTTTTTTAAATGCGAGATGTTAAAAAAAAAGATAAAAAATGATACTGCAAAAAATGATACTGCACGCATTGAGTAAGAATATGATTTAGTTGCTGCTGAGGCTAGGTACCATAATAGTTGTTAAATATGCTCGTCCTTAAAATGAATCTTCGAATGATTTGATGGAAGAAATATTTAGATATATTGAAAATAGTGATGATTGTCAGTTTTTATTGGAAGAGTTAAAAAGTATATGCAAAAAAACAGATTTAGATAACAGAACAATTAAGATACAAATGAAATTCAAGTATGGTAATAAAATTATAACCAGGTAGAAAAACCAGGCAGATAATCTTTCATTTGTTTTTTTGACAATCATTGTGATATTCTTAACCAAGCTTGGTATAAGAAAAAAAGTCAAAATAAAGAGGGAGAACGATTTCGAATCTTAAAAGCTGCCACAATAATCATTCGAGAGGACATCTGATCATTAGGCAGTAAAATACCAATTATTCCTCGCCTAGTCCAATGTTTGAAGATATAACCAGCGATATTTTGGAGTCATAGTCGTTTTTTTTGAACAAGTAAGACGGTTTGGTTCAAAACGTCTTATACAAATCTTTTGGTTTATGCGAAAAGATTTGTATAAAGCTTTTCGTTTTGGTTTATGCGCATCCTACATCTCAGGAATAGTAATTCTTAGAAAAAAGACAATTTTTGCAGATAATTTCATGATCTAACGTTTTTGCTTGATTTATTTTTTTTTAATAATAAAACTTACCGTTTACCAGAAAAAAACTGAAAAACCATTTTTTTCAACCTTTGATTTTGAATAACTTTTTTTGAAGATGCAGGATGAGTGGGGACTTTTAATATCTTATTTGTAATAATGTCCCCAAGGTCTGTCAATATCTTTATTATCTTAAAATCTTCAACAGTTTAACCAATAATAAAAAAAAAAAAAAAAAAAAAAAAAAAAAAAAAAAAAAAAAAAAACAGTTAAAGAAAATAATATGACCCACTAAAACCTGATCATTTTTATTGAAGATTAAATTTTTTTTTTTAGTTATTTTACATGTTTAGAATTATTAGGCCGTTAACTTTTTTGTGTTGTGTGTGAAGTGTTGCTTTAATTGTTTAATTGTTGTAATTACAAAACTTAACTACTAATACCATCTTAATATCTTAGTTACATATTAGTTTGGAATTATGAAGACATAAAACCTACATTTATTCAACATATAATTTGTTTCTTCTCAGTGTTAAATACTATAATAAAATTATTTATCAAAAAAAAAAAAAAAAAAAAAATCAGAGATATAGTTCTTAGTTATTTTATTGCTACTTTATGATATTCACGCTTCCACACTATTTTGGCCTTTAAATAGTCTAATTTTTTAATGTATTTACTTCTCCAAGGTTGAGGGGGTCAATGAGTTCATAGAGGCTATTACTTTTTTTAAACTGCTACTACAAAAGTTTTATTTTCTATTAATATTTTAGCTTCTCATCAACATCTTCTATTAATATTTTAGCTTCTCATCATCATCACTTCAAATCATGAATCTTATTTCTTTAAGTCACAAAACTTGTTTCTCCAAAACTCAAG
>NC_061158.1:31002689-31027689 GCF_022113875.1 Hydra vulgaris | reverse complement strand
GTTCTGTAAACTCTTTTAACTAGTAAAGAAAAAAAAAATGTAACAAAACGAAGACCACTGAAAAAGAGAGATAAAAAATTTATCCTCTATTTAATAAATTCAAATAAACTCATCTCTAATTATCTTTAATACATTACCTCTAATTTCTCCAGTGGAACACTTTTGAACATAACCAGACAATATTTTGTAAAATTTCTATTCTTAAACAATCGTCTGGATTGTTTAAGAATAGAAATTTTAATATTTTGTAAATACAATATTTTGTAAAATTTCTCTATTATCTAATTTCTCAAGCTATAAAAAACAGTCATGGATTTCATTTCTTTCTGCATTAAAATTTAGTTGTAGCAAGAGTTTAACAAATACTTTTTAATAACTGATTTAATATTTTAAAATACCATCTGATCCTTGACGTAATTTTCCAAAGCATTTTTCAGTAGGATCAATAGAAAACCAACTTAAAATAAGATATTTTTGTATGATAGAATAACTTTAGAGAAATCAATCAGGCTGCAACAAGTATATGAAAGTGCAGTGATTGTGTCTTTTTGTAAGGCGACAAATCATTTACCAGATGTTGTTTCATGTTTTCTACTATTGTAGCAATGTAGCAATAATTTTAAAATATCAATTAAAGACAACTAAATTGCGTGACTCGTATCATGTGTTACTACCTAGCATTTGCGTCCACACATTTAACATTTACTCTTTTCCTAAATTCCATTACCAACTCCATAAAAAATAAAGATATCCTTAACACTTTTTTGATCTTTATTAGAGGATATTTTTATAGCAGTGCCCTATGATAAGACTGTAAGGACTTCTTAAGGCACCTAAAATAAACTAAAAAAAAACAAAAATTTTTTATTTCCATCAGCAATTACTTTAACATTACCTATACAATTTTCTATGGTGTCTATGGTAACCATCAGACTTCTATGGTGTCTAACCATCAGATTTCCAACTAGAACTTGCATTGTTCTAGTTGGAAATCTGATGTCAGATTATTAACTGGTAAACATTTTATCAAAAATTCAGGTTCATGGTAAAGACTTCACATCATAAAAATGTAGCTTTTACATTATCTTCATCTATCAATAAAAAAAATTTCTATTTTTTCCTCAAGGCTTAATAGCACAGAATTTAAAAATCTCCAGAATTTCTTTTTGAAGTTTTATGTGTCAAAGTTCGAATACTTAATTATAACATGTCGATGATAGACTTGCCACAAAATATTCATAAGTCCTGGATATTATAACAGCAAAACAATGAGTGAATAATCTCCCATCACATTTAAATTTTCAAATACCATTTGAGTTTTATGATATTTTTAACATTTAGATATTTAAAAGTTTCACTTTAAGCTGACTCAAATTATTCTGTTATTAAACAGAGGTTTAATAGTACATCTTGAATCAAATCAAAATGCGTTGAACAATAAACTTTTATAAGCAAAAAGTAAATTGCTTAGCTTGTAAGCAATCAAAACATTATCAGTAAATAAGTGTTTTTCAAACTTTTTATATCTCTTTTTGAAGAAGCAGATATTTTTCTTATTTTTGATGGTCAAAAAGAGAATGCTTTTAGAGTTATTTAAAAATACTGATGGAGGATGAATTATAAGTTGGTAAAAACTATAGTAATACCAACTTTACCTTTACCAACTTTAATACAGATTTCAAAAACTTTATATAAGTACACTAAAAATTAACTTTAAAGTTTTATCTAATCGACACAACATAAACCTGGAAATCTCTCAGATTCATAAGAAAAAAATTCAGCAAAACATTATATATATATATATATATATATATATATATATATATATATATATATATATATATATATATATATATATATATATATATATATATATATATATATATATATATATATATATATATTATATATATATATATATATATATATATATATATATATATCAACCCTCAGAATTAGGAAAAATGAGGTCGGCAGTTTATTGCCGACCTCAAACTGTTGGAGGACGGCATCAAGTCAGCAAAATAAATTTGATGCAAAGAGGTTACCATAAAACTTGTGTCAGGTCAGGAGTATGGTCTTCATGATCATCCTGCTACTGGTAACATGTAACCCAGTGCAACCTGTTCCATGTTCTGCTGCCTTGCAGGATTTGCTTTCTAAGCAAAGGCTGGAAGGTGTGTGCTTCCTGTCATCAGTACTATCTTATATCAGTCATGCCTATAGTAATATATATATATATTTTTTATAGTTAGAGGTGCCTTAGTTACTGTATTAGCTCACCTGTAATCTACTTTATATGTATGTTTGTGTTCTGTCTGAACCTCTGGCATGGTGTTCACTCACCCGTAAGTTACTTTATGCTTTTTATGTATGTTTGTGTTCTGTCTGAACCTTTGGCGAGGTGTTCGCTCACCCGTAAGTTACTTTATGTTTTTAATGTATGTTTGTGTTCTGTCTGAACCTCTGACGCGGTGTTGACTCACCTGTAAGTTGATTTATGTTTGTTTGTGTTCTATTTATTCTCTGATGCAGCGTGAGCTCAGTAACTAGCTACTTACTCCAACTACAAAATCTACACTCACATTAGACTCCTGTATTTTGTTAGATGCAGTGTTTTTCCTAATGCACTTCCAAAATGTCATGCCTGGTTTTCTCAAAGTACTGTTGCGGGAAGTAACTCCTTTTAACTACTCAGGACAGGATAATCAAGATCAATGTTGCTACTGGTATCACGTAATCCAGTACCACCTGCCACAAGCCCTGCTGCCTTGCAGAGTGTGCTCTTCTTAGGCAAAGGCTAGGAGAAATAAACTCCGACTAAAAATTCCCCTGCCTTGGGGCTCTTGGTTGAGTAAAGGCTAGAGATGGTGTCTCGATAAAAGTACTCATCTTGGGCAGATGTTAACTGCATCCAGCTACTGTCTTGTAGAAGGCCTCCTAGGCAAAGACTAGGCAAAGAGGGGTAAGCAGAAAAATTCTGCTAACCAGCCTTCTTCATCTATTAGGCTGGCGTAGATGTAACCTGTGTTACATTGTTTCTTGCCTAGGATGTTGAATGCTGGATCTCCTTGACTCTACTCATAGAACTTTGCTTATGCCTCCTTGATAATGGCTATGCAACTTTTCCTGTTATCTCCATATGAGGGTACAGCTTTAAAACTCAGTTTAATGGTTCTGAGGCTCAGTTTAATGGTTCTGAGATTCCATCAACAGCTGCAAAACATCAGAGTATTAAGAGTGCCATGTTGCGCATGGATGGTGTCCCTGTTAATGCTTTTGGTGTGCATTGTCAAGGCCACATAAGGAGCCCTATGTCACGGCTTAGGGTTAATTAACAGGACTGAGACAACTGCATAGCTCATTGATTAGGAGGCTGTGCTCTATTTATGAATGAGTCAAGTTCTCATCAAACCCAAATCATGACCAAAGTAACCAAAAATTTTAAACCTAAAAAACCATCCCCACCACCTAAATGTTTTAATATATCTTTTACAAATATTCGCGGTCTGCGAAGCAACTTTCCGTCAGTTGAGTCTTACCTCCAGCAAAATTCACCAGACTTGCTTGCACTCAATGAAACAATTTTAAATTCTGCAATTCCTTCTTCAGATGTCAGTGTTGATGGGTACTATCCTTTGATTCGTAAAGACTCCAATAGTCACATGCTATGTTTAGGGTTATACATACGCATTAATTCCCCTATTTGTCGTAAAATCAGGTTCAAATCCTTTGACCATTCTTTTATGTGCTTTCGCCTAGCACCTCTTCACTCTATCATTTTTTTCTTTGTTCTTTATCGTTCTCCTTCTTCCCATGATTGCACTCTTCTAGATGTTATCTCTGGTCAAATTGACCATGCCCTCTCTCTTTACCCCTCTGCCAATATTGTTGTTGTTGGTGATTTTAATGCCCATCACACTGAATGGCTTGGCTCTAACACCACTGATCCTGCTGGCACTAAAGCCTTTAACTTCTGTGTTTCTCAATCTCTTACTCAGATAATTAACTTTGTGACTCGTTTTCCTGACAACCCTAATCATTTACCTTCACTCCTTGACTTATGTCTTGTCTCTGACCCTAGCTTATGTTCAGTTTCTTCCTTTTCTCCCTTAGGTGGTTCTGACCATGCATGATCTCTATAAATCTTTTTTCTCGTACTTCTTTTTTGGGCTCACCTTATCATCGCACCACCTACTACTACCCTAAAGCTGACTGGGATTCTTTTCGTGATTTTCTTCGTGATGGTTCTTGGGCTGATGTTTTTTCTCTCTCAGCTGATAAATGCGCCTCCTACGTAACCTCCTGGATTCAGGCTGGAATGGAAGCTTTTATTCCTTCTCGTCGGTTTCAAGTCAAGCCTCATTCTACTCCATGGTTTTCTTCTTCTTGTGCGGCTGCTATATCCAATGGTAATCATTTTTTTCATCTTTTTCAAAAGAACAAATCCCTTCAGAACAAATGGCTATTTATTTTTGCAAGAAATCGATGTAAAAAGGTGCTTTCTGATGCATAAACTCCATTATTCTCAGTTCACTAAATCTTGCATCTTATCACAGAAGTTAGGCTCTAAAGACTTTTGGAAAATCTTCAACAGCATTATTAACAAGGGTAGATCTAACATTCCATCTCTCATTCATGGGACTGATCTTATTACCTCTCCCAAGGATAAGACAGAACTATTTGCAAAGAACTTTTCTTCTAATTCCACTCTTGAATTTTATGGACATTTTCTTCCTTCCATTCCAGTCAAACAGGTTGACCCATTGTTAGACATTCAAATCACTCCGGCTTCTGTTGCTAAAGTCATATCTCAATTAAACTCGCCAACAGCTTGTGGTCCAGACAACATTCCTGTCACAGTCTTGCAGAATTGTTCTTCAGAACTTTCTTCAATTCTCTCTAAACTATTTAACAAGTGTTTGACTGAATCTTGTTTTCCTGCTTGTTGGAAAATGGCATTTGTGGTTCCAATATTCAAAAACTCTGGAGAAAATTCTGACCCCTCATATTATCGTCCGATCAGTCTTCTTTCTGTTATTAGCAAGGTCTTTGAGTCTTTGATCAACAAATTCCTCACATCTCATCTTGAGTCAAATAAACTGCTGTCAGACAATCAATACGGTTTTCAATCCTCTCGCTCTACGGCTGACTTGCTAACCGCTGTAACTGAAAGATTTTATTGTGCATTAGATGGATTGCTCTCGACATATCTAAAGTTTTCGACAAAGTTTGGCATGCTGGTTTTCTCCATAAGCTTGCTTCATATGGTGTTTCTGGGAGAGTTTTTGAGATTATCAAATCATTTTTTTCTAACCGGTTTATTAAAGTTATCCTTGAAGACCAACACTCTTCTTTATTTCCAGTAACTTCTGGGGTTCCCCTAGGTTCCATCCTGGGCCCTGTTTTGTTTCTTATCTACATAAACGATCTTCCTGACAACCTTTCATCTAAAGTAGCTCTTTTTGCTGGTGAATCAACTTTATACTCCTGTCTTGACAAAAAGTCTTCTCTTTTCGATCGCCTAGAACAAGCAGCTGATCTTGAATCTGATCTCACTTTAGTAATAGATTGGGGTTCACAGTGGCTTGTGAATTTCAACTCCAACAAAACCCAGAGTTTTACTGCAAACAACTACCGTAATATGGTCAACATTCCTATATTAATCAATGGCAATCCTCTTACTGAGTCCTCCTCTTTAGGTCATCTTGGATTATCGCTTACTACTGACCTTTCATGGAAACCATATATACAATCGATTGCTAAATTAGCTTCTGCTAAGGTTGCTTCTCTTTATCGTGCTCGCCATTTCCTTACTTCTGATTCCATTCTCTACCTCTACAAAATTCTTATTTGTCCCTGTATGAAATACTGTTGTCATATTTGGGCTGGTTCTTCTAACGATTCACTTTCTCTTCTTGACAAGGTCCAAAAACGAATTGTAAATGTTGTTGGACCTGGACTATCTGCTAAGCTTGAGCCTCTTTCCCATTGTCGTAAAGTTGCATCTCTTTCTCTTTTCTACAAATACTATCATGGTCACTACTCAAAAGAGTTATCATCTCTAGTTCCATCAACTAAAATTCATTCCCGTTTTACTCGTCATTCAGCTAAGTCTTTTTCGTTTACTGTATCTGTCCCTGCATGCTCTAAAAACTTTTATTCATTTAGTTTTTTTGCCCGCACTTCAATCTTTTGGAACTCTCTCCCATCTTCATGTTTTCCTGACTCATACAACCTTCAACTTTTCAAGTCTTCTGTCAACCGTTTCGTTGCTCTATAACTCTGTTCTTTTTTTTCCTAGTAACTCCCAACTTAATAGTGGTTGCTTGCAGCCTTGTTGGGAGTGAATGCAAATAAAAAAAAAAACAAAAAAAAAAACATAGAAATAAGGTCCGCGATTTTTGCCAACCTCAAACACTTTTAGGTCAGCAGTTAGGTCTGCATTGCCGAAAGCCAACCCTAATTCGAAGGGTTGATATAAATATATATGTATGTATATATATATATATATATATATATATATATATATATATATATATATATACACACATACATACATATACATACATATACATACATACATACATACATATACATACATACATACATACATATATATATATATATATATATATATATATATATATATATATATATATATATATATATATATATATATATATTATTATATATTATTATATATATATACACAGACAAATACATACATATATATAAAATTAGTTGATAACAATTTACAAATTTTTAATAGTAATTCTTTGCATGTTTTTTAATAATAACTTTTTGCAGTTACATATTAATGAATTTGAAAAAATCAACATATTGATAAAGTTTAAATATATAATGTCAATAAAAGGGGGTCAAGATAACAATGTTTTAAATCACTTTGTTAATTTAAAATTATTTTTCATATAAATAACTTTAAAAATGACTTAAATCCATTTCATAAGCATCACATATAATAAATAATACCTCTTCTTCCATAACAAACTCATTTTTTTCCTTGGTGTGTTTCACTACAACTTTCTTGATCAGCATGACAATTTTAAGAAAAAATTATACTAGCAAACTAAGCAAACATTAATTTATAAATTGTCTGCAGTTAAAGTTAACACCCATTAAAAATATTATACCATAAATATACAGTATGCAAAAAAAAACAAAAAAAACAAAAAAAAAAAAATTTAGACCTAAAAGAAAATCACACCTTATATGACCAAAATTTTTCTACTAAACAGGTAAAATTAAAAAAAAAAAATCTAAAATATATATTAGAATATCAATAACAATACATCAACAAGATTTTGGAAAAAAATTACAGTTTTCTTTTGTACGGTAGAAACTTAAAAATTTTATTAAGAAGTTTTATTAACTGTATCAGCTAAAAAATTAATTGTACAATTCAAAAATAAAGTCAAATTGATCAAATTTAATGGAAATTAGTATCAAGTGGGGAAATTATTATCCTTTTACCTTGATGGAATTAGCTAGACAATTTGGTATTGAGTTGACCAATTTTGGGTCTCTCCTGATGTTTTATTATCACATGCTCTCATTACACCTTCTTTCAAGCCGCCTTTGCTTCTAAATGCTTGGTTTTTTAATTTTTCTCTAATGATTAAAATTTTTCTCCTATGATTGAATGAAAAAATTTTCCAATTTTCCTCCTCGACTTTTTAATTTTTCACAAATTTTCTGTCCAAAATATACCACTAATTTTCTATAGGATTCAAATCCGGACTTTGAAATAGCCATTCCACAACGTTGATGTTATATGTATAGCTTTGTTTTCTTAGCAGTATATTTTTTTACTTTCTGGACTCTATTTGATGAGACAAAGTTGTATTTTGACTCTCATATTGGCATTATGATATTGGCATCATAATGCTAATATCAGAATCAGAATACAATTACATAATATCAAAAAAATGCCAATATCATATTCAGCATGAATATGATATCAGCATTTTTTTGTACTTCTTTGTATTTGCCATCTCATTTATTTTGCAGTTAAAAAAGGTTTTATTCCAACTAATCTACCATCATACCTTGTTCTCTAATACAATTTCTGATTATTTGAGGAGTCACTGTGATGATTTGACCTTCTTGAACTTTTAAAGCTAGTTTAGCTGCCGAAAAAAAACTATTTTTCTTTACATTAATGATATTATTGCGATCAATTGCAATCGTGGTCTTGCGTTTTTGTCCTCTGCCAGCCACACTAGAAATGGTTTCAATCAGATCATGCTTAACAATTGAGGACACTGTGGTAAAAAGAAATCCTGTTTCTTTTAGGATTTGACAGTTGGATTTTCCTTAATTTTTCAAATCAACTACTAGGTTTCATAGATGGATTGACAAATGTTTTTTTCTTGACACCATTTTACTGAAAAAATATATTTTATTTCTAAGATGTGTAAGAAAGTAATTCCACCTCTTTTGTATGGTTCAGACTTTGTCACCTCACCTAAAGACAAAGCTGGATTGTTTGCTAAGAACTTTTCATCAATACCATCTCTTGACTCTACTAGTTGCGCTCTACCTGATATAGCCGTCAAACAGGTTGATCCATTGCTCGACATCCATATCACTCCAGCTTCTGTATCTAAAGTGATTTCCTTCTTAGACTCTTCTACAACTTGCGGCCCGGACAACATACCTGTTATAGTCTTGCAGAAGTGTTCTCCGGAGCTGTGGTCTATCCTTTCAAAACTATTTAACAAGTGCTTATCAGAGTCTTGTTTTCCAGCCTGCTGGAAAGCAGCATCTGCTATCCCTATTTTTAAAAATTCTGGAGAGCGATCCGATTCATCTAACTACCATCCCATTAGTCTTCTTCCTATCATAAGCAAGGTTTTTGAATCTTTAATTAACAAACACTTAATCTCTCATCTTGATTCTCATAACCTACTTTCTGATCATCAATATGGATTTTGATCTTCTTGTTCTACGGCTGATTTGCTAACAGTAATAACCGATAGGTTTTATTGTGCATTAGATAAAGGTGGAGAGGTTAAGGCCATTGCTCTTGACATTTCTAAAGCGTTTGATAAAGTTTGGCATGCTGGTCTTCTCGATAAGCTTTTTTCTTACGGTGTATCTGGAAACATCTTTAAGATTATTGAATCCTTCCTTTCCAATCGTAGTATAAAAGTTGTCCTTGATGGACAGCACTCTTCTTCTTATTCTGTAACCTCAGGGGTTCCTCAAGGTTCAATCCTTGGCCCTATACTCTTTTTAATTTACATTAACGATCTTTAAGATATTCTCACATCTAAGGTGGCATTGTTCGCCAACTCCCTCTGATTGCTTGCAGGAGGCATTTGAGCTTAAAAAGGATCTCAATTCTGCTACAGCATGGGGCTCACAGTGGTTGGTGAAATTTAATTCAGATAAAACTCAATATTTTTCAGCTAACTTTTATCGCAATAATTTAGACCTTCCTATATTTATGAACGGTAATGTACTCGATGAGTCATCTACCCTTCATCTTCTAGGATTAACTCTCACTTCTGATCTTTCTTGGAAACCTTATATCAAATCCATTGCAAAACTAGCATCTGCTAAAGTTGCATCTCTTTATCGAGCTCGACACTTTCTTACTCTGGATTCTATTCTCTATCTCTATAAATCTCAAATCCGACCTTGTATGGAATACTGTTGCCATATCTGGGGCGGATCTTCTAATGATGCCCTTTCTCTTTTAGGTGCAAAAACGCATTGTAAACATAGTTGGACCTGCTCTTGCAGCCAACCTTCAACCTCTGTCACATCGTCGTAATGTTGCTTCTCTTTCTCTTTTCTACAAATACTATAATGGGCACTGCTCTAAAGAGCTAGCGCCTCTTGTGCCATCTACTAAAATTCATTCTCGTGTTACTCGTCATTCAATTAAGTCTCATCCTTTTTCTGTTACTGTTTCTAAGTGCTCCAAAAACTCTTATTTGTCTAGTTTTTATCCTCGAACATCAGTTCTTTGGAATTCGCTTCCTTCATTATGCTTTCCTGATTCATATAATTTGCAATCTTTTAAGTCATCTGTCAATCGTTATCTTGCTCTAAAAGCTTCATCTTTTCTCTTACAGTAACTTCCAACACTAATTAGTGGTTGCTTGCAGCCTTGTTGGAAGCGAAGATGTTAAAAAAAAAAAAAAAAAAAGTTGTTTTAAGTTATTCTAAGAAATTAGTTGTTCTAAGAAATTAGTTGTTCTAAGAATGTGTATTTAAAAAATTACCACTTTCAATTTTATTTACTAGTTTAATTGTTCGATTTGCTTGATTTATGCTAAAATAATGACCTATTTTGTTAGTGTACAATTATTTTTTTTGCTGTCAATTTAATGCATCATAAGATCAATTGTGTAAGATTCAATAGGTTTGAAATACAATTAATTTACTAATACTCTATGTAGTTAAGATGATTTACAAATTATTTGAATTGTTTTATTTGAATTTAGGATGATTTTACAAGAGTATTATGTCCAAACAAAAGCTTTAGATATTATAATTTTTTAATAACCGGTTCTGACGTATATCAACTGTATATAATTGTCAAAACACAATACTTCTATGAATTTTCACAAAAAATACTATAACTCCGACAAAGAAAGAGCTTATAATTAAGAAAAATTGCCAATTAACTATCAGAACAGATCATATTATTAAACTATGATGTTCATTTTACCTAAAAAACATATTTACTTAAATCTAATTCAAAAATCTTATTCTAATTTGGACAAGTGATTGGGATTTTAAGAAGATTTAAAAAAAAAAAAAAAAAGAATCTTTGGTCTAGGTTTTTTCGCTATAATTATTTAGATTTTATGATACTGCAAAATTTATAATTTTAATTTTAATGATTCACAGACCTGATCTTTAACAGAAATATTCCATAGTCAACAAAATATCATAAAGACGCTATAATATTTTAAAATTGCTTTCACTACTCCGAGTACACAAATAGGTTCTTAAAAACAATACTTGATAAGATATCTAAAAAAAAGTTTCAAATATTTTAACAGACTAATCATTTTTTTAATGCAATCTATCAAATTATGATTTTATTTTCAAGTGTACGATTTTTTTTTTTTTTGCATACTGTATGAAATATTATATGAAAGCATAAAATCTTACATATTACAATATGTGATAAACATCCAAATATTTAAACATAAAATAACTTTAACACCTAACACTTTAAAAGTTAAACATAACTTTGAACACCTAACATCTTTTAAAACATAAGTGTCAACCGAAATAACACCATAAAAATACCTAAAATCAAAAGTACTAAGTACTTTTGATTTTAAGTATTTTTCAACTTAATCTCAAACTCAATTGCTCTCAACACAAATACTTCACCACACAAATATTTAACAAATAAAAATTTTAATAACCAAATAATTCAATAACCAAATACAGTTTTTAAAAACCAATTATTTAACATAAAACCTTGGTGAAAATTGAATTGTTAAAAAATCTAGCAAATATTTTCCCATAATCATTGAAATAACAGCGGAAAATTTTTTTATACTAAATAATTCAATATTAAAAAACAAAATATAAAACACTATTATTTATAATAAAAATTTATTAACAAAATATAACTAGAAATATTTAAAAATACTAGAAATATTTAAAAAGCAAAAATTATAAATTGCAAAATGTTATTATCTACTTATAAATACTCAAAAAATAAAAATTCTTTTAAAACCAGACATTTTAAACTATTTTTAGATTATTAGAAACCAAAAAAATAAAAAATTTAAAATTCTAAATAACGAATTTGATAAATACTTTTAAAAGCTTACAAATTTTTTTTAATGTGACTGATACTAAAGTATGATAAAAAACTATATATAAAACATTTCTCATCAGCAATTTCTCTAAAATTTATGAGTGGGATGGGAAGTATAATTATCTAACCATTGAAAAAAGTTTAACGACTTTAAATTGACAAAAATGATAAAAGAAAAATGCAAGCAACTTATTAGAAAAAAAAAGTCTTAAATAGAAGAACATGAAAACTAATTAAAAAACTTGATGATGTATACCTTCCTTAGCATACCTTAGTATGTACCAATATCCTTAACATACCTTAGTATGTACCAGTATCCTTAACATACCTTAGTATGTACCAGTATCCTTAACATACTTTAGTAAAACATATATATGTAGTAACACATATAACATTACAGTATAAATAACATATATAATTTATATATGTATCATAGTTTATTAGAAAAAAACAACAAACAACATAAACAAATGCTGATGTTGTGCAACAGGTGTAGATGTACTTTAACTAAAGACACAATACTCCAATTGTAGATACAACAACAAACTTGATTGTAATTCAATAACCAATTAACTTCACTTTATGACATTAGCAACAATACTTCACTTCACAACATTAGCAGCACTAAAAGAAAAAGTTGTTTTTCTTATTATAAAACATTATATTATTTTCTTTCTATAAAAAAACACAAAAAAGACATTACCAAAATAAGTGCTTAACCTTTGTTTTACAAAAATTTGTTTACATTCTATTGAATAGGATTGCTAAGCAATATATTGGTATTATTTGAAAACAAATCTTTATGGATTTAAATAGAGAAAACTTCAAAGAAAAAGTGACATCAAATTTGCTGAATTATGAAAAGTCAGCTGAAACTTTAACTTACAAATTGTCAATATAAACATATATAATTACAAAATGTATACCTTAATAAAAAATACCTTAACAAATGGGTGATCTTCAAGCATAGCTGAAGTCCACCTGAGATGCTGCTCTAGAAAACAACATGTTAGAAAATGTTTTCCTTCTTCACTTAAAGTTTCTGGAATACCTGGAGTTTGACCTCCTCCAACTTTATACATAATTGCATAAACATTGTCGTATTCAGACCACGGTTGCTATAAACATAAATGATTAAATGAATGTTTTAAGACATTTGCAATGAAAGAATAAAAAAACATTATTTTTATTAATATTGTTAATGCAAAGTGATAATATTAATGGATGCCATTATCATAGTTTTTCTGTAGGAGAACGAATTTTTGGTTTTAACTAGTTTAGCACAACACTCTCCTAATTTTTTTATAATAACATTATGATTATTACAGTTAATACACGGCTGTTTCACTCAATATAAAAGCGAGCCTGACGTCACGAGTTTATCAAAAAAAAAAGTATTTCCGCATAAAAAGTATAAAAATTCATTAACTTTAAAATAATAGTATTTTTTTTCTATAAATGCTTTCATCTTCAAATAAAAAAAATATAAAAGATCTATCTTTCCTTGTTAAATAAACATTTACATTAAACGGAATAAAAATGAAAGCTGTAAAAATATTGTTAATAATTTGGCATCACTTTTCTGATTTTTGCGATTTTTACGCAAAACCTGTCTTAGGCCAACTAAGATTTGATAACATAGCTACATGGTCGATGGTTGAAATTTAGACCAGTTATTAATGAATGTCTGTTCTATCTAGATTTCCACAGACTTTGCAAGTTTTTATATAGAAAGTTAGTTTTTAATGCATTTATATTTTTGTTTTTATTCGTTTTGAATAAAAAACATAACATTTTTGAAAAGTCTGTAAATTTAGTAATACTTCAACCTTATATAAATAAGAAAATCAAAAAATTATTTTCTGTACCTCTAGCTATGTTATCAAATATGTTTTCAAACTTGGCATGTTTAGCGACATTTTTTTTAGTTTTTTTTGCATAAATTCTTGTTTACATTTTAAAGCGGTGACGCAAACTCTGATCGTTACGTCCCCAACGATTATCGGATGCATTTTAAGAAAACAAACAAAACAAACGAGACACATTTTATAGAATAAATAACAAAGTTTCGCGGATTTATTTCTCTTGGATATTTGACTAATTTCAAATAAGTTGATTAATCCGATTTTATCTAGTGCATCTATTTGTCAATATTAGTCTATTTAAGTTGTTTGTATTATAAATTTATTACTATATCAATAAAGATTATAAAGCAAAGTTTCGTGGATTATTTCCTCGTGGATATTCGACTAATCTCAGATAAGTTGCTTAATTCTTTTATTTTTAGTGTATTTATTTGTAAATATTATTATATCATTATCATTATTTATGTGATGTATGCAACTGAGAGGGAAATTTTGAAACTGTACATCGGTTGAGAAGATGGTTGGGAAAATGAGTATAACTTTAATTTTGTAAAGCGAGTAATTGACACTAGTAAGATAACTAACAATGTGATTTCAATTTTATTAACAGTTTTTCATCCAAAAGCGTTGTTTACTTTTTTAAGTTTTCTTTTGCCAATTGAGTTTAATATGCCTAATATTGATGTGTTAAATAAAATGTGCCGAAAAATAAAACAAAGAAAAAAAGATTCTAAAAAGTATTTTGAAGCTTCAAAAAACGAAGCATTTTTTAAAATGCAACTGTCTCCAGCTCCACAAACAAAAAAACAAAAAAAATCAGCAGATGCAGATAATTTTTATATTTTAAATAGGAATAAGGAACTAAGTAGTCAAGTTGAACAATTAATTTCTAAAGAAAAAAATAATGTGGAGCAAATAGATAATTTAAAAATACAGGTATCAAAGTTGGAAACTGAAGTTATATATTTAAATTCTAAAAACAAGGTTCTCAACGCACATTGTAACTCATTAAGTTCTCAATTAGAGACTATGAGTATTAGGCTAAAACAGGAGGAGCAGTTCCAACTTTAAAAAAAAAAAAAAAATTAAAAACAGCACACCGTAAATTTGCATCTGCTTGTGCCAAAAATGTAAGATTGCTAAAAAAATTTAAATTTGAAAAAAAAAATGCAAAAATCAGTGATATAAACAAGAACAGTTGCCAAATTTGCAAATATTTTGCTAGCAGTGATAAGGATTTAGTTGTCGTTGATTCTTATTTAGACTATGACAACATTGGTTCCTCTGAATTATTCTGTGGGTTTAAATTAAGTAATCCACAGACTATATCAGTTAAAAAGCCAATAGTTAGTAAGAAATATACTTACATTAAGTTAGGAGATGGTAAATCTTATTCTAAGTTAGGTAGGCATGCTGCAGCTAGACGATCTAAACTTGCTTTTATATTCCTTCGATTATTAGCTTGTTCAGATTTAGAAAGTGATTTGTCTATGTTTTGTGATTCTGTGTCTTGTGAAAAGTCTATGTTTCATTGTGTTGCAAATAAGTTGGCAGTTAAGTGTTTCTGATGCTGTAGAGCTGCAGAGCCAATTAAGGATGCCCACGGCTGAATTCCGTAGGCTAAGACGTATTCTGTATAATCTTGGTGCAAGGATTCTCCCATCTGAGCCCAAGATAAGACAAGAACAAGAAATGCGGACAATGCATGTTAGTAAAGAACATGTTACTGTAAAGTCCATGTTGCTTTATCCATCTGCGAATGAAGCACCTTGTTTAGTACCTGTATTGATGGTCAAGAATTTGATAACTTATATTGAAGAGGTTTTCAATAGTCTGCACGTTCGTGACCACTTCAATTCTGATGTCGGTTTTTGCGAAGAGGTATGGCTCCTTTTTGCTGGGGATAAGGGTGGGAAGTATATGAAATTCCATTTTGAAGTTGTCAATTCTAAATCATCAGGGTCTGTATATGATGTTCATTTATTTTGTATGTATCAGGGTTCAGACTGTCGTGAGAATATTGCCTTAGTTCTCGGGCATTATGCCAATGACATTAAAAGAATTCAGTCGTCAGATTTTAAGCTAAAAGGCAAAAAAGTCAGGTTGTTCTTAGGTGGAGATTTTCATTTTATCGATGATGTTCTGGGACACCAGGGTTCAGCTGCTAGCTTTCCTAGTTCTACAGACCTAGTTAAGTTGAATTCTCTAAGAAACCATGCTTCTATGCCTCACACACCTGCTAATTGTAACATCTTAAGGAGGACAATACAATCTCTGGAAAATGCTTAAAATGAAAACTTGTGTGAAGATAGACAAGGTGGAAACCTAAGAGCTCTAGATAAGTTTCATAATTCAATTATTGCTCCTGTGATTTTCCCCATAATAACTTTAGATTATGTAGTGCCACCTGTTTTGCATATTATGTTAGGAGTTGTGTTAAAACTTTATAAGTTATTGTTGAAGGAGTGTAAGACTTTGGATTGTCAAGCTGTTTCGTCTTTGTCGCATAATGAGAATGTGAGAACGAATGAATTGTGGGCTGCTAAAAGCTTTGAATGTTCTAAAACAGCAGACTCTTTACGTTTATTAGGAAATCAATTTGTAGACGTTGCAAATCTACAGACTCGTTGGTTAGCTTTTGATAAAAATATTTCTGAATTGGAATGCATATCTCTAAACTCCTCCAATAAAAAAAAAACCTGTAAACAGCAAGAAAAGTGTGCTAGTATCAGGTGTTTAATTACTAAATATGATTGTAACATTGATTGGGTGCAGTGTGGTACGTGCCAAAAATTGTTCCATCAATTTTGTGAAATTATTGGTGGTTCGGAAAAGAATGTATTGTGTGATATAGAGAAGTATGAGTGTTTAGCATGTCAAGGTGAAGATTTAGAATGTCTTGACCTTTATATTTCTGAAAAAATTTCTTTTATACGCGCACAGCGCGAAGTTTTAGACGTTGAGTATATTCGATTGCAGATAGAGTGTGAAGACCTAGAAAAAATATCTATAAGTAGCATGGGGACTCATGAGAGGTCTCTTTATAAGGCCCTTGAAGATATGAAAGTTGAGCGACAAGCTTACCATGGTAATGTATTTGTAGGTAATCATTGTAAAATAGTATTAAGAAACCACTATAAACTTTGTAGTGTTATTGATGATAAAGCAATTAAAAATAGATTTGTACGTGTGTTTAGTGTTTTTAATAACTTGCAACCTATTCTTTTTAAGCGAAAATTTCTTTCTGATGCCGAAATTTCTGAGCTTCATCAATATATAAATTTATTTGCTATTGAGTTTCATGCTTGCTTTCCAAAAGAAAGTATCACGCGAAAAATGCATGAACTCATTTTCAATGTACCACTATTTGTAAAATTGCATAAAACTATTGGGTTGCTGAGTGAAGAGGAGGGAGAGTGTTTGCATAATAGCGTAAATAAGGAATTAAGGCAGTTGCATTCAGTTAGAAATCAGGAGCAAAAGCTGCATCTTGTTTTAAAACGCTTTGAATAGCACAGCAAAGCTGATAGGAAGCTTCAAGCCTCTAAGGTGAGAAAGTGTGTTGTGTGTTCAGAGCGTGGCGAAAATTCATTTTATAGACAAGGTCTTTGTCTTGTTTGTGGTCATCAAATTTAGTTTAAATGTTTGAAAAGTTAAAAAAAAAATTAAACTTTTTACATCTAAGATAAATTATATAAGATCCTTAATTTACAAATAAGAGAATTCTATTCTGTTTTAATGCCTGTAATGTTTGTTCAAAATAATAATAATTTTTTATTACAATGATTTTATATATTAGGTAGATGCCCATTCTGTTCCTATTTTCAAAAGTTTATTATATCTATGCAATGCCTTTGCTCAGGTTAAAGAATGGAATAAAAGTCTAGCATCAAATGTATAGCAACTATTTTAATTTGTGATCAGAGCAACTGGTATGTTTGTTGGATATGATTTTGTATGTTTATGTAGTTAGTTCAAAAAACGTTTTATCCTTTGTTATGTAATATGTAACATTTTTTATATATATTAGATCTCCGTTCAATTTTTATCATCAAAAGTTAGTTCTACCTTCGCAGGACCTCTGCTCTACATACCTCCTCTCTGGTTAAAGAATGGAATATAAGTCTCATTTATCAAGTTGGTGTAAAAATTTAGCTTGATAAATTAAGAAGTTGTAAACTTTATTATCACAATTACCAAGTTGACCAAATGTTCTTCTGGTTTTAAATGAATTATGTACGAGTCTAGTATCATCTGGGTGTTCAAAGATAGTTTACTGCTTGAAGAACTTATCAATGGACCAACTAATTATAAAACAGTTTTTAATGAAAATAAAAACAAATTATCAAAAGATTTAAATCAGCTATTTGTGTATATTTAAACACTTTATTTTTTGTGAGAAGAGATTATTGATACAAGTACCATAAAATAATTCTACTACCAAAAGCTAGGTTAATTCAAAACCTTTAACTCAATTTTGGTCATGAATTATTTTATTAGAATTGATGAGTTTTTATTTATTAACTACCTAACACCATATTATTAGAACTTTATTTTGTAATGTAATGATTTTATCAGCGTTCCAAAATAATTTTCTAAATCAAGAACTTCTATATTAAAAAAAGTACTCATTTAACAACTAATCGCCCCTTATAACGACGTTTTTCATAATTTTGCGAAAAATGTGGTTTGCTTTCACAATTCGATTAAGGCTGTTTTAGTTAACCTTAAATAATTAAGTAAGGTTTTTTTGTTTTCATTATCGTCAAACAATAAGTGTATTTGATAATAACTATTAGGAATATATTTTTCTAATTTTTTTTTGATAAAAAGTAACATCAAATTACAAAAATTTAGCCAAATTCAATATATGTCATATTTATTCTAAACTAAAAGAAGTTTTTCTACTAATGCATTAAATGTCATAAGGTAAAACATTTTATTGATGTCTTAAATGTTTTTACAAAACAAAATTACCTCTTATATTTCAAAAGTTATAAAAGTTTTAGTAACACCCCTTTAGTCAATATTTTCAAAAATTAACAAGAAGCCGTTAAGCTCGGTTTGAAACAGCCGTGAATACTATATTAAATTATTAATATTGTTTACATTAAAACATAACTATTTTTTAAAATGTTAAGAATAAATCTTATTTTATTTTCAAATTAATTGTAACTATATTGAATTCTTAATTGTACCTGTCATTCTTGCAAATTCTTGAATGACAAAAACATCAAATTTGAAAAAATAAGTTCTAATTTAAATTGAATTTTCTTTTTATTAAAAAAAATTGTAAAAGATTTTTGTCCTCAAAACTAAATCAAATATTTCATTATCCACCACTTTGCTCCATTAAATGTTGTCAACACATTGTCACTAAGTTATTGAGCTTCTAACTTAGCTCCTATGTTTTGCTTACCACTCCAATTTAGGTAAATTTTTAAATTTACAAATGTGGTAGTGATATAACATTTGCTTTATAAATGAAAGGTTCAAAACCGACCACACCCCAGGAAGTACAGCATTAAACATGTATTCCTCTACACAGACTTTAATATCAAAATTAGAAGAACTTTCAGGTTATGATAATGCATTGATTGGCATTATCATTTGATGATAATTATCATTTCATGATAATGCCAATGAATATTGATGACCAAAAAAGTCAAATAATATTTTTTTAATGGTTTGGATTTCAAGTTTAAATATATTTGAATCAATGAAAAAAGTTGCAACAGCTCTGTTAACTCTATTCAGTTCAACTGTGAGCAATTATACTCAGTGATGAATTTCATTAGCCATATGAAATAAATAGGCTTGTAAACAGCGTATCCACTGCTTGTACATTATTATAAATAACAAATTATGAACCTTGAATGATAGTGATTTGGTATTGAAGTAACAACATTTTTACATACAACAAACAAAAATAAAACTATACTTTTTCATTAAGTATTTTCCGTTTAATTCTTTAGTTGATTAAAAAGAAATCAATAAAACTTTTTTACAAACTTTAGATAAAAATATGACATACTATAACACAAGATTTACCATCCTTGATTGAGATTTTAAAATTTTTGAGAAAAAAAAAAAAATGTAATAAAAATGCTACAAAATTGAAAATTAAAATATACTAGTTGTTTTTTTTAAAAAAAAAAAAAAAGTTCTTATATGGGTAAAAGACTACTTCAGACTCCTTTGTTTTATACAGGTTTTTAAAACTCACTTTTCTAAACATACAAGACTATTTGTTTCTATTATGTTTAAAAAATTTTTGTTTGAGGTCCACAACTTAGCTGTCTAATTGATCCACAGTGAAAAAAGAGCAGTGCAAAATGCTATGAACTTAAATGCAATCATTGTACATTAATCAGTTGCATTATGTGTTCCCAAATGTTAAAAATTGAAAATAATAAAAAAAGTTCAGAGTCTACTCTAAATGAAATATAAATCAAAACTTTAATATAATTTAAAACGTAGCAAAAAACCAACAGAGTGAACAACAAAAAGAAACAAAAAAAAACAAATAAAACACCAAAAGCGGAACAAAAAAAAAAGAATAGAATTATATGAGTTCTTTATAGAATTTATTTAGAAAAAATTTAATAATGTTAAAAAATGTTATAAAGTATTATATTGATAGCAAATTATTATTGTTGCAAATATCTTTTTTGCATCATTATTAGTATATCTCAAAAATATCTACTTTATTTTAATAATTTAATTTCATAATGGAGAGGACTTTAAAATTAAAATTTATTTCAAATTTTGGGTATTTTTAAATGGTATTAGGAAACACTAAAGAAAAAATTATATAAAAGCTCTTACTTTTCCAGTCACCATTTCAATGACAACACAACCAACACTCCAAATGTCAGCCGCTCGGCCATAACCACACCCTTTATCAAGGGTAATTACTTCAGGAGCCATAAATGCTGGTAACAAAAAGTAAATTATATAAAAATTTTGAAATCAGCTTAACCATAAAACACACATAATTTGCATATTTCATAGATCATGCAAAATTTATGATTTGAGTACAAGTTTTAACTTTTACAAAAATTGGTTTCATTCTATTTGGTAAGTTTGAAATTTTATATATATATAAAATTTATAAAATATATATTATTAGACCTTGTTAAAAAGCATTACACCGTGTGAATTTTATGTACGAAATGGCCATTTCAATTATTTGTTAAGCCATTTACATTACGCCAAAACTTTTTTCATTATTTAAACAATCTTTTAAAATAGTTTATGCAGAAAACATGAAGCAGTAATTATTTGTTGTAAAAAACATTTTCATCACAATTATTTACATTTTTTTGTGTGGATAAAAAAACTTTTTTCAAAAAATTAATTAATTATACATAAAAAAATAAAATAAAAATAAAAAAATATTATTTAAACTTATTTAATTACATTTAAACTAAATTTATTGTAAAATATTGATAAATTTAAATTTATTCTATTAAATTAAAAAAAAAAAATTCAAATTTTTTAAAAAATTTCAAAAAGAAAAAGTATAAAAGCATGTTTAGACAACATGTCTGATATCATACCGAAATAGTCTGTTGCCAGGGGCTTCAGTACATATGTCGACTATCTTATAGCCTGCTGCCACAAAGAAGTGCTGCTAAATCGATTGAGGGTTTGGGGTAGGAAAACAATGTTTTCTTTTGATGGGGACAACTGAATAAGCAAGAATTTCGCTTATTTAAAAAAAGAAAGTGCGAGCTGGCATAAGTGCAAATTTGCATAAGTACAACTGTAATAAGTGCAAATCAGTTGCAAAAACTGACATAAGTGTGAATCAGAATAAGTGGGCTGAAAGAATTTGCAAACATTTGCATAAGTGCAAACTAGCACAATTGTGAATCAGTTGCAAAAATGGCATAAGTGTGAATCAGCATAAATGTGAACTGGCATAAATATGCTAAAGGAATTTGCAAATAATGGCATAAGTGCAGATTGGCATAAGTGCAATTTTATTTGGCGCATGTTTGAAGATGATAACTGTTCATGATATTATAATATTTAGTGCATCAAGTCAGGAGGCTGAATAAGTACAAAAAAAGCGCACTAATGCTAATTTGCAATTAGGCCAGTTTATGTAACTGCTTTGCTTTTATGCCAGTTTGCATTTATGCCGATGTTTGAAAATTCTTTTGGTGCACTTATGCCAGTTCGCACATATGCTAGTTTGAACTTATGGATTTTTTTGCAATGCTCCACAATTATGCCATTCGCACTTATGAAACATCACAATATCACAGTTATCTTCAGTTATCATTTTTAAACATGCAGCAATCATTCATTCAGGCTTGTCGCTTTCCATTAAAAGTTGTATATTTAGCAAGTGATGTTGTAGATAATGATTGAAACACACCTAACTTTAATGTATATACCGCATGTAAGATATTTTCCTATTAGGATTTGCATGTAATAATCTATAATAATTATGAATGGTCAGATCTCTCTGACCATAATTGTCTGTGTATTGACTGACAATTAGGTAGAACATGCAAGGAGTGCTGCTACATTGACAGACATATTGGTAGAACATGTGAGGAGTGCTGCTAGATTACCTGATAAATAGACAGAACTTGCAAGGAGAGCTGCTACAAATAGGTAGAATGCGAGGAGTGCTGCTATATTGACTGATAAATAGGGAGAAAGTGTGAGGAGTGCTGCTACATTGACAAAAATTTTGGCTGGGGCAAGCAATCTTTTTATTTAAGAAATAATTACTCCTGGTGTTGCTAACCTTTTTTAAGTGAATAAAATATGGTAAAACTTTTGTCTAACTTTTACAGGCTATATATAGTAGCCAGAAACACTGTGAGCAATGTTTTAAAAAAGTGGAAGGAGACTGGTGACAAACAACAACAAAGATATGAGAGGGCTATGGTGAGAAAATCACTTGGCAACAAAAGAGAAACTTCTTAACTTGCACAGCTAGCATGTGACAATTTTGCATGTGCAGAAAAGTACAACACATCTGGTAAAAACATGGACTTAGAGGATGTATTACTGCTAAAAAACCACTTTTATCATCTAAAAGTTGTCAGGCTAGATTTGCATAGGCTAAGTGTTTTAGAAAGTGGTCACCTGATAGATAGCATTCTGTATTATTTAGTGATGAGAGTTCTTTTGAGCTTTTCTCCTGGAAGTATCTCATTAATATTTACAGAAGAGTTGGTGAAAAATATTTAAATTTGTGCTTACAGCCTACTGTAAAGATTGGTAGAGGTTCTATTATCGTTTGGGGATGCATTTCTTGACTTAATCAGTATATTGGACATATTGAAGCAACAGACTATCTCTCTATATTAAAAACAACAACAATTGATTCTTTCAAATCTATCCCTTTTCCAAAAAATAAATTTCAAAATAACAATACACTAGTCCATACAGCTCAAAATGTAAAAACATGGCTTAGCAAAATTTCCCAATCCTACCTTGGCCTGTATAATCTCCTGATATGTCACCCAATGAGACATATCAGGAGATTGTACAGTTGGAATGACATCAAGAAAAAGTTGAGAAATGCAAGACAATCTAGCAAGACTGCTCTTCTTAAAACTGTGCAGAAAACCAGGAAAGGAATGGGAAATGACTATTTGAGGAAACTTAATAACACTAAACCACAACAAGTAAATGATCTATATAAAGCTAGTGGCGGATATAAAGAAATGGTAGAATATAGTGTGTTATTATATTTTTACTTTAAATACAAATTTATACATTGAATATATTGACTTTTTAACTCAATTTTCTTTATTTTTTCAATTTTGGCTGCTGCTCATTTAAATTTGGCCAGCACTGTGTGTATATCAGGACTGTGGAGTCGGAGTCGCGACATTTTTAGCAGAGTCAGAGTCGCTTAACAAAATCGCGAATCCGACTCCAATACACGTGCATGTACAAAACATTTAATTAACCTTATGTTCATACTAAACCTCAAAAAACGTTTCATAAAATTGTCAAAAAAGAAATTATTAACTTATCGCGCAATATTTTTGAATGAATTCAAAGAATTTTTCAAAAATTTTGCTTTGGAGTTGAAGTCGGAGTTGTACTTTTTTTTTACGAGTCCAGTTGTAGAAATTTTTATTAAATTTGCCGTAAAAAAGTCGTTACTTTTTTTGTTGTTGTATATTATTTTAATAAAACACTACATAAAACGATATATATACATATATATATATATATATATATATATATATATATATATATATATATATATATATATATATACATATATATATGCATATATATATATATGTATGCATATATATATATATATATATATATATATATATATAGATATATACACATACTGTAGGTCAGGCTATTTTCAGTCGATGTATGTACTGAAGCCCCTGACAACAGACTATTTTAGTATGGCGCCACCCTGCTCACCTAAACCAGCAGTATAAGATTCTTTACAATTTGATTAGCTAAGCTTAATTTCAAACAACAACGCAACAAAAATTCTGAAGGTAAGACACACGATATTCTGCTATAATGCAGATGTAAAGACTATGAAGTCAATCCTAATCAAGTCATTGGATGAGCATTTTAAAGGCATTGAGGAGAAACCTTTTTATATAATGGTGACACTGGTTGATCCATAACTTCAAACTAAACTCTTCTCATTACAAGCAACACTGACAGGTGAAAAAGCAAGATTGAAGTCAATCTGATCATGCTGAGCAGCAGATTGACCAAACTAAAGAAAATCCAGCAAAACAAGCCCGGCTGGATAATTTTTTTACATTATCATCATTACAATGGCAATATATATAGATGAAATTATTCAGTCTATGCCCGCTTGTGGCACAGCACATAAACAACAATTACCAATAGGCATTGATACTCAGCTAATCCAATATCTGGAAGAATCAGAAATATATAGATACTCTGATTCACTACAGTGACGGAGTGACAACATCCTGGAAAAAAAAGTTCTATAGAATTTCTCTAAATTTTTGAAACATATGGCCTATAAAAACTCTATAGAATTTATATAAAATGTCTAATAATTTCTATAAAAATTGCTTTAAAACTTTTAAACAACAAAAATGAAGTTTAACAGAAACAACTTGTTGATTTGTTAGTTAAAATCCGGCAAATCTGGCTCCAGCCGGATTTGGAAAAATTATATCTGGTACAGCCCTAATATATATATATATATATATATATATATATATATATATATATATATATATATATATATATATATATATATATATATATATATATATATATATATATATATATATATATATATATATATATATATATATATATA
>NC_061158.1:30982689-30997689 GCF_022113875.1 Hydra vulgaris | reverse complement strand
ATGTTTTATTCATGATTTTTGAGTTCCTCACCCTAAAAAGTAGTTAGGTAGAAATTTTCATCACAATTGAACAAGTATTTCATAAGTTAAAGCTAATTGTGTGGTGCAATAAGCTTAAAAAATAAATGGCGCTGAAAAAAAAAGTCAAAAAAGAGATTGGGACTGAGTATCAATATCTCTGAAACCGTAAGAAGTCTGATACTATAATTTGGAGTGAAGTTTTCTTTCATTAATTTAAGCTTTTACTCCAAAAATCAGCAAAATCCAAGATGGTATGGTGCCGAAAATTATTTTTTTTAGTTGATTTGACACGGAATGACCCATGAAGGTAATTATGAAACATTAATCTATAGGTTAATTGAAGATATCTTTTTTTAAACTTACTCATTAGCTTTATTGCCATCTTTTTTTCATATATTAAAAAGTTTCTTATATATAAAAATATATGACAATAAAACTGATAATTAAATGAAAAAATTTTTTTTTAATTTACTTTGTAATGCAAGTCAATTAGCATGCATGCCCAACATAAAATTGTAATCAGAAAACCGTGTATTGCCCGTTTGCAATAAAAAAAAAACAACAACACTAATTTTATTAAAAATTATTATTATTAAAATAATATGAACTCATTAATTTTCAAGCATTAACTTGTTTTTGTATTTATAAAGTTCAGTTATGAAGAACTATTACTAAGATAAAAATTTAATCAAATAAAAAAATAAAAATTTTGATTGTCCAAAAAATATTTGACGGTCAATTCCATATGTGAGCCAGTCGAATTGACCGCCTTCCTTCAATATCTTATTTTGCATATATATATATATATATATATATATATATATATATATATATATATATATATATATATATATATATATATATATATATATATATATATTCATTTTAAACTTTAAATACATAAACTAAATATAAACATAAATTATATATATTAAAAAAAAGGAGCACAATTTATTAATATTGAATCAAGCCAATTTAAAATTTGAATTAAACCTGCAGTTCCTCTAGTGTTAAACACTTCACCCTGGCATGTTTCAAAAGCATCCCTTAGTCTAACAGCAGAACCAAAATCTCCAATTTTTATGATTCCACTGGATGAAAGAAAAATATTTGCACCTAAATTAAAATAAAATTGTGTTAACATGTTAAATTATTCTAAAAATCTTAATGCTTACTTTAGTGTTAGGTCATTATAAACACTGAGTTGAATTGCACATAGAATTGAAAAAATTTTGTTAACTTGATTTTGTATATAATAATGAAGCTTGATACTGCAAAACAGTTTTTATTTGGGGGGAAAGTTTGCAGCAGCCTCCTTTATAAAGTGTAAGCTAAAGCTGACTACTACAGATTCCAATGGAAAAACATGCATTTTAAATTTAAAACTTTTTATCTCACTTTTTATTCTTTTAATCTAGTTTTTATCCTTTACATTTTTATTAACTTAAATTATTACTTAAAATATTACTCTGCATCATAATTCTACTTTCATTGTGACTCTTACCATTGACTTTAAGTAGGTCTCAGCTTTTATCATGTTCTTCATATATCTCAACAGGACTTTCCAAAGAACTGTGTGAACTTTATTCAAAATATTTACAACTTATAAGTATTATTTATAATATTTACAACTGAAAAATTTATTAGATGTAAAGATTTTTGAATAATATTAATACAACCCTCGAAAAACTCTGAAATAAATATTAAAAAATAGAAGTCTTTACTGAGAAATAATAACAGACAAAAATTTACATAATGAATTTAATACAAAATAACTCAGTAAATAACCAATCAAAATAACTAACTGCCAAAAAAAAAAATTATAATAATAAACTGACAGTAAAATTAAATAGATAAGATTATAGCATAAATGAAGTTTGTTTATTAAGTGACTTTCCCATTTAATGTGGAGGGTTTCTTTTATCTTTAATTTGTGTTTGGTTGGGGCATTATCCAAAATCTCAAAAAAATCACAGTTAGCCAGATTATTGCACTTAATAGAAAAATTTAAGTGTTTAAATATATGAGATTGTTTATCACTTTTAAGGTGCTCATTTATTCTAGTTGCTAAATGTCTAGAGTTTTCTTCAATACAACTGTATTATTACAATTACCTGTCCAATATAACTGTATTATTACAATTAAAAAATAATATAACTCTAATATAACTGTATTATTACAATTACAATATAACTTTTCTTACACTGGCATTACAACCAGTGCAAGAAAATTTATAGATAATACGAGATTTAATCAGTTTAGGAAGTGACTCTTATAAGCAAAAGCAATCTTGTATTTTATTAGTAGTGAAAATTAATTTTATTGGAACATCCTTGCAATGTTTATGAACAATAATTCAAAATTCATAATCAATATTATGATAATGAATTTTTGAAATTTTCATTTTAGTATAATTTGAGTACATTCAAATGTATGGAAACGTAAAGTACCTTATAGTTAAGCTATTAACAAAAAAAAAAAAAAAAAACGTTTAGAGTTAATTTTATCTTTAAAAAATAAATCAGTTGATATGTTGAAGGTTTTCTTAGGTGGAATACTCGTGAACAAACTTTCCACATCATATGAAACGATAAATTTATTAGTTACATTAGTTTGTTTTAATTCTTCAACAAAAGAAAATGAGTCTAAAGTACAAAACTGTTTAGGTATATGAGGAGACAATAAATAAGAAAGATGCTTGGAAAGTTGTAGTTGTATGTTCCAATTGTTGAGATAATAGGTCAAAATGTTAAAAGAGAACTATCTTTACTAACTTTATGCATGTTAGGCAACACGTAAACTCTTGCAGGTTGAGATCCTGCAGGATAGATTTTAGTTTTAATGTCTTTTTCAAATGTTTTTATAAATTATAATTATAATTTAAATTATAAATATAAATTTAATTATAATTGAAACATATAAAAATGATTTTACACTAAAAAAATAATTTTGAAACCCATTTTTAAGGTCCTTGCTTTTACAATTTGTGCCCCGAAACCCCAACTTTTTAAACCAAAAAGCAGGGACCTTAAACATTGACATAAAACATCAATTTTTTTTCTATGAACTCTAAAAGACCTAAATATTCATTTTGAATTGGTTGGGAAGTTTACAATAAAAAAATATATACTAATTCAGGTCAAGAAAAATAACTTAAATTGCAATAACTTAGTATAATTTTAAGTATATTTAAATAGAATGATGCTTGCGAACAAATTTAACTCACATGTGTCACAAACAAAAACAATCTTTCTTTTTCGAACTATTTATTCTAAAAAAATTAGAAAAGATTAAAAACCCTGGAAAAATGCGCGAAACGTTCTAATTTTAGGTAATTTTATGGATATATCTATTGATCAATTTTTTTATCTCTCAAACTTTCCGTGACAAACTTTTTTTACAGAACATTTATGTACCATCTGCCTTAAAGTTTTATTTTTACATATAGTTTGATTAAACTTTCATATAGGCGCTGCAAAATAAACGTTTTAATAAATCAATTTTATTTTGGTGAATATCATGTAGCTGGGATAGTTAAGGTAAAATAATAAATTTTATGCTAAAAAAAAATATATATATAACGATATTGTTAAGGTCAACAGTGATAAATTAGTAAATAATCAAAAAAAAAAATTTCTTCAAAAACAGTTTGTAAAACTATAACTCAACAAACTTTTCTTTGTGTTTTTGATGAAAAATTGAATAAATATTCTCCAAACTGTGCTTTGTCAGCGCCATTTTTTTTTTGCCACTCTCCGTAGTTTGTACTTTTTCAAACTCCCTGAATTGATCCCTACTATGCTGAACAGCCAACATTAAATCTTGCCTGTCTAGATATGTTCCTTTAACTGCAGCTTTGTCATACTTTTTGAACTTTGATTTATCCATAGTTTCCTTTGTTGCGTTCCATTTCAGGACATCAGATTTTCAGGAGCATAAGTTTTACCAATGTGAACTTTTTCCCAAAAATGTATACAGTGAAGCTTGTAAACATGTCTTCGACATGCAAGCTGTAATACAATTGAACCTTGTGTTTGACAAAACCTAATATTTGTGCCGGAATATTTTCTTGTATTAATTGCAGTTGTGTCAATGTACAGACCTTTTATATAAGTTCTTAGCTTATATTCATCCAAAATGTTTATTAAAGTATCATGATGAGTTTTTCCAGTACCGTTTTCCATTGGCGGAATGCCAACAAGTCTTAAATCACCATAGATATTTACAAGAACAGCAAAACGATCTATTTTTTGTTTTGTACTGTTAGTAATATTTTGCAAGATTTTTCCATCAAAGTGTGCAATTATTTAAATTTACTTTGACTTGCAGTTTTTATTATATCTTCT
Organism: Hydra vulgaris; assembly: GCF_022113875.1. NCBI lineage: Eukaryota > Metazoa > Cnidaria > Hydrozoa > Anthoathecata > Hydridae > Hydra > Hydra vulgaris. The sequence continues at coordinate 30,993,322 of NC_061158.1, read as the reverse complement.
CAATATTTAGCTGCACTTGTACCGATTGCTTTCTTTTTTGCGCATCTGATAGTAGATTCAGAAAGCAAGAAATCTGTTAAACTGCCCCCAAAAGAAACTACTATGTCAGAGAGCAAGTACATCATATTTCTAGATGAAATATTTTTAGAAAGACCTGTAAATGCAACTTCTTTTGCAAATTTTTTAGGTAATACTGTTGAAAAACTAGTACCTGATTTAATTTTGTCTGCTGAATAGTCGGAATCCTGACAAAAAGAGATCTCACTTTGTTCTGATGATAAAAACTCAATTTTCACAGTTTGATTTTCTTGTTGCTCAATAAATGTTAAATATTGCAATCTTCTTTCTTCTATGTTTTTCAGCTTTTGGCAATATGCTACATCCTTGAACCAAGTGTCATTTTACGTTTCGTCATTTAAAAATTGCTTATCTGAAATAAATGAATCTTGGTTGTTTCCATGTTTCTTCTTTAAAATGGAGCAAATATCAGGTTTTCCAATCCAAAAAATTTTCTTAGCATTTTTTAAAAAGATGTTTCTAGCTAATTCTGCTGCGTTGGCTTTTTCATTTTTAGTTTTTTTTAACGTTGCCCATTTTTCAACTAGATCATTTAATAGTTTCCTAGAACATATAATATTTATTTAACTTTATTTTTATTGCTATAAAACTTTTTAATGTAGCCTCATATCAGAGGCAGAGTGAAAAGAGTCATGTTAACAAATTAATATAAGCAAAAGTAAAATTTGGTAAAAATACTATAACTATAGATTATTTAGCAAACCTGATGTGTTTGTCATGAAATATGCCACCATCATATCCTCCATTGATCGACGGTTTCTGAGGATGCAGTTCTGAGGACATATTGCTAAGTTCAGAGCATGCTGACATCATTTTATCTTGGGAAGCACAACCAATCAAATTTTTGGTGGGAGTATTTTTGTCTAACGGATGCCTGAGTTATTAAGATTAAATTTAGATTTTATATATTTCGTTTTTCAAACTAAAATTTAATTACTTGGTTAATATATTGAATAATAATTTTTAATCAGTTTAATGTTTTAATCATACCTGTAATGAAAATGAAGAATAATTTCCTTATTTGTGGCAAACTGTGTTTCAGAAGGTTTTTCTAACACTTTTTTTCTTCAAATAAAAATGTCTTTGAAAGTGATCTCGTAATTTTTGGTAGCATCATTTTTTTAAATATTTGTTTTATTTTTGATTTTTAAAAAGTTATAAAAAAAATATTCTTAGCTTAAGTAAAAGTATGGCACGAATTCGTTTCTTAATCTTTTCTAACTTTTTTAGAATAAATAGTTAAAAAAGAAAGATTGTTTTTGTTTGTGACACACGTGAGTTAAATTCATTCGCAAGCGTCATTCTATTTAAATATACCAAAAAATTATACTCAGTTATTGCATTTTAAGCTATTTTTCTTTACATAAATTAGTATATATATTTTTTATTGTAAACTTCCCAACTAATTCCAAATTAATATTTAGGCCTTTTAGAGTTATTAGGAAAAAAAATTGTATTTTATGTCAATATTTAAGGTCCCTGCTTTTTGGTTAAAAAAGTAAGGGTTTCGGGGCACGAATTGTAAAAGCGGGAACTTTAAAAATGGGTTTCAAAAATTTTTTTTAGTGTAAAATCATTTTTATCTAATCGGTCAACTAATCAACTAAAAGGTGGTAGGGATTTAGTTTGAAACAATTGTTGAAAAATGACGCACCCTTATATATATATATATATATATATATATATATATATATATATATATATATATATATATATATATATAATATATATATATATATATATATATATAATATATATATATATATACATAAAATATATATATATATATATATAAAATATATATATATATAATATATATACATATATATATATATATATATATATATATATATATATATATATATATATATATATATATATATATATACATATATATATAAAATATATAAATATATATATATATATATATATATATAAATATATATATATATAATATATATATATATATACCCATATAGTGTAGTCGAAAGAGCGTTTTAATGTAAAAAAAGTCTCTTACGACTACAATTTTAATTACCTCGTCTCTTAAGCTGTTTTTGATTGTCATCGAAATGTCAAAGCAATTAATTTATGCGGAAGTACATTAAATTTAATTGTTTTTTAAAAAATTTTTAAAAAACTGCAATTATAACGACTAGAAAGTTTTTTTTAATTAGTGGTGTTTTTGTTATTGATTTAACAAAAAACATTTTTAAAACATGCGTAAATGTTGCTACATCGACTATCTTATAGCCTGACTCGCAACGGAGTGCTGCTACATCGACTGACAAATAGCCTGACTCGCAATGGAGTGCTGCTACATCGACTGACAAATAGCCTGACTCGCAACGGAGTGCTGCTACATCGACTGACAAATAGCCTGACTCGCAAGGGAATGCTGCTACATCGACTGACAAATAGCCTGACTCGCAAGAGAGTGCTGCTACATCGACTGAGGGTTTGGTTTGGCCAGGCAGTCTATCAATTAAAAAAAAAAATTTAATTTTATAAAACTTTTTCTGGTCTGGTGTCTTAACGCACTCTTTAAAACTACAGTTTATGGGAAACTTTTTTTGATGCCATTCAAGAGACATGCAAGAGTATATATATATTTATATATATATATATATAAATATATATACATAAAATATATATATATATATATATATATATATATATATATATATATATATATATATATATATATATATATATATATATATATATATATATATAGGCTTCAGCAGGAGTAAATGAGTGCATGAGCTATAAATAGCCTGTTTAAACCCATCTTAGTGGGCTGCCCGCCTAGATAGTCACAGGCTTTTTTGAAAAATTAAAATTATAACGTCTTGATGAATTTTTTTTTATTTTGAAAGTTTATTTAATTGATTCTTTATGCCAGGTATAGTAAAAATTTTAATTGTAATAATAAATGTTTTTTTAGCAATAAAAAGAAAGAAAAACAACTTGCAAAAAAAAAAACCTAATGTTTTTTTTTTTAAATAATTTTTTATATATATAATTTTTATTTAATAATTTAGTAATTAATTAAACAATAAATAAAAAACAATATTCAAAATTTAAAATATAATCAATCTTTCTAATAAAACTGTTATACATCAAATAATTGTTTTATAAAAGTGAATGATCTTAATTATTTTATTATGTTCATTCATTTCTCTTCTTCTTTATTATTTCATTATGTTCATTCATTTCTCTACATAATCTACATTTACATAATCTACATTCTCTACATAATCTACAATTATTAACAAGTAGGAGAGTGACAAACCATTATAAAGACTTTGGTAATTAAACTTCAAATAGTTGGATACTCGTAAAATTGAGATAATAGTTTTTCGAAGTTACACTACAGTTTTTATCTTTTGCTCAGAGTTATTAGTGTGCGCTCTACTTAGTGAGTTTTTGTTATTATATTTTTGTTTTGGTTTTATTTCGATTTTTATTGAGAATTCTTTTATTCTTCAGTTTTATCAGTTGTATAATCGGATTTTTGTTGAGTTTATACCAGATATAATCAAACCAATAATTTGCAAGCAAAGCACAAAATGACAGAAAAACAACCTTTGCAACAATCACGTTTCTTTATTCAAGCATCTTGAGGTTTGCATAAAAAATTTCGCAATGAACGTAGCAATTTGCAAGATCTATTTGAGTAATAATATATTGTCTTATTAAAACAATGGAATAAAATATAACTTTTTTATTGCACTTCTTTAGTTAATACATTTTTCTTGTGCTTTGTAAATTAAATTAAATTTTATAAATTTAACCGTAATATCTCTAAGCTATAAAGATATAGTGACAATTATATTAAAATTGTTTTTTAAATAAACCTTGAACCAAAGATTTCTATTCTTTACAATTGTTTTTCAACTGTTTAGACTAAAATTTTAATTATTACCGTTCAATTTAGTATCATACTCTTTTATATTGATTTTATATTCTTTTCGGAAATTAGAAGATATATTTTATGTTGATGTGATATGTAAGTTAAAATTTGAGATAACCTAATTTTTAATTTCTAAGAGACTTAGTACAAACAGATTTTTATAGATTCTAGTATATATACTTCTTAAATATATACTTCTTAAATTTATTCTTATATAATATAGGCGTGTATAAAAAAAGCGTTAAATGAATTAAAAAAAAACAAATCTTTTTTACATTTATTTATAAATAGAGTCAATGGAAGGGTATTAAATGCAGTATTATTTTATATATCAGGTTTATTGCTGTAAAAAATATTTAAATGTATTAAATACAGCGCAAGTTTAAAAACGAAAATAAAATATGAAGAATTCATATAGTATTATTTTTATCATACAAAAGAAATATATATGTATATATATATATATATATATATATATATATATATATATATATATATATATATATATATATATACACATATATATATATATAGTTATAAATTATTTATTAATATTCATTTTAAATAAATTAGCTAAAAATATCTTCAATTTCAAAATCAAAAACAGTTTCTTCGCTTTCACTCGCATCACTTTCACAATATCTTAGCCTTTTCCAAAAAAAAACAAGAAGTTAACATGGAAGAATACAGGGAAATGTGCACTACTTTAAACAACTTTAAATTATGACAAACTAGTTTATCAATCAATTAAGCAAAATGTGTGATTATACAAAAAAAGAAATTGTCTTTATTAACTAACAGTTCTTATTGGATAAGTTTAAAAACTTCCAAAGAATACTGAAAACCTGGACTATTATGTTAGATTCTTTTGCAACACATGCATATTTTGCCTGCTTTTTAAAATACTAATTATTTATATTTTAACATAACACAGAATAGTACGGAACTGTTATAGCTGTTTTTAATAACTTGTTCAATTTTTATTTTTTATTTTTACATCAGAAAATTCAAAAACTATTTTTTTCATAATTTTTTAGCATATCCTGAATGAAATAGTTCCGTTTTTTAACTGGTAAAACAAACAGTTTTACAAAATTATATCATTTGAGAAGTTTTTAAGAGAATAACTAAATAAAAACATAAAAATATTTAACTTTATTTTTACCAAAAATGTATATTTTGCACAGACTTTATTTTGCTTGTGTAAACTGATTTGCACAGGTGTGGAGGCGAGCGTGGGTATAGCCTGCCATTATTACCAAAGCCTATGCCTATATATATATACATATATATATATATATATATATATATATATATATATATATATATATATATATATATATATATATATATATATATATATATATATATATATATATTTAAACAATTTTAAAAATGTATTCTACAAAATAGAGTGCTCAATGTTCTTAGAAGAACAGAGCAATTAACGACTGCTTTGATGTGACAATGGGCAGTTATAACGGAGCAGAAATTTGTGAGTTTGTTGGACTATACATTTTAGATTTATTAAGTAAAATAATCAATATAAATGATTTAGGCCTTTATCGCGACAATAGTTCAATAGTAATGCGTAAAAAATCTGGTCCACAGCTTGATAAGATTCGAAAAGATCTTATAAAAATTTTTAAAAATATTGGCTTTCAAATCAAAATAAACATAAATTTAAAAATTGTGAACTTTCTTGATGTCACATTTAACCTCTCTGAAAATTCATATAAGCCTTTTAAAAAACCAAACGATGAATTATTGTATATTAATATTAACTCAAATCATCCACCACAAATTCTAAAACAAATCCCGATTTCAATTCATAACAGGTTAAACCAAAACTCCTCTAATGAAAATGTATTTAATTCCTCCAAACGAATATTTGAAGATGCCCTTAAAAAAAGTGGTTTTGAAAATTTTGAACTAAAATTTGAAAAAAAAAATACAAAAAAAAAGGAATAGAACTAGAAATGTAATTTGGTTCAACCCCCCATATAGCAAAAATGTTTCCACTAACATAGGAAAAGTGTTTTTAAAATTGCTCGATAAGCACTTCCCTCCCTCTAATAAATTACATAAAATTTTTAATCAAAATACAATTAAAGTTAGCTACAGTTGCACAAAAAATATGGAAAAAATTATAAAAGGTCATAATAATGCTTTGTTAAATAAAAAAGAAATCCTAAATAAAAAAACTACAGAAAATTGTAATTGTAAACAAAAAAACAATTGTCCAATGAGTGGAAGTTGTTTATCAAAAAATGTGATATATAAATGTGTTGTTTCCTTTAAGAATGTACCCGATAAACAATATATTGGCATAACAGATGGTGAATGGAAAAAACGTTTTGCCAATCATAAACAATCTTTTAAAAATAAAAAGTATACAAAAGACACCATGTTGTCAAAATATATATGAGAACTAAAAGATAAAAATATTGATGATTTTATACTAAATTGGTACATCCTTAAAACAGCGTCTGCATACAACAATACTTCCAAAAAATGCATACTATGTCTACAAGAAAAATTTCAAATAATTACACATGCAAACCAAGAATGTTTGTTAAACAAAAAATCGGAATTGATTTCTAAATGCAGACACGAAAATAAGTTTCTCCTAATAAACTATAAAAATAAGTGAGCTCAAATAATAGTTACATTAAATCCCCCCATTTTTTAAAATTATTTTTTATAAAAAAAAGCATAAGTAATCATTTCTAAAGTAAAAATCAATTCTTTTTATAATAGTGTCAGCAAATTTCACAAATGTGTGAAAATTTACAGTAGTTAAAACATTTGCGACTTCCTGTAATTTAATTTTTTGGTATAAATTGAAGTTTTATTAATTTGATCATTCATTTCTGATGAGTCTTTGTTGATGAAACACAGTGTAAAATGAAAAAAAATTTTTGTTTAGTGATTTATATATATACAATATATATAAATCACTAAACAAAAATTAGACTAATTTATATATATATATATATATATATATATATATATATATATATATATATATACATACATACATACATACATACATACATACATACATACATACATACATACATACATACATACATACATACATACATACATACATACATATATATGTGTGTATGTAAAGTAGCTCCCACTTACTAAAATAACTTTGATTTTCAAAGAATTTTATTCCATTTCCTGGCTTTATGATGAGTAAATAGAGAAAAGTATTTTAAGTTTGATTTTAATACCTTTGACAGTCTTTTAAAATTTTTAGACTTTTCGTGCAATTCCCTTTGATTTGCACAACTTTTAAAATATTTTTTTTACATTGCATATACTATTGTCAGCACTTTGGCAAATCAAAAAATGTTTTTCTGATAAAAAAAAAAGTTGATTAACATATGGCAAAAGATGGTTAACATATGGGGAAAGATTTCAACTTCAAAACATCAAACAAATTAGTTATAAATAATACTATAAACAAATTAGATATAAGTATTTCCAATTATGATGAAAAAAAGATTATTGATATAAATAAGATAAAATGCTAGATATGTTTTTATTTTTGAAAGATATTTTATATCTTACAATATAGAAGTAAAATAATGCCATAAATTTATTTGTCATGAAAAATCATGCTTTGAGTTTCAGAAAAAAATGCTAAATCTTTTAGACATATTTCCTCAAGATGTTAAGTAATAATAATAAATAAGGAAAGATAAGACTAAATCACTAGCAACTAAGGAAGAAGATGGGTATTCAAAAGACAGAAAAAGGAAGAGGAAAGGAGTAAAGAAGTCTTTTTTAGGATGACTAGAAAGGATAGCCAAAGTGATTGATGGATCCTAAATACAAAAATTATGAAGAGTATATAAAAGAAAAATATTAACAAAATCAAAAAAACAAAAGCCTTTAAGAAATTTGAAAAGGAAAAAAAAAAGTTTTAAAGAAAGGCATTTATTTATTTTTGCTAAAGAAAGTATAAAAAATTTTAACAAAAATTAAAACTATAAAAATAACATACTTGCTAAAGGAATAAACTGTATGTTTTAACAAGTTTGACTGCCAAAGTAATATTATAAAAAATAAGTTGATATGATTTTAATAAAAGATTAAAGGTTATAGTCACCGCTGGATGTATTTCACTTTACAGAAAAACACATTATCCAGCGGTGACTATAACCTTTGCCAGATGAAAGTCATTCAATTAGATGGTTTTGTTACAGGATTTCATTTTAAAAGACCTGGTGTCTTCCATCATACAAGATTCCTTGCTAAAGCAATTTATAATTTTGAACTTTTCCTTCTTAGTCTACAGCTCGACTCTTTATTTTTATGTCACATGTTATAGTCTTTTCTGAATTTGTAGATGTCTCCTTCTGCAATTATGGCTACAGAGATGAATTTAAAAACTCTTTTTAAATATATGGTTACAAAGAGGATTTTTAATTACAAGACCTAATTTTGCCCAAGTATGCACCAATGTTATGAAATGACATCCCTAACTTTGTGCTTTACATATATAACATATAAAAATCAAAAATGTGACTTATTTTTGACTTTCATTTTAGTGAATTTGAGAGACAGTTATAGTATATAAAATATATATTAGTATAAATAGTTTTAAAATAAACTATAATAACAATAAATCTATGAACAAATTTAAAATGTAGTTAAAAATATATATTAGATAATTTTTAAAGCTAAGACTTAAATAGTTGAATTACTATTATGTTGCACACAACAAAAAATCTGAAATAAAGCAGTATATTAAAATACCTTTAATATCCCTGTGGATAATGCCATTTTGATGTAAAAAGTCTACAGCTTTTATAATCTGATAAGTGTAAACACGAATTAAAGATTCTGGAAGACCAAGTTTTGCCACTTCTGCAATTGTACCATCTTCACAGTATTCCATAAATATAAGCATTTCATCCTTAAAAATGATTCGATATATTTCTCAATTTCTTAAAAAGATAACAAACAAAAACTAAAAATAAATTTTTAAAGACATTTTAAGAATGTAAAAAGTAAAATACTAGTAAAGAAGATTGTAAAACTCAAGACAACAAGTAATGAACATAAAAATCAAGACAACAAGTAGTGAACATAAAACTCAAGACAACAAGTAGTGAATATAAATAAAATTTATAGTTAAATCCCCATATTTTCACATAATGTTTTTAACAAAAAAATAAAGTAGACAGAATATTAGGTAACAGACAATAAAATAGATCAAATATAATTGAAAAATAACAGACAACAAAGGAGATTAAAAAAACAGGTTTAGGATGACAAAAACTATAGAAATATAGTATAGACACTATGTATTATATAAATAGTGTCTATAGTGTATAATATACATAGTGTATATATATAATATTCTATGTAACATAAAAAATTGAAAACATAGTTACCATGTAACAAAACGAGCATATAAAAACACTAACAACATAGCATGACAAACAATAAATATTACCTTGTGAACTTCAACACCATAATACTTGACTAAACTTTCATGTTTAACACTTTGTACATTTGTTATTTCGTCAGCTATTGATTGGATAGTTGCATAGTCATTTGGATTAAATCGAATCTATATTGCAGAAACAAAATTACCAAAAAAAAAATTTTTTATTAAGAAAGTTATGTTTATTCTATAAAAATACTAAAAAAACAAATTATAAAATAAAATTATGAAAAAAACAACTGAAAAAATTAACTTGTTTCATTGCCATAAGCTCTCCAGTATCAAGATTGATGCATGAAAATACTTTTCCAAACTGGCCTTCTCCTATTGATAATCAAATTTTTTTAATATTAAACCAAATCTTTCAAACTGTTAACTAATTGAGATAATGAAATGACATAATTGAAATAATAGAGACGCATAAAAAAATGACATCTTGACAAAGTTTTGAAATTTTTTTTGGGTTGATAAACACGAATCTTAAGAATTCTCCTAAACACCGCAGTAGTTGACTTTAACTTGGAGAATCAAAATTGAAAGACTTTTAAATTTTGCATAGTGCATATTATTATTATTTTGATAATTAATGCAAACCACCTAACTTAGAGACTGTAAATATACAGAATGCATTTATAGAATTACAGAACACATTCAAAAAATAGCTATATTACCTATAATAGCTATATTACATTCAAAAATTAGCTATATAAACTTAACTTAAATAATCGCATACCTATTTTATTTCCTAGTTGCCATTTGAAATGGACTCTTCTGAAATTTAGCTGCATTAACTCAACTGCTAAATCCGGTTTTTTATATGTGACACTTCCTATGACACCCATATGTTGTAGTTTTGCTGTGCGTCGCTCTTCAATTTCTTTAATAGAATTTCTAACACGGACAATTACAGGTACACCCACTTCTTTTGCATCTTCAATCGACTCTACACAAAGAATTATTTGAATAAGAAACTCAGAGTTGAAGAAAAAGTTTAGATAAGCATTTGTTAGTAATATACTACTCTGTTTATATATATATACATACATATATATATATATATATATATATATATATATATATATATATATATATATATATATATATATATATATATATATATATATATATATATATATATATATATATATATATATATATATATATATATA
>NC_061158.1:30787689-30980189 GCF_022113875.1 Hydra vulgaris | reverse complement strand
AGAATAAAAACGAGCTCAAAGAATTGGTTTTAGATGTTTGGTCATCAATTAATCAAGAAATTACGCCTAAACTTGCCTCATCAATGATAAATTGTTGTAGAGCAGTTATTGAAGCTGATGGTGGTCCAACAAGATATTAATTTAATTTTAACTAATTTTAATTTAAAAATTAACATAGTGTACAGACAACTTTTTTGTTTAAACTTTGAACTCTTTTTAAATAAACTTATATAACTTTTCATATATTAATATATTTTTAACTAATACACTTAAAATTACTTTAATATTATAATATTTCTTTAAAAACTCTTAATTACAACTATCTAAATACTTTTAAATGTTGTTTTGATCAAATGTAGATACTTTTCATTAATGTACGGACAGTTATTTTGCCCACTGTATATATATATTTATATTTTATCACTTACGAGAACAGATTTTACAAAAAATGAACACTTACAGGGACATTAGCATTATTGGGGACATTTTAGTGTACCCGTTAATTTTTTGTCCTTGTAAGTATTATTTTTTTTGTAAAAAAATGTGTCCATATGAAATTTTTATAGAGAACGAAAAGTATATACAACGACTATCAAATAACCTGAATCGCAAGGGAATGCTGCTACATCGACTGAGGGTTTGGTTAGGCTAGGCATCAAGGTCAGGCTTAGGGTTAGGGTTACAACAAGATTTAAAGAGATCCCAAACTCCCAACACATGTTGTGTTCATATTAAATTGTTTAAAAAAAAAAAAGGTTTGAACCAAGTTTTTTTGATTAAAAATAAATAATGAATGCATACCGAGAAAAACTAATGTTGTTGTTTTAGCCGAAGCTCGCCTTCTCCATTTTTTTCAATAACTTAGAGTCTTTAAATTATAAGTCGCAATCTACAGACTTTGTTGATTCCTTTGAAGCGCATTTAATTCATAAATGTTTTAGCATTTGACGTCACGGTAGATTTTTAACAAAAAAAAATTAAACAAAGCTGCGTTCTTCTATTATAATTAAAAAAAAAAAATTTAACATACAGCAAAACAACTTTTACAACAAATTTTTGTAAAAATCAAAAATAATAAAAGCTTTTTATTTCATAAGAGGAACTTTTTTTTTACCAATATCTTAATAATTTTTAGATTTATATATCTTGCTTATATTTCTTTTGTTTTTAAATTAAAACAAATATTAAAGCTTTACTTACGAATCTTAAGATTTTCATGAGTGTTCACGGCTGTTTCATTCAATATAAAAGCGAGCCTGACGTCACGAGTTTATCAAAAAAAAAAGTATTTCCGCATAAAAAGTATAAAAATTCATTAACTTTAAAATAATAGTATTTTTTTTCTATAAATGCTTTCATCTTCAAATAAAAAAAATATAAAAGATCTATCTTTCCTTGTTAAATAAACATTTACATTAAACGGAATAAAAATGAAAGCTGTAAAAATATTGTTAATAATTTGGCATCACTTTTCTGATTTTTGCGATTTTTACGCAAAACCTGTCTTAGGCCAACTAAGATTTGATAACATAGCTACATGGTCGATGGTTGAAATTTAGACCAGTTATTAATGAATGTCTGTTCTATCTAGATTTCCACAGACTTTGCAAGTTTTTATATAGAAAGTTAGTTTTTAATGCATTTATATTTTTGTTTTTATTCGTTTTGAATAAAAAACATAACATTTTTGAAAAGTCTGTGGATTTAGTAATACTTCAACCTTATATGAATAAGAAAATCAAAAAATTATTTTCTGTACCTCTAGCTATGTTATCAAATATGTTTTCAAACTTGGCATGTTTAGCGACATTTTTTTTAGTTTTTTTTGCATAAATTTTTGTTTACATTTTAAAGCGGTGACGCAAACTCTGATCGTTACGTCCCCAACGATTATCGGATGCATTTTAAGAAAACAAACAAAACAAACGAGACACATTTTATAGAATAAATAACAAAGTTTCGCGGATTAATTTCTCTTGGATATTTGACTAATTTCAGATAAGTTGATTAATCCGATTTTATCTAGTGCATCTATTTGTCAATATTATTCTATTTAAGTTGTTTGTATTATAATTTTATTACTATATCAATAAAGATTATAAAGCAAAGTTTCGTGGATTATTTCCTCGTGGATATTCGACTAATCTCAGATAAGTTGCTTAATTCTTTTATTTTTAGTGTATTTATTTGTAAATATTATTTTATTTTATTTCTTTTATTATATTATTATTATAATATCATTATCATTATTTATGTGATGTATGCAACTGAGAGGGAAATTTTGAAACTGTACATCGGTTGGGAAGATGGTTGGGAAAATGAGTATAACTTTAATTTTGTAAAGCGAGTAATTGACACTAGTAAGATCACTAACATTGTGATTTCAATTTTATTAACAGTTTTTCATCCAAAAGCGTTGTTTACTTTTTTAAGTTTTCTTTTGCCAATTGAGTTTAATATGCCTAATATTGATGTGTTAAATAAAATGTGCCGAAAAATAAAACAAAGAAAAAAAGATTCTAAAAAGTATTTTGAAGCTTCAAAAAACGAAGCATTTTTTAAAATGCAACTGTCTCCAGCTCCACAAACAAAAAAACAAAAAAAATCAGCAGATGCAGATAATTTTTATATTTTAAATAGGAATAAGGAACTAAGTAGTCAAGTTGAACAATTAATTTCTAAAGAAAAAAATAATGTGGAGCAAATAGATAATTTAAAAATACAGGTATCAAAGTTGGAAACTGAAGTTATATATTTAAATTCTAAAAACAAGGCTCTCAACGCACATTGTAACTCATTAAGTTCTCAATTAGAGACTATGAGTATTAGGCTAAAACAGGAGGAGCAGTTCCAACTTTAAAAAAAAAAAAAATTAAAAACAGCACACCGTAAATTTGCATCTGCTCGTGCCAAAAATGTAAGATTGCTAAAAAAATTTAAATTTGAAAAAAAAAATGCAAAAATCAGTGATATAAACAAGAACAGTTGCCAAATTTGCAAATATTTTGCTAGCAGTGATAAGGATTTAGTTGTCGTTGATTCTTATTTAGACTATGACAACATTGGTTCCTCTGAATTATTCTGTGGGTTTAAATTAAGTAATCCACAGACTATATCAGTTAAAAAGCCAATAGTTATAATATCTTATTCTAAGTTAGGTAGGCATGCTGCAGCTAGATGATCTAAACTTGCTTTTATATTCCTTCGATTATTAGCTTGTTCAGATTTGGAAAGTGATTTGTCTATGTTGTTTTGTGATTCTGTGTCTTGTGAAAAGTCTATGTTTCATTGTGTTGCAAATAAGTTGGGTTTAGTTAGGCAGTTAAGTGTTTCTGATGCTGTAGAGCTGCAGAGCCAATTAAGGATGCCCACAGCTGAATTCCGTAGGCTAAGACGTATTCTGTGTAATCTTGGTGCAAGGATTCTCCCATCTGAGCCCAAGATAAGACAAGAACAAGAAATGCGGACAATGCATGTTAGTAAAGAACATGTTACTGTAAAGTCCATGTTGCTTTATCCATCTGCGAATGAAGCACCTTGTTTAGTACCTGTATTGATGGTCAAGAATTTGATAACTTATATTGAAGAGGTTTTCAATAGTCTGCACGTTCGTGACCACTTCAATTCTGATGTCGGTTTTTGCGAAGAGGTATGGCTCCTTTTTGCTGGGGATAAGGGTGGGAAGTATATGAAATTCCATTTTGAAGTTGTCAATTCTAAATCATCAGGGTCTGTATATGATGTTCATTTATTTTGTATGTATCAGGGTTCAGACTGTCGTGAGAATATTGCCTTAGTTCTCGGGCATTATGCCAACGACATTAAAAGAATTCAGTCGTCAGATTTTAAGCTAAAAGGCAAAATAGTCAGGTTGTTCTTAGGTGGAGATTTTCATTTTATCGATGATGTTCTGGGACACCAGGGTTCAGCTGCTAGCTTTCCTAGTTCTACAGACCTAGTTAAGTTGAATTCTCTAAGAAACCATGCTTCTATGCCTCACACACCTGCTAATTGTAACATCTTAAGGAGGACAATACAATCTATGGAAAGTGCTTACAATGAGAACTTGTGTGAAGATAGACAAGGTGGAAACCTAAAAGCTCTAGGTAAGTTTCATAATTCAGTTATTGCTCCTGTGATTTTCCCCATAATAACTTTAGATAATGTAGTGCCACCTGTTTTGCATATTATGTTAGGAGTTGTGTTAAAACTTTATAAGTTATTGTTGAAGGAGTGTAAGACTTTGGATTGTCAAGCTGTTTCGTCTTTGTTGCATAATGAGAATGTGAGAACGAATGAATTGTGGGCTGCTAAAAGCTTTGAATGTTCTAAAACAGCAGACTCTTTACGTTTATTAGGAAATCAATTTGTAGACGTTGCAAATCTACAGACTCGTTGGTTAGCTTTTGATAAAAATATTTCTGAATTGGAATGCATATCTCTAAACTCCTCCAATAAAAAAAAAACCTGTAAACAGCAAGAAAAGTGTGCTAGTATCAGGTGTTTAATTACTAAATATGATTGTAACATTGATTGGGTGCAGTGTGGAACGTGCCAAAAATTGTTCCATCAATTTTGTGAAATTATTGGTGGTTCGGAAAAGAATGTATTGTGTGATATAGAGAAGTATGAGTGTTTAGCATGTCAGGGTGAAGATTTAGAATGTCTTGACCTTTATATTTCTGAAAAAATTTCTTTTATACGCGCACAGCGCGAAGTTTTAGATGTTGAGTATATTCGATTGCAGATAGAGTGTGAAGACCTAGAAAAAATATCTATAAGTAGCATGGGGACTGATGAGAGGTCTCTTTATAAGTCCCTTGAAGATATGAAAGTTGAGCAACAAGCTTACCATGGTAATGTATTTGTAGGTAATCATTGTAAAATAGTATTAAGAAACCACTATAAACTTTGTAGTGTTATTGATGATGAAGCAATTAAAAATAGATTTGTACGTGTGTTTAGTGTTTTTAATAATTTGCAACCTATTCTTTTTAAGCAAAAATTTCTTTCTGATGCTGAAATTTCTGAGCTTCATCAATATATAAATTTATTTGCTATTGAGTTTCATGCTTGCTTTCCAAAAGAAAGTATCACGCGAAAAATGCATGAACTCATTTTCAATGTACCACTATTTGTAAAATTGCATAAAACTATTGGGTTGCTGAGTGAAGAGGAGGGAGAGTGTTTGCATAATAGCGTAAATAACGAATTAAGGCAGTTGCATTCAGTTAGAAATCAGGAGCAAAAGCTGCATCTTGTTTTAAAACGTTTTGAATTGCACAGCAAAGCTGATAGGAAGCTTCAAGCCTCTAAGGTGAGAAAGTGTGTTGTGTGTTCAGAGCGTGGCGAAAATTCATTTTATAGACAAGGTCTTTGTCTTGTTTGTGGTCATCAAATTTAGTTTAAATGTTTGAAAAGTTAAAAAAAAAATTAAACTTTTTACATCTAAGATAAATTATATAAGATCCTTAATTTACAAATAAGAGAATTCTATTCTGTTTTAATGCCTGTAATGTTTGTTCAAAATAATAATAATTTTTTATTACAATGATTTTATATATTAGGTAGATGCCCATTCTGTTCCTATTTTCAAAAGTTTATTATATCTATGCAATGCCTTTGCTCAGGTTAAAGAATGGAATAAAAGTCTAGCATCAAATGTATAGCTAACTATTTTAATTTGTGATCAGAGCAACTGGTGTGTTTGTTGGATATGATTTTGTATGTTTATGTAGTTAATTCAAAAAACGTTTTATCCTTTGTTATGTAATATGTAACATTTTTTATATATATTAGATCTCCGTTCAATTTTTATCATCAAAAGTTAGTTCTACCTTCGCAGGACCTCTGCTCTACATACCTCCTCTCTGGTTAAAGAATGGAATATAAGTCTCATTTATCAAGTTGGTGTAAAAATTTAGCTTGATAAATTAAGAAGTTGTAAACTTTATTATCACAATTGCCAAGTTGACCAAATGTTCTTCTGGTTTTAAATGAATTATGTATGAATCTAGTATCAACTGGGTGTTCAAAGATAGTTTACTGCTTGAAGAACTTATCAATGGACCAACTAATTATAAAACAGTTTTTAATAAAAATAAAAACGAATTATCAAAAGATTTAAATCAGCTATTTGTGTATATTTAAACACTTAATTTTTTGTGAGAAGAGATTGTTGATACAAGTACCATAAAATAATTCTACTACCAAAAGCTAGGTTAATTCAAAACCTTTAACTCAATTTTGGTCATGAATTATTTTATTAGAATTGATGAGTTTTTATTTATTAACTACCTAACACCATATTATTAGAACTTTATTTTGTAATGTAATGATTTTATCAGCGTTCCAAAATAATTTTCTAAATCAAGAACTTCTATATTAAAAAAAAGTACTCTTAACAACTAATCGCCCCTTATAACGACGTTTTTCATAATTTTGCGAAAAATGTGGTTTGCTTTCACAATTCGATTAAGGCTGTTTTAGTTAACCTTAAATAATTAAGTAAGTTTTTTTTGTTTTCATTATTGTCAAACAATAAGTGTATTTGATAATAACTATTAGGAATATATTTTTCTAATTTTTTTTTGATAAAAAGTAACATCAAATTACAAAAATTTAGCCAAATTCAATATATGTCATATTTATTCTAAACTAAAAGAAGTTTTTCTACTAATGCATTAAATGTCATAAGGTAAAACATTTTATTGATGTCTTAATTGTTTTTACAAAACATAATTACCTCTTATATTTCAAAAGTTATAAAAGTTTTAGTAACACCCCTTTAGTCAATATTTTCAAAAATTAACAAGAAGCCGTTAAGCTCGGTTTGAAACAGCCGTGTGTTTTACATTATATAGAACGTTATGTATACGGTCTCTCGTTTTTGTGCAAGAGAGCGCAGTATTATATATTCTGAATCTTACTTATTTTTATTTAAACAATGGGAACTTTTTTCTAACTTCTCTGGTTATTTTTACGCTATGATATTTTTTGTTTTCCCATCGAAAAAAAGTATTAACAATTAATTTCATAAACTGACAGTATTAATTAGAGATATTTGATGAATTGTTAACTTTTTTTGTTATAAAATTTTTTTGATTACGCTGATTTATTTTAAATTGCTAAATTTGCTATGTTGGATACGAATAAAAAGGAAATATCATTTTGTTTTACATTTGATTTTTGATAATGAAACTTTTAAAATGTCAGCAACTCCATAGCAATTAGAACCTGTTAAGGTTATGAAAAAAAAGTACAAGAATACACTAAACAATACAGTTGACAGTAGTATCAGATATGAAAATTTGTGAAAGGATATGTGAGATCCTGGTTTTGCATTAAAAGTACAATTAATAGCAACACAAGTCGGCGTTATAAATTTTGATTAAGTTTACTGTTCAATATTTTATAACCATCAAATAAAAAACATGAAGTTTGTATATTTTCGCCCATTTTATACAACTAATATTTAACAAAAATAGGGACAAACTATTATTATATAACGCAATAATTAACACATTAATTAATGGCAATAATTCAAGATAAATGGTAATTTAAATTGTCAAAATGTCATAAAGTGCGTTGAAAAACATATTATATTTGGTATTTCCCAATTCGTATCGTATTTGGCATTTGTCTCTTAACATGAAAAATTAAAAAAAATTTAAAACACAACAAATACAAATTTTCAAGCAATTTTCTCTTCCAAATTTAATTTCTTCAAATAAAAATTACTATTAAACTTTTATTCCTCTCATCTAAAAAAAAAACGAGTGACGCAAAAAAAAATTCATTTGTTAAAAGTCTACCGTGACGTCAAATACTAAAACTTTTATGAATTAAACGCGCTTCAAAGAAATCGCCAAAGTCTGTAGATTGCGACCTATAATTTAAAGACTCAGAGTTATTGAAAAAAATGGAGAAGGCGAGCTTCGGCTAAAACAACAATGTTAGTTTTTCTCGATATGCATTCATTATTTATTTTTAATCAAAAAAACCTAGTTCAAACCTTTTTTTTTAACATTATCTTTAATATGAACACAACATGTGTAGGGATTTTGGGATCCCTTTAAATTTGGTTAAAAATTCCTAGATTTCTTATACAAAACGTCAATTTCTATATATATATATTTATAAAAAAAAAGATGGACCACACGAAAAAAAGTAGGGGGAGGGGTGTGCCCTCTCAGAAACGAGAGGGGGCACGCTCCATCTTGTTTTTGAGACAAGCAATCTACCGCTGCGCCACGGCTGCTAAAAACAAAGAAATATTGCATAGTTTTAGAGGGTTTTAATTATTTTTAATCCATTTTTAAAAATCAAAATTCTGTTCAAATGAAGTTTTCAATCAATTATTGTCGGCAAAATAATTTGATTGTTAACTTTTTAATCATTTTGATTATTTTTAATCGAAATAATTAAAAAGTTAACAATCATTTTTTTGTCACAAACAAAAAATCATAAAAAAAATTAAAATAAAATACAGCAAAAAAGCATTGTCTAAATTATTTTTGATTTGATTTACTTTATTTTTATTTTTACTTTTTTTAATGGACCAGGTGCCAGGTAACTTGTCTCGAACCCGGTTTTTACCACCGGGTAAACGGAATCAGAGACCCAACATTAAATGGTTCTGGCACACCTATATATATATATATATATATATATATATATATATATATATATATATATATATATATATATATATATATATATATATATATATATATATATATATACATATATATGTATATATATACATACATACACATATATATACATATATATATATATATATATATACATATATATGTATATATATACATACATACACACACATATATATATATATATATATATATATATATATATATATATATATATATATATATATATATATATATATATATATATATATATATATATTATATATATATATATATATATATATATATATATATATATATATATATATATATATATATATATATATATATATATATATATATATATATATATATTCCCTCCCTATACCAGCCAAATTATGTATAAAACAGTTCCTTATATCAGTATAATGTTAGATTAGGGTGTTTCATTTCCAACAATTTTTCAAAAAATGTTACATGCATAATGGGGTTGATAATGGGCCAAAAAAAAGTCTAAAATTTTTCAAAATTTTAAAATATCATCCAGAGGTTGCTATCTCGAAAAAGTAGCACTTTACCCTTACTTTACCCTTTTTTCAACTTTAAATTTAAATTACTTAAAAAATAATTAATTTCATGTTTTGTTACTTAGTGTATGTAATAAAGGTTATTGGATGAACATTTGGCCAAATTTTCAAAAAAATTGGTTAATGTCTAGAGGTCGACATATTATAAAGTTTAGTTTTTTAAACATTTTTATGCTAAAAAATTCCTTAAATGCTTTAAAAAACTTAATACTTAAAATAAAATGCAAAATTTAAGTTTTGAGCATAATTGACCACTAAAAGTCGTTGCATGATTAAATAGTTTTCAAAATAAACATCTGTACATACGTATATAAATTTCATAAACTTATTTTTAAAAAGTTGGTTGTTATTAGCAAATTAGCAAAATTGAAATTTTAAAAATAATTTTAAAACTAGTTTATTGGAAAAGCGAATATTTTATTACAATGACGAACCTTAGAAAAAATAATCAAGATTGGTTAATTGGTTACCCTGAAACCAATAAATTATCAAGCTTCAGTCGCCTACCACCAAAAAAACATGTGTTAGGTAGATACTGTATATTCAAAAAGCGACACTTTAGCAAGAGATATTTTTAAACTTGTTCTTGGTGAGCTTAAGGAAGTTTGGGAAAAAGCTGGATTTCCAATTCGATCAAATAACTCTTGTCTTTCATTGCTTACCAAACTGTTAGGGGAAAAGGTGAAAATAAAAAAAATTGATCAAGCAAGTCAAAATGTTAAAGCTGAAAAAAGAAAAAATTGTCAGATTTTGTAATGAACTTGAACAACTTTGCAATATTTCAGCAGTAAATGCATACAAACAGTTATTAATATCGTGTAGACCAAAAAAAGAAGATTTGGCATTTATGAAGATAAAAAGAGTACATCACATGAAAGTTAGCATCAATCTAGGTGTTTCAGAATTTTTAGAATGTCAAGAAGATAGACTAAGCATGGATTTGCAAAAGCGGAGGCAAACTTAATGATATGTCCATGTCAGTATCAACTTTGCATCGTCAAAGACAATATGCGCAAGAAAATACTGTTCTGTCGATTAAAGTTGACTGGGAGATAAACAAACCTAAAAAGGCTGTTTTGCAATGGGATTTGAAACTTTTTCATTTAGACAGAGATCATAGCGAAGAACATGTAGTAGTTTTCAAAGAAACTAACTTAACTTTTATTTACAGGCCGAAACTTATTGGTGTACCTTTGACTAAAGATTTGATAGGAAAAATTCAATGTGTTGCGGCCTTGAAACTTGCGCCAGATTGGAACATTTTTGAGAACATTGTTGGTATATGCTTTGATACAACAGCAATAGGTAATAAAAAAGGAGCAGCAATTTTAATTGAAATTGAGTTTAAGAGACCATTCCTATGGCTAGCATGTCGCCATCATCATATTGAGCTACACATCAAACATGCATTTACCACATTACAAGAGATAGCAAGAGTCCAGATGAACCCAGTTTTAAACAATTCCAAGCCAAATTTTCAAGAATTGATATTGATTTCTCAAACTTTAATTTTTTTGAATGGCCTACTGACATCAAATCAAAAATATTTAATCCAGCAAGTTTAGTTTTAAAATGGGCTTACAAATGCCTCGAAGAGAAAATATATCCGTGAGAAAATTATCTTGAGTTAATTGAATTAACTATTATCTACCTTGGGGGAAAACTTTCAATGGACAGAATATTCAAAATTCACAAACCAGGTGCAATTCACAATACGAGATTTATGCCATATTCTACATATATTTTAAAAAAAGAACTCTTATCTGATAAATTTGTTATGTCCAATGATGAGCAAATAATGATCCACCACATGGCTAAGTTTATTAGTCTTTTTTATTCAATAAAATTTCTCCGCTCGAGGATTTCTGTATTTGCTCCAGTCAATGACTTCAAATTTTTTGTTGCAATGAACTGGTATCAAGAAGATTCAAATATCGCAACCGCTGTGATTTCGCCAATTAACTGTCACCTTTGGTATTTAACAGAAGAGCTTATTATTTTATCTTTATTTAATGAAAAACTGTCAGAATTTACCAGAACAATAATGGCTAGAAAACAAAATGAAGAACAGGGACAATTTATTTTGTAAGTTGTTGAACAACACATAAAGCAAAATCCTATTCGAAATCAAAACTAATAAATACTTTATAGTACTTTTTATATTACTAGTATCTTCATTATCAATTATTCTTACAAAAAGCTAAAGCCTAAAAATAGCCTAATTGAATTTTAATTTTTTTTTTTTTTAAGATTTAAAAAAATAAAAGTTTTTGTTGCTTTATATTTTAATATGGCAACCTCTAGACATTAACCAATTTTTCTGAAAATTTCACCAAATGTTCATCTAATAACCTTTGATATATACATACAGTAACGTAGCATAAAATTAATTATTTTTTAAGTTATTTAAATTTAAAGTTGAAAAAAGTGTAAAAAACGCTATTTTTTCAAGATGACAACCTCTAGATGACATTTTAAAATTTTGAAAAACTTACAGACTTTTTTTTGGCCCATTATTTACCCCATTATGCATGTAACGCAACCATTTTCAAAAAATTGTTGGGAATGAAACACCCTAATGTTAGATTGCCAATCTAAATTTGCTTTTATTGTTGTGTATGTATGTATATATATATATATATATATATATATATATATATATATATATATATATATATATATATATATATATATATATATATATATATATATACCAAATAAAAGTGAATTTAGCTGCACATGAAACATCATTGATTATGTATATTGAAAAAAACTGAAGCTGGGGCTTTAGTACAAAAATTAGGCGAGAGATTGAGTTTACCAGGTTTTCTATGTATGAAGGACATGCATTACACACACCAAGTAATATCATTATTAAAAATTTTTTATGTAAGAGCAGAAATAAGGTTTGAAAGATATAAAAAAAGTATGTAGAAAAAAAAAAAAGAAACTCAAAAAAGTTCTAAAAAAGTATTGGGAAGAGATCCTCAAAGAAATTGTGGAATTCAGAAGTGGAACTCATTAAGTATTGGGAATAGATCCTCAGAGAGATGCTGGAATTAAGAAGTGGAATTCATGAAAGATTACAAAGATATCTTCAAAAAGGTGGTGGAATTAGTAGAATTCAGACTCTTGTACTGCTAGGCTATGTGCAACACAAAAAAAGCTGTATAAAAAGCTCTATCAGATGAGTAGAAGCTATTTGGTGAAGAGATTTAGAAGACAAGAAAAATGTAAACTGAGTTATTCATATAATCATAAACTTCAAAACAAAAACAAAATATACCTTCATATAATTCTTCAAGAAACATACTGTCACCTCCATGCGGCAATGTTGGTTCTGATGATGTATGTGTTATTGGAAACTCAAGAGTTAAAGAAGTCCTCTGTTTGCTATCTTGTTTTTCATCTTTAATTGGACTATCAGGAGACTTGTTATTTTGTGTAAGACTACGACTTCGTTTCAACAATAAATTGTTACTATGAGACTCTAAAAACAGTTATTAATCCAACAAAAAATTAGACTACCATTTTATTTTTAAGATTTATGTTTAAAAAATGATATCAATTGATAACACATAAGGTAACAAAAGGATATCATAATAAAAACTTATTATTTTAAAAGAAACTTTAACTAATGATATTCAATTAAAACTTTAATTAATGTTAATATAAGTATAAAAAAAAAAAAAAAAAAAATTTAAACCTTTTGTTTTAGTCTCATTTGTAGCATATGTTCCAATGACATGACGAGCACAAGCTTGCATTTCTGATTTTAAACTCTGATTTTAAAAAATTTTATTATTTTTTAAATAATAAATTAAAATAAAATAAAAATTTATTAACAATAAAAATAAAACTTTTGAAATAAAAAAAAAAAGAAAAAAAAAGCAACACCCTTTATTTGTAAACTTAACATAAAAATTTGATAAAGAGCAAATTAAAACTTTATCAATAAATTTACCTGAAACTCGTCTCCAGATAATTGTTCTAAATTAATTGGATCAATTGCTGCAATTAAAAATTCCATTCCTTGGGCAGCCCATCTAAAATGTTAGAACATTAAACTTTATTACTAAGTAAAAGTTGCTGATTTAAAAAAAATCCTTAACACATTTACTTTTATATATATCTATAATAAGAAAAAAAAAAAACCTATATAATATATATATATGTATAAGGAAAGAAAAAAACCTAGGTCGAGTTCCTCTGCCTCGTTCAGTTTTTGTCATAACAAAATTCATCCATATTTTAGACAATCTAATAAAAAGCTTTGACAATTCTAAACGATGTTGACCAGTAAATAACCGAAATACTTCACGAAGATACTGAAAATAAACATGCTACTATCAAAATTATTCTCTCTTATATATATATGATTAATCTCTCTCTCTCTCTCTCTCTCTCTCTCTATATATATATATATATATATATATATATATATATATATATATATATATATATATATATATATATATATATATATGTATATTTAATATTAAATTTTTGATCGAAAAGTGCGCGATGCTCTTGAAATACAGAGATTCTAATGTTCACCTTTACATGGCGGAATTAATTAAGATAACGGGCAGTTTGTGAAAACTAAATTTTGGACTCCGTTTTTTACATTTTTATGTAAGCAAGAAAGAAATCATTCAACTGCTGATGTCAGTTAATTTTAAATTGTTTATAACATTACAAAAAAAAAAAATTTTTTATATAAATTTTTGCAAGCTGATGATGTTGGTAATCATAATCCACCAAAAATTTCTAATAATAAATTATAAATTGTATTAAGAGAACTCGTATTAATTGATATTTGCATACTAATATAACATAAACTAAAGATATAAATATATATATATATATATATATATATATATATATATATATATATATATATATATATATATATATATATATATATATATATCAACCCTCGGAATTAGCATCAGCATTAGGCAACGCCAAACTAACTGCCATCCTTAAATTGTTTGAGGTCAGCAAAAAATTGCCAATCTCGTTTCTATGCTTTATGGTAAGACCGTTGTATCAAATTTTTTTTGCCGACCTTTAAAAGATTGAGGTCAGGAAATCTTTAAAAGATTGAGTTTGGCAAATTTTTGCAGACCTCATTTTTTCTAATTCTGAGGGTTGATATATATATATGTTTTTTACAGTGTGCATATATATATATATATGTATAAGTATATACATATATATATATACAAAGATACATATACAGTAGAATCCTGTTAACTCATTCCCCTTAATTCTCTATACATACTAAAAGCTTCGCTTAACTTGAACATTCACTATGTCGGACAAAATATATATATACCCGTTCAGAGTCCGAGTTAACAGGATTCTACTGTGTGTATATATATATATATATATATATATATATATATATATATATATATATATATATATATATATATATATATATATATATATATATATGTATATATATATATATAATATAATATAATATAATACAATATAATACAATATAAATTATCAAACAATTGTAAAACAGTCATTTAACAATTCAATTCAATTGAAATGAGATTTTTTGTAAGAAAATATATGCTTGAATTTCAATCACATATTCTTGTTTAGTTTAATAGAAACTCTCATTTCTAATGATGTTCTCATCATCTCATTCATTTTATCAACACTTTAGTGTATTTAAATTTTTTTTTTGTAACAAAAGATTAAATGCATTGTGACATAAGAGTTTGACTCTTAAATCAACAATACATTTAATCTTTTGTAAAAGCATTTTATCAAAGCATTATAAACAACTCAAAGAGCATGGAAATTTATCATATTCATATCCACTAAAATATATCCTTGTTTATGCTCTAGAATTCTGGTGTATATAAAGAAATAAAAAAATAAAGCAAAAAAAAACTTAAAAATAAAAACCTCAAATCCAAGTGAAAAACAGAGGTGCATTGACCCAACACAAAGTTTTTTTGCATAAATTGTATCAACCTTTGCTTTATCTGATGAGTAATATGTATCAAGGTTACTTCCAATATCCTCAATTGCTGATACTATGACATTTGCCAACAAAAGAGCAGAATTCTTAAGAAATATATATATATGTATATATATATATATATATATATATATATATATATATATATATATATATATATATATATATATATATATATATATATATATAAACTAGTTTTTTGTTTCCCAAATTACAAATATTTTAATTGGATTTAAATTTGGGCAATTCTTTATGTTTAAAAACAACAATATTTCAATTATTTAATCAGCAATTTAAATCATCATTTTGAGAAAGTTATATATTTAAATCATTAAATACATCATTAAATATCGGTGAAAAATATATACATTCATATCTTCGAGAGATTTCTCAATTAAATGATGACTTGAAGTCTGTTCTGATGTCAATTTAATACATTCAGCCATAACCTTTTCAATATTCTTTTTTTGCGAGTTTAAATTAAATGAATTGCTGCATATTAAAACTAATCCTTCAACCTTAAAAAAAAATTAAAGAAACAAATATAAATAAGTGTATAGAAATTAAAGAAACAAAAGTGGTAAGTGTATAGAAATTAAAAAACAAATGTGGTAAGTATACAGAAACTAGTGTATAGGTAAATACATAAGGTAAGTGTATAGAAAATGATAGTAAACCAATCAACATTTTTTTGTAATTTCTATATTGTAAATTGAATGTAAATAAACAATAATAAATACCTTAATGTTAGAAAAAACTATATCAAGATCATTTGAAAAATCCAGAGCTGACCTTCTTCCTTTCCAAAATGGTTTTCCGGTTGGACACTTAAGCAAAATTATATAACCATCCATACACCATGAGCGATCTGGATCATCATAACCACGTATTAGACTAATGAGTTGTTTGCATTGTCTAAATTTTGAAAAATAACTTAACGCTTGACTTTGATATTTCTCAATAAGTCAAAATGGATTTGAGATCCAGTAACTTCTTTTCCACTTAAACACAATGAACTATGATATTTGTATGTATATGGAAGAAAACAACAAAAATAAGTTGTGTCAAATATTGATAGAACTGAAATAGTCCCAATAGACTTATTAATAGATGCATTTTATTCTGCACCTTTTTAGTTCAAATTTTAACAAATATATTATTGGAATAAACTTTGCACTTTATTCAACTTTGAAGAAAAGATGATGTACAAAAACAAGACAAAGCAAAAAAGAAGAAGTGGGATTTTGTACCTAAATGATGTGTACCTAAATGCTTTAGCAACTAAGTAAAAAAAAAAAATCATCATTTTTGTTTCCCAACTAAGAAAATATTGAAGAATAAAACAAAATATTAATTTCTTATAATAATTTTTACATACTTTTACATCCTTTCAAATATTTTTCAGTCATAAACAGAAAATAAAATGTATTTAAAATGTTGAATCTAGTAAAACCTTGATAGAGCTTTTAAAAAAGCTAAAACCAGCAGGAATATTTTGAAAGCTAATTATATACTCTTTTACTTATGTATACTTGTATAAAATGTACTTCAAAAATGATTCTCTAACAAAATTTAACTAAAACTACGTTAAAATATTTGTTTATATCACTATGTAATTATTCTCCTGCGGATATAAAACGACTTCAAAGTTATTATCGTAAATATAAATAATTATAAGAGAAAAAACTATTATCTATATGAGAGCAAGTCATGAATGAAATGTCAATTAAAAAAAAAAAATTGAACTGTGAGTTTTTGATTTTTCTCTACATACAAACATCGTAATGCCTTGCGTGAAATAATAAGGGGAAAGGCAAATTCAATTTAGTATTTATTATTTTTAGAAAATTTTATGCCTATATAATAAAATATTCAATACCTAATAATATTACAGTTCAATTTTAAGAATATACGAGGGAGTATTTGATGCCATTTAAAAAAAAATTGGATTTAAAAAAGTTATAAGGAAAATAAATTTAGGAACTTTTGTAATTCAATGTAATTCAATTTTGTAATTCAATTTTGTAATTGTAATGTCAAAAGAACTTTACATGATATTGAATACTAATTAATAAAAAACAAAAAATTTTAAATACATTTTAAAATGTAAAGAATTCTTTTAAACAAAAACACAAGGGAGAGCCTTTATAAAAAAAAAAAAAAATTTACTTTTGTAAATTATAATCTATGATGGACCTAATATTTCATATGTTATACATAATGAAATAATTAGCAGATGATAAGAAAATAATTACTTTAATAAAAATTGTGAAACTATTTTACATTCCTTTGAAGCTAAGTTTTACATCCTCCATTTTAATATTTTACATTGCTTCAACACTTAATTTATATTCTTTTAAAATTTTGCATTCCTTTAAAACTAAATTAAAATTTTTTATTTCATATTTAATTTAAAGTCTTCAATAAAAACTTTATAAAATAATTTGTTTCTTTAAAAAATTTACAGTTGCGGTTAAATAGTTTTTTTCATGACCTAATATTTTCTGAACAAACACCACATAAACGATATTAAAAGATAATTTAAATATTCTAAAATTTGAATTTAAGAATTTTTTAAATAGAAATTTAATTTTAAATTCCTTAGTTCTTTTTTAACTCCTGAAAATACAACTCTTTTCTTTATATAACTTTATTTTTTGTTGATTTGTTTATGCTAATGCCTCTAATAGGTTAATGTGCAAAATTTGACTTGATAAAACTGAGTTCTAATGTAGGTAGTTTATTTTCGTGCACACATATGCATTTAACATGTACCTACTTTTTATAACTATCTTCTAAACAAAGTTTTATTTTAAATTTTCAAGATAAAAAATTTACTAGTTTGTTTTCTTTCACTTTTAAGAAAAATTTTATTACATAAAAATACAGTAGGGAGCTCAATAATAATTTTATACATTTAATGTTTTAGTAATTATACAAAGAAACCCAAATCAACATTTAATTCTTACCCTTTTCGATTTGTCAAAACAGATGGTGCAAAAATAAGGAATTCTGTTTCTAAATCATGCTCAATCTAGAAACAATTTTAACATTTTAAATGGAAAATTTTACTTAATATTAGACCAATCAGTTTTTTATAAAACCTTCAAAGTAATAAAATTAAGAAATAACTAGGGAGATTAACTATAAAAGAAATTAATTTTAATTAATATGTGATTGTTAAAAAAAAAATAAGTTGTTAATTATTAATTGTTGAAAAACAACACTCACCAATACATGATTTGAAGATTTTAATTTTGAAAAACATTTTTCATATGAAGAAATTATATCATATTTTGCAGCTATGCCTAAATCCTTGCACAACATTTTTGCAAAACCTAATCCTTTTGTAGCTCTCGCTCTAACTTCGTTGATAATGTTTTTACATTCAAAACACACAGTTGCTATTTTTTGACGAAAATTTGAACAATCCTCTTGTAATTTACAATCAGAGAAAAGGCAACCAACTGAATCTTTAAGATACTGACTGCTGGATTTAAGAATATCAGATACCATTACACTAAAGATAAAGAAAATAATAAATCAGTTCAGTTTCATTAAATGAATGAAATACTTTAACAGGAAATAATTTATTCCAACTTCTATGTATTTTTATTCAAAAACAATATGAGAAATAAGTATTTAAATATTAATAAGGATCCTAATATTTTAATATCTTAATAAACTTATAATTATTAATTAACTCTATAATTATTTAATGAAGTAGTTATTTTTTAATTTAACAGTATTTTAAAGAAATAGTTCACGTTTTAAAAGCCATAAACTATTGTGACAAAACTTTAAATTACAAATACTTAAAATTATTAAAAAATAAGCTCATGATTTACAAATATAATAAACTCAGGTAAAATAAAAAACTAACAAAGTTTAAATTTTTATAAAACTAACTTTTTATCCAAATATTAAAATAATCAAAATTCTACAGCTTTGTCTAATCCTACAAATTGCCTGTAAAGATAGATAAAAAATAGTTATAAACTGGCTTAGAACATTAGGGCAAGATTTCTTAAATAAAATATATTTTTTTAAATTAGGAAAAAAACTTAGAGGAAAAATATAACTTTGTTACTCTTTAAAAAAAGTGATACGTACAAAAAGGATTTTATTTTAAGGGTAGATAAATAAATTTTGATTTTAACTTCACCTATTTTGGTTAGTAACAATAATCCACTGGTAGCCATTTTTTTTCTTTTAAAAGTAATAAATACTTCATAGTTGGAAAAAAAGAAAAGCGCTGGTAAACATATTGTTTTTATTAAAAATGTCAAAAAGAACAAAAAATGCATTAATAATTAAATTGAGCAAACTTGTAAGGTATGGGAAAGAACTTTATACATCTGAGCTTCCAACAGATAGAGATAAGCTAAGATATGGTATATTTCTAAGAGAAAATAATGAGAAAAATATGATACTTTGCTGTAGATCAGCTAGTAACTGATATACTACCCGCTTTACTTGGTCAATGGTTGAAAGCAAATGCACATTTTACATACCCTATTGTAAATCACGAAAAAACAATTTATAAAAAAATCAAGTGCTTATGGCAGGTGTCAGGTGTTGATGTTAGTATTGGATGTGGAAAAAAAGCTGAAAAAGAAAGATTTAATTTAAAATTAGACAAGCTTGTGGATATCTTAATTTTGTAAATGTAAACTAATCCTTTGTTTAGAATATAAATGTGATTTAGAATGTATAGAAAAAGTTCATATAAAGTGTAAATGTAAAAGAGATGAGAAAATACCAATTTAAAGGCTTCAATTAGTCTCAGAGGACTAAAACTCAATTTATCCAATCTCAGAGGACTAAAACTGGCAGCTTTGGAACTTTTCATATTAGTAGTGCAGATAGGGGAGAATCCAAAAAAATTGAAACAAAACAACAAAGACAAATTGCAATGAGAAAGAAGAAAGAAATGTAATTACACTGCCCAACAGTGATTTTGTTTCGGAACCAAAATTAGTTGTTTCTTTTGTATTTCTACCTGCTGAATTCAAAAAATGAAATTGAAAATGACATATTAGGCTCTTAAAAACCATACAGTCATCTGATGGTTTTTTATGGAACCTAAAAACCATACAGTTGACTGCTATTTATGCTTGATCCCACCCATTAAGGCAGGTTTGTCAATGAAAATAGGAACAGTTAAATATCCAAATCTTCCATCTGCTATTTTACCTATTCCACATTCGGATAGTTTACCAGTTCCTACTCCACTACAAAGTTGTTAGAAGCAAAAAATGAAGGCAGAAATTAAGTAGAAATATAAGAAAAAGAAGAAAGCCTTCCACATCAAACGATCCTGATTTTGTATTAACAGATGTGCTCCACAGATTGAGTCAAGCAGAATTAAGTGATCTTGTTCGAGATCTGGACTTATCACAGAAAAAGGCAGAACTTCTAGGGTTAAGACTAAAGTAGTGGAAACTTCTCTAATTTGATGTCAAGGTTTCAGCTTACAGAAAACGCCAGCAGAATTTGTTTTCTATTTTTGAGAAGAAAAATAATCTTGATGTTTGTATTGATGTTTTTGTCTTAATTTGAACTATGATCCAACTGAATGGAGATTATTCATAGACTTATCTAAGTTAAACTTGAAAGATGTATTACTGCACAGTGAAAACCACCTCCTTTTTGTTTCTATTGGGCATGCAGTTCACATGAAAGAGACTTATATAAACATGGAAGTTCTCCTGAACTCAATTAATTACAATGAACATGAATGGAAAATTTGTGGTGATCTAAAAGTCATTGCTATACTTTTAGTAATGCAATTAGGGTATACTAAATAATGCTGTTTTTTGTGTTTGTAGAACAGTAGAGACAGAAGTTCACACTATATAAAAGAAGACTGGCCTGCTAGAAATCTCAACACAAATGAAAAAAATGTTATTGCTGAACCACTTGTGGATCCAAAAAATGCTGTTTACATTACATACTAAGTTTGGTTCAATGGAAAATATTGTCAAAGGTATGAACAAAGAAGGACATGCTTTTAAGTTTTTTAAGAAGAAAAAATTACAAAAATAAGTGATTCAAAAGAGGGTATTATTTTTGGGCCACAAATATGTCAACTTATGAAGGATCCTGCATTTGACAGAGTTTTAAAGTGGCAAAAAAAAGAAACTTGGGAAGCTCTTAAGGGAGTGATTTGTGGATTTTTAGGCAACAAAAGAGATAATAACTATATTCAATTGGTAACAGTACTTCTGCAAAAATACCATCAACTTGGATGTAACATGTCCCTCAAGATTCATTTCCTCCACTCGCAAAAAGATCACAATCTGGTGATGATACCCCATAATCATCTTTATACCTATTAGCTTGATGATCATGATTTTTTTGTTTAAAACTGTAAATATATCTGTAATAAAAAAAAAACCAAATGTACTTTAAATGTTATTAGAATATGTAAATTATATGTCATATTTCTCTTTTGCAAATTAACTGAAATAAAGATTTATTACTATAGTATACCTCAGAAACTAGAGCTAATAAAAAAAATTTTATTGTCATTTTCTTTTTTCTCAGCCCAAAATTAGTTAATAATTTAAATAAAATTGCTAAAGATACCGAAAAAAAAAAATTTTTTTGCAGCCAAGTGTTATTTTAGAAGAAGGCTCATATGACAGTACAGGGTTGAGGATACAAGGGCCCCCACTTTTTTTCTAAAGGACCTTTTTTTTTAAGAGAGAATTCTAGATATAGAGGATTTAGAAATAGACGATTGTGCTGCTCCACATCAAAACCTGTGTCATCGGCCAGCTGTATTGTATATTTAAACTTTATATATGTATATATTAAGCCAGACAACCAAACAAACAAATAGGAAAATTTGATTGCCAACATTAAGAACAAATCTTTATTTCGTTTATTGCCACATATGGAGCAAGAAAGTTTAAAACTATTAGTTGCTACCAAAAAACATATTTCAAATTCAGTTTAGTTGCTTCATGTTCCATATATGAGTGAGGTAAAAATTATAGTTTGGATTAAGACCTTGTAGTTTCAAGGAAAAATATTGATTTGAGTAGTCGTGTTTTTAAGTAAATTGTTTTATGATGTGTTGAGAGAGAAACACGAAAGAGTTGAATGCATTTTAGTTTAAATACAGATTAAAAATAAAAAGAATTTGTTTTATTTATTTAGGATTATGAACATCATGAAACTGTTAAAACAACTTAGGTAAACAGCTGCTCTTCCACATTCAAAAATGATGTACATCATGAAACTGTTAGAACAACTTAGGTAAACAGCTGCTCTTCCACATTCAAAAATGATGTACATCATGAAACTGTTAGAACAACTTAGGTAAACAGCTGCTCTTCCACATTCAAAAATGATGTACATCATGAAACTGTTAGAACAACTTAGGTAAACAGCTGCTCTTCCACATTTAAAAATGACTGAACAGAATCCAAGTTGATAATCAAAATCAAAGTAAATTTTCTCTGAATCTGAAACATGTTTAATTTAGCATGAGTCACCAAACAAGCTTAAAATATGTTGCTGAAATAGCAACAGCTGCTTCGATAAATGCAAAGCTTCTAAGCAAGAATGATTACCATCTTGCTATAGATCATAATAAGGTCAAAAGGGCTCAGGAAAAGTTAGGAAAAAAAATTAGACAATCAGTTTGAATTAGACCTAAAAAAAAACCAGTTTCATGCCTTTTTTTTTGTGGGATTTTCCTAATTTGATTAAAGAAGAACAAGTTGTTTAAGATCCTGGTGGTATCTTTTTCATTTTGTTCCAGATATGACCAATAATAATAATAAAAAAGCTGAAGTTATTGCAGTTCACTTGTTTGACTTGTTAAAAAAAAAAAAACCAAAATCAACATTTCATGGCTATTGGAGGAGATAGCACAAATGTCAATACTGGTTGGGCAAGTGGAGTCATGCAATGGGTAGAAAAAAAAATTAAATAAAAGATTAGTTTGGATTGTTTGTGATTTGGTAAATTAGGGTTATAGCATCTAATTGAATATTTAGATGGTACAAGGCTATCTTGACACAGCAACTGAGATTAAAATCAATAGAAACTTTGTTAAGATAAATTTTGGTCCTCCTTTGATTTATCTCAGTCTTGAGATTATTAAGGATTTAAGCAATGACCAAAGCTATGCTTATCAAATTCGTCAAGCAATAAAAACTGGAATGGTGCCTATCAGGTTAGCAATGCTGGAAATTGGACCAGTCTGCCACAGTAGATAGCTAACAACAGCACTTCAATTTTGCAGGATTTGAATCTCATCATGGCCTTACTGGTGAAAACCTAGAAAATTAAAAAAAAATTGTGGACTTTATTGTTAGTGTTTATATACCTAACTGGTTTAATATTAAAGTTAAATCAAGTTAGATTGAGGGACTTAGGCATGTATTGTATCAACTAGAACTATTTAAAAATTCAGAATAAAGTAGTTTAGATATTGCTATGCCAACAATTAGATGATTAGTACATTCTGAAGTAATTTTACAAACCATGCTTTGCAGCAAAAATGCAGAAAAAAAAGAAGCTATAAATAGAATCCTAAAAATATGATCAGATTAAGAACACCAGAAACAAATCCTAATGCTGAACAGCTGCCAGACATTACAATTTGGAACTTAATTGTAACTAAGCCTCCACTTACCTGAACTCTTATCTCTGTTATAATCAAAGAGCCGTAAACTACCATATGGAAGATCCTGGCTGGACTCACACAGTCAGTTAAAAGATACATCAAGTTGGTAACTGAAGCTGCAAGCCATGTTTACACACATGAACAAAGAGAATCGTATATACATGCTCAGCTTGCCAGTAGACATTTAATGTCAAAAAATAGTAATAAAAAAGATATGGCAACCCTTGCAAAGCTGCAGGGGGAGTAGCTAAAGACTTTAAAAATGCTGAATTAGCCAAAAATTGGTTTTTACTGCTTATTTATTTAATTTAAAAAGTGAGGGAGATCTCTCTTTTTTTTGAATAATGTGTACCATTGCAGAAAGGGAGGAGTAATTAAAAGGGTACAGACAAAGAGGGTCTAAAATCAGTGGCTATACTGTGTGCATACTTTATATAATCTACCCAGCTTCTCACAAAATTTGAATTCCAATATTAATTATCCATGATGTTAGTGGCACAGTAACGTCATGAAAGTTGGGGCTGGAGAAAACAAAGTTAAGGATTTACTGGGCAAGGATAGAGGTTAGCTCCTTCCTTTGAGTAAATTATGATTAACGTCCAAAACTACCGAAAACGTGAAATATTCAAAGCAAAATTTACTAAGTTAACACTTGTTGGAATTTTTTAAATATTCCTGTATTTAACTAATAGTAAAAAAAAATATCTTCACTACTTTAGTTAAAATAACAAACTCCTTTTAGGAGTTTGTTATTTTAATTAAAGTAACACTGATAACGCATGCTTAGAAAATGTAGACTTGTTTAGTTGAAATTAGTATTGTTGTATTTCCTTTCTTCTTTGTTTTACAAATTTTATTTAGCTTTTTATCGATATAATGTTTGCTATAATTTAAAAGCTTAAATTATAAAAATTTAGCTGTTTGGATTCTTTATAACAATTGATTTTATCACTTGACAGAATTCATTAAAAGCATGTACACTTAAAAAAAGCAAGGCTATTTACAAAATATATTTCTCATATTTAACCATGTAACACTTAGGTTTAGCCTGATAGATTTTAAACTTTAACGCGACTATTATTATATATTGTTGAATAAGCAAAATTTTTTTTTCACTGGAATTATCTATTGTTTAAACTTATAAGGCTTTTATTTAACCTTTTTATTTTATTTTACTAGAAATGAAATTTCTTGTATTTAAAATATGTACAAGGCATTAACATTTAAAATATGTACAAGGCATAAATTAAAGTAGCTTAAATAACACAAGTGGTAATAAAACATTTTATTAACACAAGCATTTTTCAATAATTAAAAAAATATATATTTTACATAAAATTGCTGGTAAAAAAATTAACTAATGATCAGTTTTTTTCTTCCAATATTTAAGCTTTAATTGCTTACTGACTTTTTAAAAATTAAAATAATTGTTAATTTATAAATATTAAAAATATTGCAATAATTCCAAATTTGTTAATCAGAATTTAAGAAATAAAACAAAATCATTTTAGTTATAAACAAAATATGATTGTGTCAAATGTCGATAAAGTTAAAAGATATTTTTATTTTTTAAAAAACTAGAATATAAGTAAACATAATTACATAGGACCATTAAACATTCGATAATAACATTTCTACATTGTTTTGAGTTAATTATTCAATTAAACTAGTTTATTTAATTAAACTAGTAAATTTGTAAATTGCAGTAGTTCAAAAAAGATAACATCAATAAATAAAAAAAACAAACATAAAGAATTTTACGACATCAAAAACCTTATTACACATGTGCATGGTGTATTTTTATTCATCACAAGGCCTGATTAATTGCAACAAAAATTTATAAAAGTTTATTTTAAGTCTGTTGCTTAAAAACAAAAGCAATTTTAAGTCTGTTCACAAAAACAAAAGCAATTTAATCAAAAAACTTCTAAACACAATTCATTGTATAAAAAAATTCTAATTTAATTTACATAAATTTTTTTTGCTTGTTTGGTAGTAGATTTTTTGTAGATTTTGGCAATAATAAATTAAAAATTAGCATAAATTTATCAGCATAATGAAGTCATCATTTAAAAGAACTTTGTATTTTAAGATTTTTTTTAAAAAGTAATATTCAGAATACAAACATTTGCATTTATCTTAAAAAAATCTTCTAAAATTCTTGAAGCTTGAGAGTAGTAATTTATTACTTCATAAGGAAAAATCATCTAAATATAACAGTAGCAATATATGATATTTATTGCTACTGTTGATATTAGATGACTCTATAAAATAGAAATTTAATACTTTTTTTAGGTAACAAAACAGTAGTTTTGAAGTAAATCTATTTTAGGAAACACTAAAATAATAGAATAAGGATTGTTTTTGTTTATAGAGTATCCCAGACCTAACACATCCACGGTTCTAAAAATCATGAATTTAACTAAGACTGAGGCCAAGTGAGATAAAGTTAAAATTACCAATTTATTACCAAAACTTGTAAGCCCCAATTGATTCTCCTTCATGAACAAACATGCAGATCTCCTTTGTGAAGCTCCATTCTTCATCTAAAATATTCTTAAGATTTTCACTTGTTTTTTCCATTTTATGCACCAGTTTAATCCAATGTTGTAAATAATCAAAGTATAACTGTAAAAGAAGAAAAGGAAACTTGAAAATATTAAAAATATTTTCATCATAATAATAATTAAACAATATTGTTCTTGTATCAAAAAACTAACTTGCATTGTAAATAGATTAAAAAAATTGATTTTAATAAAACATAAACTTATAACTTTTTAGCAATTTTGAACAAAAAATAATCAAAAACATTAAATTATTTAGACATATATAAACTATCTCTATGATCCGTTGAAATTTGGACATTTTTTTCAAAAACTACTTAATAAAGTCTAAACATTTTTTTAAAATGATGTATATGTGTTTAGTTTCTATTTCAAAAAAAAAAAAAAAAAATTAACTCTAAACTTTACAATGTGCAAGTAATTTAATTTTTTGTAAAGTACACCCCAATATTAAATCCACAATTTAACTTTGTGTCACTTTTTTGTAGTATATTAATTCATAAATTTTGGAGTTTTTAAAACTATTTGTATACTTGCCTTTTTTCCTCAGTATTCCATCACTATTGCAGGTCTTGTTTTGAAATATTACACAGCACGCAATTTCTATACACGTTAAGCAATTTTACATATGTGTTAAGCAATTTTATGTACCCCTAAAGCAATTTTAGTTAAGCAACTTTTTATTACTTTTAATATTATTTTTAAGTTATTCAATCATTTTTTTCTAAAAAAAATTTTTTTTTTGGTTTTCCTTCCTACTTTTTTTTTTTTTTTTTACTAAAATTAAATTCCATAAATGTGTTCCAAGCAAAACATTAGACTTTTTTTAATAAGACAACTGAAAGTGGAACAAAATTTTGTAAATAATACTTTTTTTAATAAATAACACCTTTTTTAATAAATAATACTTGAAAATCTAAAATAATCTTTACTTTTGCCACAAAATTTATGGTAAAAATTTTGAAAATGGGTTGAATTTAGTAATTTAACATTTTTAAAAAAATAAAATTGATTTATAATAACCATGAATTATAATATTTCTACATTGTTTTGGTTAATTGAGTTAATTTTTCAACAAACTAGTTTTACGTTAATTTTTTATACTGCGATTGTTAACTAAAAAAATGTCATTTAAAAAAATAACAATAAAGAGAACTTTATGACATAAAATTTACATAAATTAAAGCATTAAGTATTTTATATTTAAAAAAAGACTAGCTATTGCCCAGTAAGATTTAACAACTTGCTGTTCAGAACATATCTAGCCAAAAGATTTAACAACTTGCTGTTCAGAACATATCTAGCCAAAAGATTTAACAACTTGCTGTTCAGAACATATCTAGCCAAAATAAAAATTTTCTAGCCAAAATAAATCCAAAGAATATCATCCAAACCAATTGCCTTTATATTTGAAACTTTAGATTGTTCGAAACTAGCATTAAAACATACTCGTTCTTTCTCTTTTTTGATTTTACTTGGGTCAATTACATTATTTAGATGCAGAAAACCAATATCTTGAAGTAGAGCATTAGCTACTCAAAGTTTAAAGGTCACAGTTTATTACCTGATCTGAATCCATAATTGTATCAAACTTTTTAATATAAATTTCTTCTTCAGAAGCTTTTGTTAGCTTTGTTTTCTTGAGATAGGTGATAAAATAAAGTTATCAATACCTCATATTTGAAACTATCCTTTAATGCCAATTTTTTCCTTTTGGTCTTTTATATAGGAACCTAAATAATTATCTTTCTAAGGAACCTAAATAATTATTTTCAATTAATTAGTGGAGCATGTGGTATTATATAAAAATATAAAAAAAATCTATCAATTAAAAAATAAATAAGTTATTTAAAGTTTCATTGAAGGAAAATTACTTTCTATTTTTATAACTTACTTTTTTACTACCAACACAACTACAGATGCACATTTGATTAACCTGAGCATTTGATATTCCTGTCATTACAGGGAAGAGCTTCAAGCTTGCAGTTACATGCTAGCAGATCAAACAGTTTTTTTTTTGTTTTTTTTTCTCACAACTTTTAGGTCAAAGGTTTAATTTTATTTCCATTCCAAAAAAAAACATTGTTATAAAATTTTAAGAGTTCAACAATCAAACTTTTTTCAGGTAACAAAACTAGTAAGGAATTGATCTAAAACTAGTTATAGAATTGCAAGTTTCTTTTAAACTACAAAGTGTTCTTTGAATAATAAAATTTTTGTCTTTAATTCCATCTACATTTTTTAATTTGTAGAAAAATAATGCTACATCACCATCAGTTACTAGGTCTGTAATAGGAAGATCGGAAGGGCTACCACCATATAAGTTACATTGTCTAGTTCTTCTTACAGGAGGCATTTTTGTATTATTGCAATAAATTTAGATAGTTTGATAATATTAATAATTTGGTAATATATATTATAGATTCTATAACTACTTAAAAATAGCAGTAAGTATAATTTGATATTCAACTTTTTGGTTTGTTTACATTTTTTTAACGCAGAATGTCATAATATACAGGAAATTTACACTCTGGAAAAATGTATAGAAACATTATGGAATAACTGGAGAATGTGTTCTTTTTGCATCATTGAATCAATAATGCATTAAGTATATTTTCCAGTTTCTTTAGCTTGTTTTTCAAAAACAGTTCTTTCTAGTTCTTTCAATTTTTCCAGCAGAGTGGACATCTTGATATATCCAATAAAAATAGTGACTTATAGCAGACCTTTTAAGTTAGAATTTTAATGCTTATTTTTAAAATAAGATAACTTCTACTCAACTTTAGAAGTTACTTTGATTGCCAAAACAAAGGTAATTGAAATTACTCCAGCTTGAAGTGACAAATTCCCAGAAATTGCTGGTGTCTACTGTGCATGCTTTTAAAATAACTGAATAAGGGATATTCTATATAAAATTTTTGAAATTATTAATGAGAAATATTCTATATAAAACTTCAAAATATTTTTTTGATTTTAAGACTTTTTATTCAACATTGCAGGTTTAAATCAACATCAGGTTTAAATAAAACTGCACCCACAAACAAAAACTAATTATGTGTATCATTAAAAAAATCATTAGAATTGATTGAGCCGTTTTTGAGAAAACTTTATTATCCAAATTTCAACCAATCATAATGTTGTATCAATTATAATGTACATAATATTGAGAGGTATAATAAGTGTTTATTTTAAAAATACAAATCTGCTTAAGTGTGCTAATGGTTAGAAATTTTTTATGCTACATGAATATTTAAAATA
The DNA here is from genome assembly GCF_022113875.1 of Hydra vulgaris. Classification (NCBI taxonomy): domain Eukaryota; kingdom Metazoa; phylum Cnidaria; class Hydrozoa; order Anthoathecata; family Hydridae; genus Hydra; species Hydra vulgaris. Next base: position 30,950,478 of record NC_061158.1, on the reverse strand, counting down.
AAACAGCCTTTGCAACCAAAACTCAATAAGATATAATATATATACATGTTTTTTTTTAAATAAGCATATGAAATTTTTTAAACAGGCTCGGGTACGCTTAAGCAAAAAGTTAAAAGAGGCTCAAAAATATGCTTAAACTTAAGCATATTTATAATAAAATATGCTTATTTCAATACTTTCTAAAAATGCTTGCGTTACTAAAGGTTAATGGTTATAAGAAAAATAAAAAGTCGACTTTAGTACAGTATAATAAAAAATAAAAAATATATACGATATACAAATGTTATCAATGAAATAATAAAATAAATAAAATTTGAAATAAATGAAATAATAAAATAAATAAAATTTGAATTTTTAAATGATTTATCGAGGCTCAGAAATATGCTTACATATGCTTATTTTTTTTCCAAATCTGAGCCTCCATATGCTTATAAACGTTATGCTTATAAAATAAAAAACATGTATATATATATATATATATATATATATATATATATATATATATACAAATAGTATTGCGTACTAAGGTAAGCAATCTGATGTCATCTTAAATAGCCTGCTGCTGGGGGCTTCAGTACATACATCGACTGACAAATAGCCTGACTCACAGTATATCTGCTACATCGACTGAGGGTTTGGGATGGGGCAGCAATCGTTTCATTCATCATTCTTTGTTTTTTTTCTTCTTTTTCTAAAAAAGCTGTATGGGTTAAGGTAAGCAAAAAAAGTGAGCAAATGCTTATAAAAATACGCTTTAGTAAGTGTATGTATGTATATATATATATATATATATATATATATATATATATATATATATATATATATATATATATATATATATATATATATATATGTATATATATATATATATATATATATATATATATATATATATATATATATATATATATATATATATATATATATATATATATATATCAGGCCTTGTTTTAAAGCGTTACGCCTAGAGCGATTTACGTACGCCTTAAGCGCTTTTTATGTACGCGTAGAGCTGTTTTGGTTAAGCTACTTTTTATCATTTTTTAACTTTTAAATTAGCGGTAACATAAAAGAAGTAATTAATTTTCAAAAAAACCACATTAACTTTTAAATAACGATATGTAAAGGTATTTATTAAAAAAAAGAATTTACTTTAAAATTAATTGTTGTAACTTTTCATCGCGATATATCTTTCCTTTTTATAGCAATTAATTTGACGCTAAACTTTTTATCCAAATATTTAGCAACATGAAAAATTGTTTGTCAATCCTTAACTACAAATTTTTTGCAATTTTTTTAATAAAAAGTAGTAAAGTTTTTAGTAAAAAACTTTTAAAAAATCTATATTCCATATTTATTAATACAGAATATAAAAGTTTTTTGTAATATAGATTTTTTATGAATTTTTTACTGAATTTATAATAAAAAACATTTGCAAAAAAATTTGTAATTAAGAATTGACATTTTTTTTAATAAAATCTCAAAAAATGTCTTAATATTTTTGTTATCATGATAACAAAAATATCAAGACATTTTTTCGAGATGTTAAAAAAAATGTCTTTGCTTTTCTTATTAGTTTAATAGTATATAGCTTATAGTTAGTTTAATAGTATATAGCTTTTCTTATTAGTTTATTAGTATATAGTTTAAGTTATGCGGGGGGAGGGGTCGGCACAGAAAAAAAAATTACCTGTTACTCGCAATATTTGAATGAAGACAATTTGTTAAAATTCTTCTGCGTGCGATTCAATAAGTTTTTTTTGTCATAAATCAAGTTATAATATAAGGTAAAGAAATCATGAGTAGACTACAACATCCGCTGATGACATTAATATTACGTTGAATATATTTATATAACGGAGGTTTTATTATGCACGCGCACATTACAGGTTCTGTTAAATAAATACTAAGGCACATTTTAGTTTAATGACAGTCTCCATTTTTTACTAATGAATATGTATTTTTCTTTATAAAACAAAACAAACTAGTATATAAAAACCTTGTATATTTCTATTATCTCTAAATTATTTAAAGTTCGAATATGGATTGTATTTTGAAGGACAAAAGATTTACTTTAAAAACTTTTAAATCTTGGGACTTTGCCGATGCGATGATCACAGAAAAAGAAAAGACTTACGTTATTAAAATCAAATGTAAGTTATGTGATCTTCATCAAAATAAAATATTATCCAAAAACAATAGTGCCGTAAGGGCAACTGCCCAACGGTTTATAAATAATACAAGTCATGTTAAAATATTTTAACATGTTACTATATTTTAATTAAGTTGATATATAATTAAAAATAAAAATATAGTTCAATAAATAAATTAAATTTATTCTTAACAAAGATTACCTCATATTTATTCTTTTTTTTATTTTATTAAGTTAAATTGCTTACAAACGAAAAAAAAAAAAGAGTTTTGTAATTATACGTAGAATGAAAATACTTTTGAGTTTGTTTATAAGTTAAGGAACTTAATTTTTAACAAACAAATTTTTACGAACGTTTATTATAAACAGATACGATTCAAATTATTAAATATATATAAATTATTTCAGTTGAGTATTTTTATAAGTTTGCAAGATTAAAGTTTGGCGTACAAGTATTTGTTTTTTTGTTTTAAGAATAATTAATAAAAGAGTTTGCATAATTAAGACTTTTATATTTAATTTAACTTTTTTTTTAATTTCCTAAAATTAAAAAAAAAAAGATTTAATCGTTGAAAACGATTTTTCTCTATAGCTCTGTTTCTTTGTGATTTGTTTAAAAAGTTAAATATTTTTACAATAACATAAAAAGTTTATGAATTAAATTCCTAGCGAACGCGTTCAAAACTACGTATCAAAAATACGCTTCAAAGCAGACAAAACTTTTTTATATTTTTATAAAACGCAAGTTGAAACGCTTTTAAAAATTTAAAAAATATTTAAAAACTTAAATTTTTCTTTGCTAGTCAAAACAAAATCGTTGTTTAAATAATTAACATGGGTTTGTGTTTATCAATGTTAATATTTTTTGTTTACTCTAGAAATTTTTAAAAATAAAAAAAATCATTATTATTTTTTATTCAATAACGATTAAAAACAATTATTCAAAAACAAATTTCAGAAATAATTAATATATATATATAGTTTATATTTGAGTTAATTGTTAAATTGAATTAGTTTGCGGTTATTTATTTATTGCGGTAGTTAAAACACTTAACGCCTATAAAAAAAAATAAAGATAATTTTATGACGTCAAAATCGCGTTAAGCTAATGCATTAAGCACTTTTTTATTTAAAACAAGGCCTGTATATATATATATATATATATATATATATATATATATATATATATATATATATATATATTTATATATATATATATATATATATATATATATATATATATATATATATATATATATATATATATATATATATATATATATATATATATATATATATATATATATATATATATATATATATATATATATATAATTTGCTTTAAAAATACAACTAAGTCTACAGGAGTAAAATTATTTCACCATAAACTGATAAAATAAACTTGTAAATTTTGTATAAAATTATGTTTAAAAAGTTAATTGTAATGACTGATTAAATGATCTTACATTTAGCATCAACTTTAAATCTCCTTCAAACTCTCGAATTTTTGTATTATACAAATATACTTGATTCTGACTGACTTCAGATAGAAATGGGCTAATTATACTTTTATAATAATGCTTTGACATGACACTACCTGAAATAACTTCTTTGCATTCATGAATCATCTAAAATGAAAAATAATTCTATTAAATTTTATTTGATAATATATAAAAAAAAAAGTTAGTTATCACAAATTAAAATAGCTATATAAAACTGCACCCTAAAACTTTAAGCATTATGTATTTAATTTCTATTGGGATAAATGAGTAATATAAATCAGGTTTTTACTTGCACAGTAAAAACCTGATTTATATTACTCATTTATCTCAATAGAAATTAAAAACATAAAGTTTCATTTAACTCATATCATAAATAAAACAATACTGATACAAAACCGCCAATGTTTTACACTGTTTTTTTCTATTTTTAATTTTTCATTTTAGTTTTTTTATTTTATTTGAAACTCGCTCAACCCTTAATTTTGAAAAACAAACATTGATAAAACAAGACCTCTGCACAGAAAAATAAGGTAAGCTCAGCACTTTCCAAGGCACAGGATACATTTAAACCTGCATTGTGAGCCAAGCATTCTATCAGTAGTTTACTTCAGCATTTTTATTTATTACTTTACAAATGTTTCAAGTAAAGATAAAAAGCGCTAAAGAGTGAAATTATTATCTAAAATCAAATTTAGTAGGTGCAACCTGTAAAATACTTAAATATATTTTGCAATCATGACATTATATATTATGTTATGATTGCAAAAATAAAAATTGCAAACAATGCAAATGTGTAGTCTACTTCCTTTTATTAGAATGATACTTTTGAAATGTCTAAGGAACAGGATAATTAACAATATAGACACAAAAAGAGAATAAAAATTGAAACACTCAAAATATAGTTAGACACAAATTGCTAAAAGTTATAGTTGGTTAGTTGAATGATTTGAAAAATTAAAACTACAAATTGTTTACTTCATAACAAGGAGACCTCTTGTATTTGAACTAATAAGTGGTTAAATTACAGTTGTTGATGGACAGTTTAACTATGGTTAAACTGCCCAACAAAATTTAAAGTTTAAATTCAAACATTACTAATCATAGAGTTTAAACAAGTGAATTAGTTGCACCATTAGATAAAAATTGCTTAAAAAACTAAGAGGAGATCTATTATATTTCCATAAGCTATTATCGTATTTCTTAAAGTATTTAGAATATTATACATTTTAAATTTTAAGAAAAGTTTCCCAAACCTACAATTTAAAATATTAAAGTAAGTTGTCACAATCAATAATACTACAACTAAAATGATAATAACTAACATAACCAAAGGCAGAAACAGCAAAAAATCTATATTAAAATCATTTTTTATATAAAGTAATGTAAATTATTAAAACATTATTGCTTACCTGCCTGATACTTAAGTAGGAAGGTTCTACCTTTGGTTTACATTCAATACGAAAACGCACACTCTCATGAACAATGTCTATTGGAACTCTAGTTAAAAAAAAGTAATTGTCAAGAAATGATGGTAAACACATCTCTTGACAAGCCTTTGCATATTGAACTCCATTACCAAAATTTGACATGCTGAAATCGCTTTCAGTGTTATTAGGTGACACAGGTGAAAGTGAATTTACAATATTCAACACATTTTTTGGTTCTTTTTTTAGAAATGATGAATTATCAAGTTCATTATTTGATAAATCTTTTGTTTGATCAGAAAAAATAAACTGTCCCTTGACTAAAGTTGACTTTAAAAGATTTTTCACACGCCTCATTAATCCAAAAAACCCAGATGTTCTCATCTGAGTTTCAACAAAAGAGCGATATCTGGAGGTACTGGTTTGCTCAATTACAGATAAATGATGAAAATGTTTTCCTTTTCTACCTTTTTTTACTTTATTTGGATCTGCAAGCAATGATGCAGATGAATTTTTTAAAACATCATGAATGCTACCTGAACACCATTTTGAATTGTAAAAGGAATGTTTTACTTGAAAATGAGCGAGTTCTAAAACATTTTAGTAATTTTAACACTCTCAAAAACTATTAAATGAACATCAAATAAAGAAACAAAAATATTTTTACAATATGTTTAAAAATATATAAGAACCTAATCCATGTAAAAACCAATCGCCCCAGACTACTTGATCTTCTAAATCAATATTTATCCATTTAGAAAGCATGTACATTGTTTGAAAAATATCAATATTAATATTTCTCCAAAACAGAAGGGCCTCATAATTCCGCACAAACTTGACATCTTTATACTTAAAATGTTCATTAATAAGAGATTCACGACTTGGGTACAATTTCTCCACATTGTCAACTTTCTTTAGCAACTCAACAACAACTTTCATAGCTCCAACATAACGCTTTTTATCAAAGAAATCTTGATGATGAGAAATAACAACATAACTGTTTGGATTTGCTTTGGAATCCTTTTCATCAGTAATCAAACTTTTCTGAGAAAAAACAGTTGTCTTATATTTTCCACTAACAGAATTGATATTATCTAAAATATAATTTTTTGAACAAATTTTTTCTTTATTATCTTCATCTCCATTTTTGTAGTTATCATCCTCAGACATAGAAAACTTAAACATTATAACCTCATCAAGAACTTTTTCAATTTTAAAACGTTCTTCTTGAAGTCTATTATCCTCTTCTTCTACAGTATTTCCAAATTGCCAAGCACGAATTTCAAGCCAGAGTAGTTCATTGTACTTCACCTAAAATAAATATTATAAAACTTGTATTAAATTATTTTCATCATGATCATAATGATCATGAAGAAACAAGTGATTAATTATTCAGGCAAGATTTGTTCTTTACTATTGGGAAGGTTAGAATTAAGTAATTAAGTACTTTATTTGATGTTGCTACCTTAGCATATGATTGTTATAAATTTGTCAACTTTATCTGCTGTGGCTATTACACTTTGTCAAAATATAACAGTCTGCTAATCTACCTACATTAACAAATAAAAAATAAAAAAATACCTACAAAGATAAATAAAAAATATTTCTAAATGGTGATTGTCTGCAAGTCTATCTATAAAGACATTACAAAAAATATCCCTAAATGGTGGAATCTGGTTATTAATGTAGTCTATACTACCATCCCACAATATATGTGAATAAAAAAAACTATATATATATATATATATATATATATATATATATATATATATATATATATATATATATATATATATATATATATATATATATATATTAGCCCATCCCATAATTTTTTTTTGACAACCATTTTTTATGCGGAATGGCTAATGAGTGGCGTAGAGGTCATATTTATATAAAAAAATTTTATATCTTAATTTTCCTTGATAGAAGTATTCGCGTCGATTGTTCGAAGTTACGCTTTTTATCATTTTTGACTAAATTTAGGGCAATTTCCAAGCATTGGCGCGAATAGATTCTGATGTCAAATCCAGTTAATTTGTTCAACAATATTTTCTTTATGTGTTCCTGTACCAAAAAAAAAACACTGTGCTTATTAATTTAAGAAATATGCTGTGCCTATTTTACACTGATAACGGTAAATAAATTAACTCTTTAGCTACTGTAAAGTGATTTTTTGTTGTCTTTTAGGCTTTTTTCCTGTCATATAACAAACTTATGATTTTTGCCTCATTTTGTTATCAAATAATATATGTCAAATATAATGTGCTTTGCAAATTATTGAGATGACTAGAGGCTGGAAACTAAAATCCCTAAAATTTCATCCCCCCTGCCCCAAACGTGAGAACAACAAGTTGGTAAAATAATTTTTTTGAAATTCTTAACTTTGTTTATATTCATTGATAAATTTTAAGTTTCATAGTAATATCTCTCAGAGTTCATAAATTATAACCATATAAAGTTTATATGGTTATAATTTATGAACTCTGAATATAAAATTTGCTACCCCCTCAATTCGAGGGGGTGAAAAATTTTATATAGTCATAATTTTTGAACACTTAGAGATTGTAAAACAATACTTAAAATTTATCAATGAATATAAATTTAGTTAAGAAAAGCAAAAAATTTATTTCATCAACTTGCTTTCACGTTTGGGGCTCGGGGGATAAACTTTTAGGTTTTTTTTTTGTTCTTAGCCTCCAATCATTGAAACTTTTTAAAAAGCATCATTATTTGACATAAATATAAACATATAAATGTTTGGATCTTAAAAACCAAAAAATGATGGATCCGTCACTGCCACAGATCTATTGTTTCTGAAGCAAATTTGCTTCAGAATTCAGCATTTAAAAGCTATAAATGTGCAATAAATATTTATATACATATAAATTTTCAGCTTAAGACAAATATCTGAAGAAAATATGTAAAAAAGTAATTTATGTACTTTTAAGGTTCAGAGTTTGCAGTTAGATATTGGATCAAAATCAATTTATTAGAATCATTCAATAACGAAAAAGCTGTCGCCGTAGCTAGCTCCTTGAATCCAACCGTCTTCTTTTTTTAATGGTTTTTTAAAAGAATTCTATATTAGAAGTAACTCCTGAAGCTTATCCAAGCTCATCACACGCTTAAAATCTTTCCCAGGAAAGGCGTGCGATTTTTTGTCTTGTATGACTACACGTAAATATATTATTTTAGACAACTTGGTCATGGCGGTTTTCAAGTTTTTTTTATATGCGTTGCTGACAAAAGTTTTAAAAACAAAATAGGAATTTAAAATAAACTTAAATAGAAAATAATAACAATAACTTAATTTAATAACAAAATAGGAATTTAAAATAAACTTAAATAGAAAATAATAACAATAACTTAATTTAATAATTTGTGTACTGTTTTTATTTTTGTTTCTTCATAGTGGTTATTATTTTCGACAACAAAATTCAGTAAGTCATAGCACAAAAAAAAAAGTTTTAAACATTAAAAAGAATGATTTTCCTATATTTTGTTTTTTTAAGGGGAAAGCAAAAATATAAATTGTCATCTGTTTGTAAAATATATATGTATAATTTTAATGCAATAAGTATATATCAAGGGGTGAATCTAGCGATCGCGATTTGCAAACCTTGGAAAAACATCTGATCTTCAAAATTTTAGTTTATGCAAAGCTGTGTAGTTTATTTTCGAGCAAATTATTATATTTCATTAGCGAGAAAAATATAAAAACGAACAATAAACTTACGACTACAAAAGTAATAATACTCTCGTCACTAACTGCATTATAAAAGTAATAAAACTATAATAGTGTTATTACTTTTATAAAGCACTTTTTACTTTTAAAGTTAATTCTTTCTTCAAACAACATTAGTAATTCTAAACAATAATTAAAGTAGAAAAGCATCTAGAAAAAATAAAGCAGATATTCAAATATTATTAGCTTGAGGAATTTTTACAAATCACTTAAACAACTTTATAAAAACGCACTTAATAAAAAGTTAAGCATTATAAAAAACATCACTAATAGTCCGTATAAAGGTGTGTTTAATTTTAAAATCAACTAATCAAAATTTTTATTGGTTGATTTGAAAATTAATGCACGTTTTTACGTATCATTAGTAACATTTTTAATAATACTAAACTTTTTATACATTATGTTTTGATAAAGTTACATTTACGTTTTTATAAGTTACTTAAGTTTTAAATATTATTTGGATATCCACTATATTTTTCTAGATGCTTTTCTACTTCAATTAAAATTTGGTAGAACTTATCTTATTTGAAAAAAGAATGAATTATAAAAGTTATAAGTGCATTATAAAAGTAATAACACTATTATTGTGTTATAAGTGCGTTATAAAAGTAATAACACTATTATTGTGTTATTACTTTTAGAATGCAGTTAATCACTAGAGTGTTATTACTTTCGTAAGTTTAATGTTTTATTTTTTATAACTTTTTCGCTAATAAATTAAAGTTGATTCGCCCCTAGAAAATAAAGAACATGTTTTTGTAGAAACTAAAATTTTGAAGATCAGATATTCTTTCAGATTTTGCATTTCGTGATCGCTTAATTCAACTCTTGTTGTTATATTAATATATTTTACAAATACATTGCAATTTATATTTTGCTTTCTTCTCTAAAAAAAATTAAATAAAGGAAAATCATTCTTTTTATTGAAGACTTATAACTTTTTTTATTACTTTGCCTAATCTAATTTTGTTGCTGAATGTAACAACTACTCTAAAGAAAAAAAAATAAAAACAGTACATAAATTATTTAAATTATTAATTTATTTTTATTTTTTTCTATTTAAATTTTTTTTTTATTTCATTACTTTGTTAGTTTTACTTTTTTTGTTTTTAAAACTTTTTCCGCCATGATTAATATTATAAAACTTGCAAACGGCCATGATCAAGTTATCTAAAATAAAATACTCTCGCGTGGTCATACAAGACGAAAAACCGCACGCCTTTCCTGGGAAGGCTTACTCTACATCATGAATAAAATTTACTGTAAGCAATTTTTTATTACAAAATATTTTTCTTAAAACAAGTTTCTTGTATCAAGAAATAAATATCCTACCCTGCAATTTATTTTTAAAAACAAGAAATATATTTCATGTTTTGAGAAATTTATTTCTTAAACTATGCTTAATAGATTTACGGTTTTGCTGTGAGTTCTGAGGAGTTGTTAGCAACTTTAAAAGATTTTAAAAGTTTTGGAATTCATTGTACCCAAAAAGTCTGAGGGAGTCTCATCCGTAAGAATTTTTTAAAATATCAAAAATTAACCAGTAATATGTAAAATATACAACTCAAGACCTAGTGGCTGGTCTTTATCAACAAAAACTGCATTTACAAGGATTTCAGCTTTATTATTGATTATTACTGATTCTATTGATTATATATTGATTATATCCGTTTTTACACCTTTTCGGACCTCCCTTTGTTTTTGAATACAGAACTTTTCACCATCTTTATATTGTGATCTCGATCAAAAGATGCTAACACCAGCACCAAGCATCTCTAAGGTTTTGCCATGATTTAAATTTTACCTCTGCAGCAGGCTCAATAAACATCAACCAATAGCCTTGTTGATCTTAAAAGTGTTAAATAATGCAATGTAGATAAAATGAGGTTTAAAATGACATTGCTAAATACTTATTACATTTATTTTTGACAAGATAAAATCAAAGCACTATTTCTATTGATTTCATTTTTATTATATTTCTACAGGTTTTAAGAAAAGTCTGTCATTAGAAAAAAAAAATTGGTTTAGAGTTACTTTTTTGTATTTTACATCTGATTTTAAATCATTTTGCAAACCATAGCTTTTAAACAATTTGTTACTTTATGACATAAATTATTCTTAAATAATAAGACTAAAATATCAAAATTTATGAAATTAAGTTTTACTTTTAAAAATGCAGAATCAGAAAAGTTGCAGGTCAAAAACCGTGATTTCCCGGAAATAGAAATTTAGTCAGCCACTCTATTAATCTCTTTGAGTATTTTATTACTCAATTAAAACTTGCCTGATTATAGAAAAATGCAACTTGAATTTCATAATAATCAAGGCATGTGAAACAGCTCCATATTTGTTAATTTTCACTTAATCGTCTGATTTTTTTTCCCAAGTTCACAGTAATCTCTGCACTTCTCAAAAGTCTACATGTTTTATCTTTACCTTACTGTTTTTTAGCCTTTTATGGTTTTATGATATAAATAGTTAACTCCCCAGCTTAACAGTTTTATTTACGGCTACGGCTATATGTTTTATTTATGGCTACAGCTATATGGAGCTCTCCGACATGATGGCAGGAGGTTAACAATAATAATGGTCAGCCAGAAAACTTAGCTAATTTTGTACAAACTCCTTTTAAATATCCAGGGCTTGAAGTGGGTGAACTGTATGAGATAAAAAGCATCTAACAAATTTCTGTGCTGTTGGGCCTCGACACTGACGTGTTTAAAAACCAATTTTTTTCAATTTCATGACGAATTTGTGCGTTTTTAAAAAACTACCAGTTAACAAAAATAGTAGTATTGAAAATGCGCACAATCGGTATAGATAAAAAACCTCATATTACTTGTAATGACATTATTATATAGTTAATGATTTTTAAATTTCTATTCGCGCCAATTGTTTGAAAATACCCGTAAAAACTCAAAAAATGTAAAAATGTTATACTTTAAAAAATGGATTGAATATAAATAGTCATCTGAAATAAAATAAAAAACGTCGTACGCCGTAAGCGATTTTTATGTACGTGTAGAGCTATTTTGGTTAAGCTACTTTTTATCGTTTTTTAACATTTAAATTGGCGGTAACATAAAAGAAGTAACTAATTTTTAAAAAAACTACATTAACTTTTAAGTAACAATATGTAAAGATATTTATCAAAAAAAAGAATTTACTTTAAAAATAACTGTTGTAACTTTTCATCGCGATATATCTTTCCTTTTTATAGCAATTAATTTGACGCTAAACTTTTTATCCGAATATTTAGCAACATGGAAAATTGTTTGTCAATCCTTAACTACAAATTTTTTGCAATGTTTTTAATAAAAAGTAGTAATTTTTTAAAGTTTTCAATAAAAAACTTGAAAAAAAATTATATTACATAATTATTAATACAGAATATAAATGTTTTTTGTAATATAGATTTTTTAAGAATTTTTTACTTTTATTTATAATAAAAAACATTTGCAAAAAAAATTTTGTTATCATGATAACAAAAATATCAAGACATTTTTTCGAGATATTAAAAAAAATGTCTTTGCCTTTCTTATTAGTTAAAGGTATATAGATACCTTTACTTTTAAGTTATGCGGAGGGCGGGGGAGGGGGTCAGCACAGAAAAAAAAATTACCTGTTACTCGCAATATTTGAATGAAGACAATTTATTAAATTTCTTCTGCGTGCGATTCAATAAGTTTTTTTCATAAATCAAATTATATTATAAGGTAAAGAAATCATGAGTAGACTACAACATCCGCTGATGACACTAATATTACGTTGAATATATTTATATAATGGAGGTTTCATTATGCACGCGCACATTACAGGTTCCGTTATATAAATACTAAGGCACGTTTTAGTTTAATGACAGTCTCCATTTTTTACTAATGAATATGTATTTTTCTTTATAAAACAAAACAAACTAGCATATAAAAACCTTGTATATTTCTATTCTCTCCAAATTGTTTAAAGTTCAAATATAGATTGTATTTTGAAGGACAAAAGATTTACTTTAAAAACTTTTAAATCTTGGGACTTTGCCGATGCGATGATTACAGAAAAAGAGAAGACTTGCGTTATTAAAATCAAATGTAAGTTATGTGATCTTCATCAAAATAAAATATTATTCAAAAACAATGGTGCCGTAAGGGCAACTCCCCAATGGTTTATAAATAACGGTTTATAAATATTTTAACATGTTACTATATTTTAATTAAGTTGATATATAATTAACAATAAAAATATAGTTCAATAAATAAGTTCAATTTGTTCTTAACAAAGATAACCTCATATTTATTCTTTTTTTATTTTATTATGTTAAATTGCTTACATACGAAAAAAAAAAAGAGTTTTGTAATTATACGTAGAATGAAAATACTTTTGAGTTTGTTTATAAGTTAAGGAACTTAATTTTTAATAAACAAATTTTTACGAACGTTTATTATAAACAGATATGATTAAAATTATTAAATATACTTAAATTATTAAATATTTCAGTTGAGTATTTTTTTAAGTTAGCACGATTAAAATTTTGCGTAGAAGTATTTGTTTTTTTGTTTTAAGAATAATGAACAAAAGAGTTCACATAATTAAGACTTTTATATTTAATTTAATTATTTTTTTTAAATTCCTAAAATTAAAAAAAATAGATTTAATTGTTAAAAACAATTTTTCTCTATAGCTCTGTTTCTTTGTGATTTGTTTAAAAAGTAAAATATTTTTACAATAGCATAAAAAATTTATGAATTAAATTCCTGGAGAACGCGTTCTAAACTATGTATCAAAAATATGCTCAAAGCAGACAAAACTTTTTTATATTTTTATAAAACGCAAGTTGAAACACTAAGCAAGATAAATTTTAAAAATATTTAAAAACCCAAATTTTTCTTTGCTAGTCAAAACAAAATCGTTGTTTAAATAATTAACATGGGTTTGTGTTTATCAATGCTAATATTTTTTGTTTACTCTAGAAATTTTTAAAAAGAAAAAAAATCATTTTTATTTTTTATTCAATAATGATTAAACACAATCATTCAAAAACAAATTTCAGAAATAATTAAAATATATATATATATATTTTACTAAATAATATTGAACTAAAATTAATAGTAAAATAGCAATTGAAAACATTACAAAATTTTGATAATAAATTTACATTTAAAATGTTTATAGTTATTCGAGTTAAGAGTTAAATTGAACTAATTTGTGGTTATTTATTTATTGCGGTTGTTAAAACACTAACATCTATAAAAAATTAAAGATAATTTTATGACGCCAAAATCGCGTTAAGCTAATGCATTAAGCACATTTTTATTTAAAACAAAGCCTGATATATATATATATATATATATATATATATATATATATATATATATATATATATATATATATATATATATATATATATATATATATATATATATATATATATATATATACACGATAATATCAGTGGTCCTCAATCGGAAAAAATAAAGAAAAATCTAATAAAAATTTTTAGAGACAATTTTAATTTTAACATCACTATCAAACCAAACTTAAAAACCATAAATTTCCTTAATATCACATTTAACCTTTCTGAGAACTCTTTTAAACCTTATAGAAAACCAGGAGATAATCCTTTATATATTAACATCAATTCCAATCATCCACCAAGCATTATTAAATCAATACCAAAAATGATCTCTAACCGCATCAGTGATATATCTTCAAGCAAAGAAGCTTTTTGGTAGAGCCGCACCATTTTATAATAATGCTCTCAATTCTTGTGGATTCAAAGATAAGATCAATGCCGACCCTAATTCAGAGGGTTATATATATATATATATATATATATATATATATATATATATATATAACCCTCTGAATTAGGGTCGGCAAACTGAGGTTGGCAATTTTTTGCCTCAAAGTGTTTGAGGTCGGCAAAAAATTGCCGACCTCAGTTCTATGTTTTATGGTAAGACCTTTATATCAAATTTTTTTTGCCGACCTGATGATATATTATGAGAAATATGTCAAGTTACCAACTTAGTTCTAACTTGCTAACCTGATATATTATGAGAAATATGTCGGTTACCCAATTTAGTTCTAATTTTTATGAGGTTTTTTCAAGTCCAAGCAAGGTACACAGCACATCAAAATATTCTGATTGTCCTGAATAAGCTGAGCCAGGTACTTGGCACATATACATTACCAGGCTTAGACAGGAATGGCATGAGATCGAGCCCTATTGTAGATCACACAAATGATTTTATTTTTTACAACTTGACGACTACTATTAAGATGTTTAGATAATTTTTGAGCATTTCAGAAAGCGTTATATATGTTATTCTTAAATTGTATAAACATTTATTTTTTCAAAAAAGTTGCACAAAACAAAAATTGTTTCAAAAAATACCTTAGTCTATTTAAAATAGTAATTTTCAATCATTTCATGCTCTGATTAGTTAGTCAAGTTAAAAATAGAAACAAATAAAATAAAACAACTGAATCATTCAATTGCAATGGAATTATACATACTTTAATTTTTTTTAAATAATTAGAACAGAAAAAATGGGATGGCAAAATTACCCCAATAAAATCTAATTTGGGGGAATTTCACCACCTATGTTATTTACAACATAAATTTATTATTTTAAATTATAAATCTCAAAAACACATTTACAATCAGATAAATAAAAGAAATCTTACAATATTCAATAAGTGGGGGCATGGCCATCGATGCCAAGAGGTATCGGGGCATGTTCCCCCCTCCACCTTTTTTACCTTTTTTTTTTTTTTTTTTCAGAAATGTAGGATATTTTGAAAGCCATGAAGACAGTCCTGGGGGAGGGGGATTTAGTTGACAAAAAAAGAGTTTTAAAATAATCAAGCTAACTTAAAAAAAATCAATTCACAAATAATAATACATAATGAAAAGATAAAAGTCTAAAACTCATTGTTTTCTACATTTTATTGAGCAATAAAATTCTATTGTATTTTTTTTGGGTCCATATTTTTCACTAACCCATTTTCAACAAGAACTTTTTTCACATTGCAACCAAAGCTTTTGCTGATCAGTTGTTGCGCTGTTGAATTGCTTTTGACACTTTACTGCATTTATCCTCTGCTATACTTGAATTTCTGTTTTCGCCGTGGTCATTTCTGTTTTTGCCATTGTGAGCCAGACATTTTTAATGTGACAGTAAATGCCCGAATCAAGTGGTTGGAAAAATGTTGAAGAATGGAATGGTAAAAAAGTCGATATTATACTTTTGAAATGCTGCCATAGAAACATGAGTTAAATGACTATCAGCTATTAAAACTACTCTGCCTTCACAATTTGCATTTTTAAAAGGAATGAAGATAATCCATTGTACAAATTGATCCTCCTCCATCCAACCAGAAGGGGACGCAGTGTAGTACCTACCTGAAGGTCCACCAATACCCCATTGAGCCCAAAAATGTTTTGCTTTGAGACAACAAAAGCTGGAAAATAATCACCGTTGGCATTGCAGCAACTATTGACAGCAATTATTGTAATGAACTTTTTCATTTTTGCCACCAATAATAAGTAGTTGCCTTGCTCCTCTTCTAACTAAGATTGTTTTTTAACCTTGATCATAATCAAAACCGACTTTTTCACAGTTTAAAATTTAAAGTGTTTTAAAAAATGAAATGCTTAGTGCTTTGCGTTGACTTAATTCATTTGACCAGCGTTGTTTGAAACTTAGCTACCACTTGTTTGTTGGGATTTATTCTATTTATATTTTTGAACTCAATCTCTCATTTAATTAAATGGTCCTTTTATAAATAAATTAAAAATGGCTGATATGTAAAGAGTGATTTTTTCATGATGTAAAACTTTACATCCAAAAAAAAAAAGTCAACATTTTTTTAAATCTAAAATAAAAATTGCTTTAACACATTGCATATGGAGCAATATTCAGTGGTTGTTGCTAAAATAGGGCAGATAATTGGCACTATAAGTTCATAAATCAAATATTTTTTTACTCAATTGAAGCTATAAAAATAATATTTTTAATACTATTTTTATTAACTATTGATGACTAGCTACAATTGTATACTCAACAATAATAGTGTGGAACATGATTTTATGCGCACTACGGAAAACAAATATACTAGGGTTAGACCACAGGCCATCGATCTGTATCGTTCAGTTTCGTAGTGCAGTAATGAGCTCTAACCGTTTTACAAATTATTTCGCGTTTTAAGGTATAATAAATTGATGGGTAAAATTTCTCAACTTGTAATCGCGCAGTTTTTAAGTTATAGCTCTTTTAAATTTTCAAACTTTAACCTTATCGTGTGTTTCGATATCTCTGCGCCATATTTTTTTTTGTCGATTTATTGTTTGTGTATTTTACAGAACACAATAAACTCTAAAAAAAACTTTAAAATTATGTTCGACAAATTACACAAAAACACAATATAATTAATTTTTTTTCATTATCCATAAACAAAATGTCAGCCGAGTGCCACAAACCGTTCTGTATTGTTCATTTAACTGGATGCAGTGGCGTGTTAAATAAGTTTTCTAAAAAAACGTTTGAAAATTTTTGTATAAAAAGAACGAAATGGCTTTCTCTTGCGGAGGAAGGGAAAACTGTTGCGGAAATTTCTCTCAATTTTGTTGGGAAAGATGTTTCATTTGAGAATCTTTATGCTACAACAACAGGAAGCACTTGCTCTCCATATTATCATTTAAAATGTTACCAAAAGTTCACTGACAAAGTCCTTATTGCAAGAATAGAAAAAAAAATTAATGAATCTAAAGCTAAAAATAAAAGACGATCTACTTCACCAACAACACTTTGCACTAGAGGTAGAAAGTCCACAAGAAAATGCAACAGCTCTAACAGTAATCGTGATAGAAATAAGACTCACATTTTACCCGAAATTTGTTTGGTTTGTGAAAAGGTGGAGAAGTACTTTATGGATAAGGTAAGATTGTCTGATAATATATATATATATATATATATATATATATATATATATATATATATATATATATATATATATATATATATATATATATATATATATATGTATATATGTATATATATATGTATATATATATATATATATATATATATATATATATATATATATATATATATATATATATATATATATATATATATATATATATATATATATATATATATATATATAATTTGTGTGTGTGTGTGTAATATGTATAGCTTAGCAATTCTTTACAGATCATATATTGCATAGCTACTCATATTATTTTATCTATTAAATATACTATTATATTATATGTATATTTTTGAATTCTCTTTAATTTACTTATTAAAATTTTTTATTAGATGCAACTAAAGCGATCTGTGCAATATCTAACTCTGGCAGAAACAAAAGATGCAGGATTACTTCATGAAGCTGCAGAGCAAAAAAATGATGGGCGTATACTCTTGCAGATAAAAGACAAAGACTGTGTTGCTGTAGGGGTAAGATACCACAAAATATGCTACACTTTATACACCCAAGAGGTACGCAATATTCAGCGATGTCCAAAACCTAATTTAGATATTTCTAAAAATTATGATATTGCTTTTCAAAAACTTTGTGAAGATATTGTTATGGAAAGAATTATAAACAATAATGAAATTATGACTCTCAAGAGCCTTCTAAAAAAGTTTATTTCTTTTATAAATCAATTTGAAAATAGTGACATAATAATATACCAGTCAACTAGATTAAAGAACAGACTTGTTTCTAAATACCCTAATTTAGTATTTCATAAACCAAGTAATAGATCTGAAAGTGAAATTGTTTATATATCGAACTGTAATGTAGGATTTGCTGCAGAATCTTTTGTTAATAATAGTTCAACTGAAAATACAGATGAAGATGATAGTAATAGTCATGATGACAACACAAAAGAAATTCCTAAACAAAATATTAGTATAGAATTGATCCATTTTTACATGGTGGCATTAGAGTTGAGAAAGGTTATTCAAGGAATAGCTGATTTCACTGGGATTTGGCCTCCAGTTTCACATTTGTTTACCATTGAAAATTGTGTTGAAAGTGTTCCAATAGTACTATATAACTTTTTATGTCTTGTTCTTGGTTTTTCTGATGAACCTTATCTTTATAATCAACGTCATTCTATTACAACACCACTTATGCTTAAAGTTATTTCTATTGCACAAGATCTTATTTATGTTGCATCAAAAGGGCGAACCAATACTTACAAACATCTTGCACTCGGTATGACAGTCAGACAACTTACTGGATCCAGCAAGCTTATTGACATTTTAAATGGATTTGGTCATTGTGTATCAAGTTCAACTGTCACTCGTCACGAATCTGCGTTAGCAGCATTAAATGTGATGGTTAATACCATTGTTCCATGTAATGTAGCAAAAAAAAAGTTCACAACTCTAGTATATGATAATGCTGATTTTCTTGAAGAAACTCTCTCTGGATCTGGAACAACTCATGTTACTCATGGAATTTGCATTCAGGAAAAATACAATTGCAATTTTAGCAACTCTATCCAAGTTAGCAGAAGATTAAAAACTGTTCCATTGCCAAAACAAGTGGTTCAACCATATCATTTAGGAAAAAAACCATCATTTAGTGTTTCATATGATAGCCAAAGTTATTTTACTCAAAATAATCTATTGGATTTGACACCTTCCACAAATGTCAAAGAACAATTGCATTTTATTAAATATGATCTGGCCTACTGTTTTATCAAGTTGCCAACTATAAGCTCAGAAATTCTACCTTCATGGACAGGTTTAAACACTATAATGTCTGATAAAAATATGCTAACTACTATTGCTTACTTACCAGTTATTGATGCACCTGTAACTGAAATATCAACTATCAATGAAATTTTGAAGCAAGCACTTACAATTGCTAACACGCTTGAACTAGCACATATTGTGTTGGTTTTTGATGAAGCTGTCTACTCAAAAATACAGTTAGTTAGGTGGAAGACTGAAGAATACTTAAGCCGTATCGTAGTACGTCTTGGTGATTTCCATATGTTAATGTCATATTGTAGTGGAATTTCAAAAATTTATGCTGATGCAGGAATGCAGGTAATTTTTTTGAAATTTGTATAGATTAACACAATTTTAACTGTAAAAATAATTATTGTACATTATATTGTATACAATATTACAATATACAATATTGTATATATATTAGGTTGAAACTTATATACAACACAGTAACATTAAAGAAATTTTTTTGCAATATAATTTGGCATAAACAGTTATTAAAATTTATTAGGATATATTTATTGAATCTGGAATTGTGGCATCTGGTTCCATTAACGGAGTCCTATCAGGGAAACATTACAATCGATCTGTGCGTTGTCATAAAACATTGTATGAAGCACTTCAACGCCTCTGCTTTCAATCATTTTTGGATTCCTTGGTGAATGAGGAAAATTGTGATATTATTGAATTTTTGTCTGCTATGAGAGAATGTATTGTTAAAGAAAATGATGACTTTTATTATCACAATTATAAGGTATTTTAGTGAAACTTTATTTTTCTTTTTAAGGCTTTTTAAAATACACTTTAAGATAAAAACAAACAAAAAACTTCTTAAAACTTCTTGCAAAATTTTTTCTAAAATTATAGTATAAAAAAATTTGTATCACTTTATATTTATAGCAGTAAATATTGCATATTATTTCTCATAAAAGGAAATTAAGGGGATATTGTTAAACAAAAATTTGAATAAACCAAAATGTAATTATTTTTCAGGATTATATTGAGAGCCAGAAGTTTGAGAATCTGTGTCAACGGTACAAAGATTTTGTTGATGTACAGTGCCAAGAAAATGCCACATTCAACTTTTGGTATAATTACATAGATATGATACAAATTTTGCTTTTACATATACGAGCTACGCGCACTGGAGATTGGGCGTTACATTTATCAGTTGTTAGATCGATGCTCCCATGGTTTTTCATTACAGATAGAGTTAATTATGCGCGATATGCTACTTCTTACTGGGTGGAAATGAAGAGATTAGCAATAACTCATCCAGGTAGCTTTAATACATTTAGCTTTAAAATAAATATTTGGTAATCTTCCTTTGTTTTAAGAATATGCGTAGTGTATTCATTGATAATGCAAAATGCAACTACATAGTTTAAATTGTTTTATATAAATAATAATATAATTTCAATTTCTGAAAATATACTCTAGCTTATTTTAATATAATATATTTTAGCTGTTAATGATGAAATTCACAATAACTGGACTTCTCAACGACAGGAACAATATGGATTTTCTAGAGTTGCATGTGACCAGACAATTGAGCAAACTTTTAATAGGGATTCGAAAACACAAGGAGGCATTGTTGGGTTTACTCGAAAACGATCAGCTGTTCATCGTTGGATCATGGCTCAACATCAACGCTGTGCTATATTTAAACAATGTGAAATCATTTCGGGTAGTATATCTCATACACGGTAACTTTGTTTTCTTACTTTTTGCCTAATTTTAATAAAGTAATCTCTCTCTTTACTATCTCTCTTTACTATCATAGCTTCACACTGTAATGTTTACTGTATTTAGAGTAGTAGTTAGTAAAAGATTCAATTATTTCATGTTGTAGGCAGAGGAAAGACCTTGGCGTTAGTAGGATCAAAAAGGACGAAAATGCTATTCTTGATGTTCTATCAACAATTAAAACCATGGCAAACCCATTTGATTTAGAAACTAGTGTCCTTCTTCATTTATCTACAGGAGCAGTTGCAACTGTTCCACTGACTACAGATATGAGAAACATGTTGTGTACAGGCGAAGAGAAAGTTGTATCATTTATTAACACCAGAATACTATCAAGTGAACAGGATTTACACTCATCCATTCCTAAATCAAAAATTGTAACATTTTCCAGTATGTTAAAAAAGTATTCAGCTAAAACCTCAAATGGAGACTTAGTTACAGTAAAAAACACAAAAGATTTGTTTGCAAAACTAATTCTAATTGCCAAATCCAGAAATGTTGAGATGAGAGAAGTTTTAAAGTATCCTCTTCGTCCATATCCAATGCCTTTTGCTACAACAACTGGTGGCTTAGTAAAAACACAAAAGAGCAAGTTAATCAGTTTAATTGAAACTCCAGTTGTTGATGCTATAGTAGATAATGTTGAAAAAGGTAATGCTTTGATGATTGATGCTATGGCGTTACTACAGACGTTAAAAATTATTACTCCAACATTTAAAGAGTTGTCTGATTTTCTTCTGTGTACAGTTATTTCTATGGGAAACTCCTTTGGATCATCTCATATTGATTTTGTCAGCGACAGATATCCAGAAGTCAGTATAAAAGATCTTGAACGAGATAAAAGAGCTTCATTGGGAAGCCAGACAATCAAGATTATGAACCCTAACCAAAAGGTTCCAAAGCAGTGGAAAAAATACATGTCTGTTGGAAGCAACAAAGAAGATTTGGTAGACTTTTTATATCAAAGCTGGCAATTGAGTGATCCTAGTTTGTTTTGTGGAATTTCAGTATACATAACACATGGTGAATTTTGTCATCAATTCGTCCCTATATTGAAAACTGTTGTTGTGAACGAAGTAGCTGCTTTGCACTGCAATCATGAGGAAGCAGATACACGCCTTTTAGCTCATGTTGAACTCGCCATCACCAACGGGATTAAAAATATCATTATTCAAAGTCCGGATACTGATGTGTTTGTAATAAGCTTAAGTAACACGTTTTGTAAAGATAGTTGTCTATACTTTCTCACTGGAATAGGAAATAAAAGAAGGATTATCTCAATAAATGCTGTCATACAGCATTGGAATAAAAATTGGTGCCAGGCATTTATTGGTTTTCATACATTTACAGGTATTTTTTATTAATCAGTTTTCTTATGATTAACTATATATTAGTAGGAAGTTCTTTGTGATTATATTTAGTAGGTTAGTTGTTTGAGTTTGAAACACAATTCTCCAGGTTCGAACCCTTGGGGTCATTTGCCAATTAGATGGATTTTATTTTCTTATTATGCAACAAGATATATATTACAAAATTTTATGCTATGAATTTCTCTAAAATATTTAAATTTTTTAGGTTGTGACACAACAAGCTCGTTCATGGGAAAAGGTAAAGGGAAACCCCTTAAGGTCCTCTTTGAGTATACCGAATTTCTTGACACATTTAGTCGATTAGGAGATTCCTTTATAATTTCAGAAAGTGTTTTAAGTAGTCTGGAGAAGTTTGTCTGCTATATGTATCAAAAGAATTCTACTTGTAATTCTGTGAACGAAATGAGGTATCAATTGTTTAAATCCGGAATATACGACGAAGAACTGCTCCCACCAACTTTAGATTCTCTTAGATGTCATATAAAACGAGTTAACTATCAATCATATATATGGCGAAATGCAACTAAGCCTATTCATAATTTAGACGATTTCCAAAACCATGGCTGGATGGTTAGTGAATCAGGAATTGCCATTGAATGGCTAATGAATCCAGTAGCACCAGACAGTATCCTGAACTTTGTAAAATGTAACTGTACGACAGGTTGTGATACTAAACGCTGTTCTTGTGTAAAATCGGCTTTAAAGTGTTCAGAACTATGTAACTGCTCAAAGTGTGATAACACTGCTTTTGCTGACGATGAAGATGTTTATGATAATGGTGTTGAGGATTACGATGAGTACGAAGATGAATTTTTAGAAGATGATCTTTTATAGACCAAATTCATTACTTTTAAGTAATAGTTTTTAATTGTTGTATTTACGTATATTTTAAAAGGCTTTTTTAAAAAGAATAAAATTTTAAAATATTGTTTAACTGTCTAAATCGGTTATGAATCGATAAAATCGCTATTTTTACACGATAATAACACGTTAGTGCGAAACTTTTCTTTAATAATATATATTTTTTTAAAATTGTCTTAAAACCAATCAAAATTGCTAATCCAATTACATTCTGAAAAAAAAAAAAAAAAAAATTCATAGTTAACAGCTAAAATCGATAAAAATCGATAGATCGTTTTGATGGTTTTTTAAAGCTCGACATAAAAAAAACTGCGGGTTTTTGAACTGAGAAATTTATAGTTTATAATCTTAACACCTTAAAACGCTCATTTGCATCAAAATTTTTTAGAGCTCATGACTGCACCACGAAAATTGATTTTAAAGCATCTTTTTATGCTTTGGCCTACGGTCTAGGTCGAGTATACTTGTTTTCTGTAGTACGTATGAAAGTTTTTTATACAGAATACGGAAAATGAGTATACTTATCAGCAATAAAAGCCAATTGAATTGCTTTATTAGTGTTTGAATTCAATAAAATTGAAATTATTGCAGTGTAAATTATAAATTTCTTCAAAAAAAATGTTCTTTTTCTTATATGCACATGCACTGTACAGCTTGCACGTGGTAACGCTTATTTTTGGATTTTTTATAGTTATTTTTTCTTTTCGTTTTTCAAATAAATTTAATGGTTTGAATTAGTATAACTTTAATCTTTGTTTTATTATACAGATATCGATGTTTTATTATACAGATATCATCTGATATCGATGATTTTAGTGATGATACATATTCTTACTCCATAAGCTTGCTTCATATGATGTTTCTGGGAAAGTTTTTGAGATTATCAAATCATTTCTTTCTAACCGGTTTATTAAAGTCATCCTTGAAGGCCAACACTCTTCTTTATTTCCAGTAACTTCTAAGATTCCCCAAGGTTCCATCCTGGGCCCTGTTTTGTTTCTTATCTACATAAACAATCTTCCTGACAACCTTTCATCTAAAGTAGCTCTTTTTGCTGATGACTCAACTTATACTCCTGTCTTGACAAAAAGTCTTCTCTTTTCGATCGCCTAGAACAAGCAGCTGATCTTGAATCTGATCTCACTTCAGTAATAGATTGGGGTTCACAGTGGCTTGTAAATTTCAACTCTAAAAAAACCCAATTGCTTACTGCAAACAACTACCGCAATATGGTCAACATTCCTATATTAATGAATGGCAATCCTCTTACTGAGTCCTCCTCTTTACATCTTCTTGGATTATCGCTTACTACTGACCTTTCATGGAAACCATATATACAATCGATTGCTAAATTAGCTTCTGCTAAGGTTGCTTCTCTTTATCGTGCTCGCCATTTCCTTACTTCTGATTCCATTCTCTACCTCTACAAATCTCTTATTCGTCCCTGTATGGAATACTGTTGTCATATTTGGGCTGGTTCTTCTAACGATTCACTTTCTCTTCTTGACAAGGTCCAAAAACGCATTGTAAATGTTGTTGGACCTGGACTATCTGCTAAGCTTGAACCTCTTTCCCATCGTCGTAAAGTTGCATCTCTTTCTCTTTTCTACAGATACTATCATGGTCACTGCTCAAAGGAGTTATCATCTCTAGTTCCATCAACTAAAATTCATTCTCGTTTTACTTGTCATTCAGCTAAGTCTCATTTGTTTACAGTATCTGTCCCTGCATGCTCTAAAAACTTTTATTCATCTAGTTTTTTTCCCCGCACTTCAACCCTTTGGAACTCTCTCCCATCTTCATGTTTTCCTGACTCATACAACCTTCAACTTTTCAAGTCTTCTGTCAACCGTTTCCTTGCTCTATAACTCTGTTCTTTTTTTTTTTCCTAGTAACTCCCAACTTAATAGTGGTTGCTTGCAGCCTTGTTGGGAGTGAATGCAAATAAAAAAAAAAAAAAAAAAAGATCAAGACTATTGGTCCTTATCTTGATTTTCAATTTAGAGGATATTGTTTAAGCTCGTTAAAAAGGTTAAAATACCAGGTCTCCAAGCAAGAGCTGAAATGCAAAGTATTGAAGTTATAGAAGTTTATCATCAATTAACTGTATACAAAAAACAAGTAAGGAGAGAATCAAGATATCAAGAGAATCAAGAGAGAAACAATATATACTTGTGGATGCTATGCTGACAAATTAGCTCTCTGTATTGATACCTGTTTTTAGAAATTGGTGGTTTTTACAAGGAGCTAAAATAATTCTGGGGGAGCTGGCTTTAAAGGCAACTCCAAGCTAGTTCCTCTTTTAAATAATTTAGAAAATCAAAGTATAAGTATTTTTTGTTTAAGGGATTCCTAAGTACTATGAAGTTATTTTTTATTTGAAAAAAAAATTTTATTAAATTGTAATTAATAATTTCATTTAGAGTTTTACGATTTCTAAATAAACAGGCCTTGCGATAAAGCGTCGGGCGATGTGAATTTTACGTCGTCCAAGAGCGATTTTGCGTGTAGCTAGAGCTATTTGCGTCGAGCAAAAAATTTTTTGTTTGAGTATATTTAAAGATATTTTTGAGCGGAATTTTAATGAAGTAATTTACGATTATTTTAACTTTTAATAAAGTATTTTAAAAACCGCACGCAGTTGAAATAAAAGTTTGAATTTAAAAAAATTAAATATGCTCATTATTTACAAGTAGAAAAAATTAAAAAATTAAAAAAAAAGTTTAAATCTTTTAAGCTAACATTTAATTAAAATTATTCAGCAATAGCAAAGTTGTCGATAAAATTGAACAAAAATACTTTCTTTCAGTTTTAGATTTTAAACTTAAATAATTATTTTACGGGGGTAGGTTAGGTTTTAAAATTATTCCATAGATTTAAAAATATTTATTAACTGTTAGACGTATTTAAAGTATTTAAGAGTAATTTCGAGGAAACATTTTAAAAATTGGTGAGGGCAAATAAAAAAATAAAAAAGGATTAATATTAAAACGTATTCTACTTGATTCAATAAAAAAAGTACAGTTATTAAAATTTTTGTAAAAAGTAACTCAAAAAAATTACTTAAATAATAACGATCGCTTTTATGTTAAAAGTTACCGAAACTCAATGAAGCGTGCTCAAGAACAGCTGCTGAAAAATAGAACGTCAATAGTTTTTCGAACAATTTTTAAGAATAATTTTTAAGAATAATTTTTTCGCTGAAATATTTCTTTTATACTTATAAGATTTTTATTCTAACATTTTATTTTATTTTACTAGAAATAAAATTCCTTGTTAACATTAAAAATTATTCAAAACATTCGTTTAAGTTTTTTATTAATACGAGTGATTGTGCTTATCAACCGCTTTTTGAAAATAAATAAAAATAAATAAATAAATATTATATAAAATCCCTAGTAAAAATATTAGCTATTGCACAGTTTTTAATCATACAATATTAAAATTTCCAGTTTATTACTCGCTGACTTTTTAAAAAGAAAAAAATAATTATTTGAAAAACTTTAAATTACATATTTAAAAAAAAAAAATCAAATATTAGCATATTTTATAATCTTTTTTAAATTTAAGTTATAATGTTTTTTATTTGTTTAGTATAGACAAAACGTGACAAACGTCGAGAAAATAAACAAATGTTTTTACATTTTAAAAAACGAAACATTCCAAATCATTTTTAAATAATAACATTTCTCATAAACGATTTAAAGTAGTTTTGCGGTAATTAAGTAAATTGGTGCAGTTAATGTCGATAAATATGAAAAGCAAATAAAAAGAATTTAATGACGTCAAAAATCACGTCGTGCTTATGCGTAGCGCAGTTCTTATTCATCGCAAGACCTGAATAAAGCACTTTATATTTTGATATTGATATCATATGTATAGATTGAACCTTAAGTATAAATTATACTTAAGCTGATGTGTTTAAAGATGTATTTGTAAACATTCAAAAAAACCACAAACAAACGTTTTTTTAAAAATTAATTTTGATCAAATTGTTTTTTGTAGAGTTTCATTTAGTTTATGTTGCTGCATACTTTAAAAGATACTTTGAAACAATAGAGATAATCAAACTTTAACAAAAAAAAATAGATGAGGAAAATTTTCTAGATAAAGCTATACAGGATGAGGAACATCTATGACAGGTAGGAAGTGACCGGTGCCCCAGCTGAAAATGAGATTTTTTGGAAACCTGGCCACAGCCCAACAAAATTATAAGATTTAGCAGAGATTGATAGCCCGGGCTAGAAAAAAAAAAATTATAATTTATAATTTATATCTTTTTACATTATAATTTCATTTTTACATTTAGTATTTATTAAACACTGATATAAATCAGGCTTTCACAGGAAGACGTGCGATTTCACGTCTTTATATGACCACGCAAAAAAAAATGTTTTAACGATTTGACCACGGCATATTTTTAAAATTTAAAAACGCGCTACAAAAACTTACGTAAACTTATCTGAAAAAAATTTTTTTTTAAATAATAAATATTAATGAAAAAGAAAATAAAAAAAATACTTAGTTAAAGCAAAAAACAAAAATATAAATATATATATATAACACAACTAAAACAAAACTCGTTAAACTAAAATGCTTAGTCTATTTAACTTACGCATTAAAAAACCTTTTAAATCTTTGTTTCAACATTTTTATATATTTTTTATTTATTTAATATGTTCAAAAGTTAAATATTTCTCATAAAAAAATACATAGTTATATAATAAAATAAAGAAATATTTTATAAATACTTTTTTTTAAATTAATTAGAAGTGTTTTTTTTTACTTCATTAAAAGCGTTTCGATAATATAAAAGCATTTAGGATCAAACTTATAAAACTTTAACGGTTTTCTTAAACTTTTTTTTTAACAAAATTTTGTTTATCTTTTTAAATGCATTAACTTTAATCATTCGTATATTTAAATTCGTTAAAGAGACTTTCATAGTCGTAGAATGTCATCGTTTATAAAAACAAAAAAATTTTTTATTTTTTAATAAGATTTATTTTAGAAATGAACACTTAAACAATTTATATGTTTTAAATTAAAAAATATATATACAACTGTCAATTATATTTAAAAAACAAAACTCTTTTTCAGTAAATTGTTACTCTATTTAAAATCGTTTCGCTAATATAAAAACATTTATTAAGAAGTTTTGATGTAATTCATTTTACTTTTTTAGAATATTTTTTATTTAGCGCATTTCTAAAATGTTTTTTGAATTAGCCGCGGTCAAACTGTCATAGCAAAATGTAACTTGCGTGGTCATATAAAGATGTGAAATTGCACATCTTCCTGTGAAAGCCTGTAAATGTATATATTTTTAAACTCTAACTTACTTCCAACAAAATTGCAATCAACCACAATTAAGTTATGAATTACTTTAAAAGAGAGGATAGGTTAAAATACTAGGAAATGGTTAACTGAAGACTTAAAAAGTTGTATAAAAAAGAAAAACATGAAGATGGGTAAAAGTTATAAGATTTTTTTGATGTGCAAAGAAAAAAACCTGGATTAATTAAAGTTTTTATAGAAATGCAATCTTACAACAATGGAGAGTGGCTCAAGCTTGGCAGATAAAGCAGGTTGAATTATTTATTCTAAATATTTTTTGCACTAAATGTTTTGTTGTCTAACAAAAATTGTGGATTTTAAGTCCTGAATTTAAATCCACAAGCCACTGCAAGGCGTAGGCTGTTATAGGAGCGAGATCAGAATAAAAAACGACAGCTTGTTTTAAGCAACCAAAAAGTGTAGATTATTTGTCAAGACAAGAGTATAAAGTTGTAAAATTCTCATAAAGATTGTTATTGTAGATAAGAAAAAATACAGGAGCAATCATAGAAATAATTTAATAATCTCAAAAACTTTATATAAAGAAACTAATAAAAGAGTGAAGACAAATTGCAAGATAGCTGGAAAGGTCAAGGTGTTTTCTAGAGTTTTGAAAAATTGGAACCATTTACTAAGTAATTTTTAAAAGTTTATAAAAACTTGAAGAAAGTTATAGAGAACATTTTTCTTAGACTATGATGGAAATCTTGTCTGGAGCACAAATTGTAGAAGTGTTTAATTAAGAATTAACTTTAGCATTGGAAGCCAGAGTGATTTGGATGCTTAACAATAGGTTAATCTGTTCAACTGGCAGAAAGAGTATGGTCATTGTATTCAAGAGTCAAATTAGAGTAAGATTTATTTGCAAATAACTCTGCCATATTCTGGGGAGAAGTAAAAAGATCAGACCCATGAATTTAGATGCTGGCATACAATATCCTTTCATACTTATGTAAACTTTAGTATTTATATGGTGTAGTATTGGCCGAAAGAGAAAATGATCAGATGTGTGGTGTGACTCTAACAAAACAAGAAAAGGAGGCATAATCTTAGATAAATTAGAAAAAAACATTGTATTGAATAACATTTGTTAGAGAAGATAAAAGTGATTTAGGTTTCAGCATGTTGAGAAGTAGCAGCTTCAGGAGAATATCATAGTGGAAGAAGTAAGAAAACCTAAAAAGAATGCCTTAGATATTGTATGATTGAGCTTTATTTAAGAAAAAAAAATGCTCTAGATTGTTTATATTAGAGAAACAGTATAAAAGAGGAAGGCTAAAACCTGATGATGATAATGATGATGATGATGATAATGATGATGATGATGATGATGATGATTATAATGATGATGATGGTAATGATTATTATGATGATCATTTTGATCATAATGATGTTTATACATGCATATATATACAAAATATAACATGAATTTTCAATTACAAAAATATATTTTAGGATGTATAAATGTTTATGCAGCCCCGGTCATAAACCCGGCCCATGATATATTTTATCAAACTCGAATGAATTTTTTGACCTCAGCTTTAAAGCCAAGTTTTAGTTGTTTTAGCTGCCTGTTTTAGATTGTATCACCATATAAATATAAACATAGGAGAAACAGGTAACGCATCAACAGTTTCGAGCGATGAAGATGATATATAATACTTATATATAAATGTTATCTTAAAATCTGCAATTTTTTTAATGAAAAAATAATCGAAAACATACCTTTAATATGTATATTTATAATATCTTAAAAACACCTCTAAAAACTGTAAAAAGTTTCTTTTTTATTTAAAATCAAAAATAAATTTAAATATTGACAATTGTGTGTTTTCACTCAAAAACATAAGTGATCGATATTTAGTTTGAGATTTAAAAGCAATTTTAGAGAATAAAACCTTCAGAATAAAAAATTATAAGCATTTAAAGTCAAACCAGTATATTCATCGTCTGTATACAAGGAGAGTTTCGTTCAACAAGTATACTCAACTTTTATCAGCATTTTATTTGAGTTTTTTCATAACTATTTTTAAGTTACTTTTTTAAAAAATTCTTTTAACAAACTTTAGAAAAAATTTTTCATTATTTTTTGGCATTTAACTGTATTTAGTTATATAATATTTGAATAGTTGTATTTAATAAGCTACTATTTATGGTTAATTGATATAAAACGCTGTGCTAATACCATTGCTAGTTGGGATGTGTACCTGTTTCATTAAACAATCAAAAAAGAAAACAAATTTTTACCACCACCTTAAAAAAAGCAACACATTATAATACATTACTAAACTATGCAAAAAAATTTACCTGCCAAAGATTATCATTATGTACTTTTTTATTATTAGCATCTATCACATTTCTTCCACCTAACTTTACAAGCAGTGAAAATGACTTGTAGAAATGCTCTCTAGAGCTTTTTTCTTTTTTAAGATCAATATTTAAAGATTTTGTAACAACATAATTGACAGGAGCTTTTTCACTATCCTCGGCACCAGCCTTATGATTATAAATTGATTTAAAATTTTTAGATGAATTCACTCTAATAAGTTTTGATACATGTGGTAAACTTTGAACATTTGAATCATCTGTTACTTCTTTTTTGTTTTCTTTTTCATTTTTTTTCTTATGGATTTCTGCTAAAATATTAGTACTTATTAAAGATTGATCCACCTTCCCTGACTTTTTAAGTAGTGGATATTGATGTATTCCTAATTTTATCATTTTTGAAAAATTGCTCTTAGCTAAGTTTTTATTCACTGCATGATTTTGACTGTAACAACTTAATTCTCTATTTGCTTCCGGTTCTCCATCTACAGAATCACTTTTATATAAATGAGAAAGTTGATTTGGAGAATTGTTTTTAAGTTCCTGTATAACCATCCTCTTTTTATTTACAATTTCATTATTAAAATTATTATTTTTGTCGTCATTTAAGTTGTTTGGTAGAGTAAAAGCATTAGTAGAAATAGCTGAATTAGTTTGTTTTTCTGAATAGCATTGCGTTAATGGAACACATTCGTTTTCTTCAGAAGACACTAACTTGCTGATTTGAAAAGCAGGTAAGATAGCCATTTTTGCCTTGAAAATAATCTATTTACATGTCATAAATGAACCCATGTAAAATATAATTGCATATTTATTATACAGGATATATATATCTATCAAACTATTTAGTCATAATTGAGTTGTAAAATAAATAGTAATAACTGATGTTGACAAAATTGCGATCAGGCGATCGGCGGAATCCCTATCTAGAATCCCGTCAAATCAAAATTACTTTGATATGTTTAAAAAAAAAAGACAACTTGACTCTTCTTTAACCTTAGTGCAGACGGCCAAGGATGGTTGTTTGCATAGACAGCGACTCGATTCTATTTACAGTTCAGAATCAACTGTGGCGTAACACGGGGGCGAGTCGCCGGTGCGGGGACGGCAAACATATTTTTAAAAATTCTAAAACTTATCTGTTTTGGATCCTACCCGAATTCCATAACACAGTACTTATCAAAATAAAAATAAAACCTAGCTGAAAACCTGCGAGAAAAGGTTTAAAAAAAGGAAAGTTGGTAAAAAGGTAACTTGGTAAAAAAGGTAACTTGGTAAAAAAATAAAAAAAAAGATAATTAAATATAAAAAAGCATTTAAATGTCAACTTTAAATTAAACTCATTAAGACGTTAATCGATTCCGCTAATTTATTTATTTTTATAAAATGTTTTTTAAATGCCTGCGTTTGGTAACTTCAGTTTGAACATTCATATCCATAAATTTATATGGCTAAGATATCAATTTATTATTTATAAATGTCAATAAATAAAGGGGAAAATTTTTTTATTTTGAAAATTTTTGACAATTATTGACAAGGGGGAATAATTTTAAAAAGTTGAAAAAAGGGAGGGGGAAGGTTAAAAAAAGTGACATCAACCATATTACATTTGATTTACTTAATAAATTAACTTTAATTAACTTATTAATTGGAAAAAAAAATTTTTGTTCCATTTTAAATTTTTTTTGCTTTTTTTTTAAGATGATATCCCCTCAAAGAAAAAATAAAAAAAATTAAAATGGAACAAAAAAATTTTTTTCCCTTTGATGACAAAATGACGTCAACATTTGATAATCGATTGACAGGATTTGAGGTCTCTGGAAGTTTGACAAGTTGTTGAGGGAGGGGGAGGGGGAATTCACTAAAAAAATGTTAACTTAATTGCTGGACAGCCCCACATCTAATTTGACCGAACTTTCAATACCATCTCATAAGTTCGGTCACTATATACATTCCAATCAACACTTCACAATATCCCAAATTTAACTTCCCAATAGCTAGGTATGAAAATTTCCTGGAAAATTTTCAGAAATTTGTAAAAAATTTTGGAAATTTAGGAAATTTTCAAAAAAAGATAAGTTATTTTATAATTAATGGGTAAAATTTTATGTCTTATTAAGGCAGTTTATTATGGACAATTTTATGGTAAAATATTATGAAGGTTATAAATTCCACTGTTATGTTTAAATAAGTGCTTGACTTGAGTCTCACTCGCTACAACCTTGCTAGAGGAGTTTTGACTTTATAAATCAATAAATTTAAAAATTATGCTATACTTTAAAATGGTTTAAATGTATACCGTATTTTTCAACCAACACTGCCAAGAGGGCAATTCGTGTGTGTGCGCGTGTGTGTGCATTTTTTTTTTTTTATAATTAATTTTGTCACCATATATTTTATTTTAATTCATGTATACATTTATAAATAAGATAAAAATTAAAATAATGACAGGAGCAAGTAGAAGACTGCAGTCTTATCATCAAGCCCCTTTCATTTGCGACTTTGCAATAAGTTTTACGTGAGCTTAACGTGACATTAAAAATTCATAAGTAGAAATAAAGCAAATATTTGGCCTTGTACGTAAAAAACAAATCCTTGTACGTAACGATTTGATAGATGGGTATAGAAAATAAAAACTATTTGTATTGTGATATAATCATCGTTTGTGGTTATCCAAAAGGGATAAGTTCGTTTTAGTTATTATTAAATTGATCTCTAAAAGAAGGAGAGTATGTTGACGTCACTTAAGTTAAATAGGCTTTAAAGAGATTTGTTGACTTCATGTTTTTTATTTCTGCTTTAAGGATCGAATTCCATAGCCGCGGTCCTCGAGATAAGGTAGAGAAATCAGTTATTTTAAGTGAAGTGTTCGGAATGTTAAAGTTTTGAAAAGAGTACTTTGTTGGGTATTTGTGATCAATGGTGGCATATGCGTGTGCATGTGTGTGTGTGTGTGTGTGTGTGTGTGTGTGTGTGTGTGTGTGTGTGTGTGTATGTATGTGTGTGTGTGTTTTACAAGTACAGTGATCGAAATTTACTTAGCCGCACACAATTTTTATTCGAAATTTTAATTTTTAAGGAAAATTTATTAGGTAAAAAAGAAAATATGATTTTTATTGTATAGCTTAGTTATTAAGTATTTTATTAGTAAAGTATTTATAATAAAAATATATCACATTAAAAATAGAAAAAAAAAAAAATAAGGAATGCACTTTTCATATGCGAATTTTCGTTAGACTTTTAAAAATTAAATAATGAAAAGGAAAAAAATATTTTTTTTAAATTTTAATATTTGGTGGGTCCTCCGTGGTTCTTAATCACTTCAAAAATTCTATTTGGCATTGAATTAATGAGCGATTGGAGTGTCATTGGTTGAATTTCTTGCCAACACCTATTGACTTCACCTCGAAGCTCTTGTATGCTGCTAAATTGTCGTCCATTTTCATAAACCTTTCGAGATAAGATTCCCCAAAGGTTCTCAATTGGATTGAGATCTGGACTATATGAAGGCCATCTCATCACTTCGATGTTTTTGGATTCAAACCATGCCATAGTTTCTCTTGATTTATGAATGGGTGTATTGTCTTGTTGGAAAATGGCTTGATCTTCCAAGTTATTTTCCAAAAAATCGATTAAGACATCTTCTAATAAATCTGTATAATTAATGGATTTCATTTTTGTCGATATAAAACATATCGGTGTCTTTCCATTGATACAAAATGCTGCCCATGTCATTAATGATCCACCACCAAAATTGCGTGACAAACGAGGTGCATTGTTTTTTCGCAAATCATGCCAGTAATAGCTAAAACCATCTGGTCCATCAAGATTAAACTTCTTTTTGTCAGAAAATACGACATATTTCCACTTTTCTCCAAAATCCATATATTTTCTGGCGAATTCAAGTCGTGCTTCTTTGTGTATTTGCTTTAAACATGGTTTTTTTAGTGGTTTTCGCCATTTTATATTATCAGATCTTGACAATATTTGTTGAACACGTCTAGAAGTGATTGTCAAACTTAATTCTGATATGATTTGACTCGCAGTTAACTTTTGTTTTGTCGCTAATTGTCGAATTTGTTCCACGTTTCTTTTCGTTATCTTGTAGTTTTTACGTATTTTTTGATTGACGCTATATACTGACCCAAGTTTCAAAAAGTTTCTAATCACCTTTTCAGATCGTCCAATTTTTCGTCCAATTTCTCTATTAGATAACCCGGAATCCTTATATGCTTTAATTAAACCTTTTTTATGGTCATTTAAAAATTTTCCATGTGCCATTTCACTAAAAATATGAAACATTGAATTTTAAATTTAAGAAAAACATTTTTATAAGTCAATTATGAAATTACTTACAATTTAAATTGATTTTTTCAACACCAAAACTAAAAATTATATCTCAAATTTAATAAAACAGAACTGCGTCTATACAAATTTCGCACTCAAATAAATCAAATAACTAAATTTTTTTATATAAAGAAATTATAAAAACAATGATATCAATTATTGTTTAATTATCAATTAACAAACAATGGTATAAATATATCACATACAGAAATTTCTTAATAAAACGTTTAATTAAGTCTCTATAATGAAAAATCTGATAAAAATTGTGTGCGGCTAAGAAAATTTCGTTCACTGTATTATGCCAAGCAAATTAATTTATTATTATTTTACTGAACATTCAAATCAAATTCAAATCAAATGTGTTTTCTCATGTCATTTTTAGATAAATTTTTAAAAATAGCTAAATAATTTGTAATATGCACCTTTTATAAGGATGATTTAAAATTCAATCTTTATACGTTAAAATTTTTTATGCAATCAGAGGCGGTTCTATGAATAAAATTAGCGGGGAAGGGTGAATCCTTAAAAAATACTGACTTGTTTCTTAAAAATAATAAAAAAAAAAGATCTTTAAAAACTAAAACTAAACCCAACTGAATAAATAATAAACTGTCAAATACCCAACTAGCCGACTAAACTCGTCAAAAGCCTATAACTTGAAAACTACCTTCTTTGTAAGGTGAAACACCCCGTTCCCCCACGCACTCTCCCCCAAAATTTGAACAAAATTTTCCGTAAAATTTTTGGACGCTAAACATACCACAATATCACAAATTTAAGATAACACAACGCAAATAACACAACGCAATAACATATCGCAATATCACAAAGTTAGCATAAAAGTTGTTATTTTATAATAAAATTATAAAACAAAAAAACATATTTCAGTTTTTTTTTAATTAACAACTTTGAATAATATGCAAAATTTTGAAATATACAAGCAAGCGAATTATTTCAGCGCGTTTAACTTAAATTTACGTTAATTTTTTTTTTTAACGTTTCGCTCAATTCTTGACAATAACGGTTCACAAAATTTCTACTTATCGTTATTTTTATCGTTGTTGTAAAAATTATAAATGATCAAAGTTTAAGTATTTTAAATTTCACCGATATTTTAGATTTTAATTGTTTAAAGAGATGTGGAATAAATATTATCTCTAGATTAAAACTACGAATTGATTATTACTTCTCATATATTTCAAAATAACTCAAGTCACTTAACATAAGTTATGAGAATATCCAAAATCCAAATATCCAAAATCACCAAGGTGGTCTTATAGGCTATTCACACGAGGATACATTTGATGGAACAATCCGTGAAACATGGACAAATATACTTTCTTGTGAACGCAACTTAAACAAAACTTCACGGAACATTTGAGGAACTTTTGTACCGTCACATATTGGGTCAGAATACCAGTTTTTGAGACAAAATTCATAAACATTTTTCTACCTTTTAGTCATATGTTCACCAAACTTGGCATGTGTACTAATGTGAGGTCTGTGATGCTTATGAAGGCAATATTTTTGTCGTTTGGTTGCTATGGATACCTTATTTGCATAGCAAGCACGTTTTTTGGTAATAATAAAGTCAATTTGAGACAAAATTATTATTGTCTTAAACCATTAACGGTATTATAACAAATTTTGGTATACATATTAAATGGATGATGAAATTTGTAAAGGCATTGTTTTTATGAATTATTTTGTTGCTTTAGGCACTGCATTTGCATAGCAACAATAACATTTGCTTTGTTGTAATAGTTACTGTATATGTAAAAGTTTAGGCCTAGCCCTTCACTATATATTAACATAGTTAATTCATTGGTATCAACCATCAACATTTTTTTATATGCTAAAAGAGTTTTTTAGTTAATTTATACAGAAAAGGTCAATATTCAATATAGTCATAATGTTTTACTAGATATCTTGCTTTAAAAGATAAATAGTAAAACAATCTTGATTTAGTCCGCATTCAGTGACAGATTTTTTGGTGTTTGAAATAATTTCTAGACATGGAGCAAATTCCAAACATTTTTATCTTTATACTTATGTCAAATATTGATGCTTTGCAAAAAATTGCAATGATTGGAGACTGGGAACAAAATAACCCTTTACCTTCATCCCCCTTTCTACAACAAATGTGAGAGCAACAAGTTAATAAAATATTTTTTGTACTATTCGTAACTAGACTTATATACATCAATAAATTTTAAGTTTCATAGTATTATCTCTAAGCGTTCAAAAATTATGACCATATAAAGTTTAAACCACCCTCAATTTGAGGTGGTTACAAACATTATATGGTTTTTATAATGTTTAACATTAGTCAGAAATGCAAAAAAATACAGGCAAACTTTATTTATAAATAATATATGCACGTTTAAGATTAAAAAATGTTGTCAGTTCACTGATAACTTTTGATTTAAAAAATATTTATAAAACATCAATACTTTTTTATCTTTTTGGTATAGCAACTTAATTGACAAAATTAAAGTCTATTATGCCTTACTAAATAATTGTAAATTTTAGAAATCAAAAACTAATAGGGTTATAAAAAAAAATTATCAAATATATCTCATGATAATATAAGTAACTTTAAAATTGTTGCTTATCAACATTGTCAATGGTGATTTAAAATTGTATAAAATTTCTAGTATTCTAAAACCATCAATTGAAAAAACCGTAAGTTGAACATATATAGTAATAACAAAACTCGTGACAAAGTTTTTAAAATATTTTATAGATATAGATTAAAATGCTAAATTTTTTACCAAAGTCACAAAAGAAACAGAAAATATAAGTAACATAAGAGTTGTCATAAAAAAACACACACACAATAGGTTTACTTCGAAAACTTCAAAATCTTTTACTCTCACTCTTTAAATCCTCTTTAAATCCACTCTGCTAAATCCTGTTTTTTGTCGACTCAAAAAATAGGTTGCCTGCAATACGCCTTACTCAGTGCCAGTATATAAGGGGTAGCATGTGTGCATGGGCGCCTGCAGGATTTTTGATGTTCTAGATAGGACACTTGCACACATTTATAGGTATACTGAGGTTTGTAACTGGTACAAGCTCCTAACATAAGTAGCCTATGGCAAATGTGTGAAATTTGTGCAAGCTCTAAAACTTAAGTATAACTTTGCCAAATGAGGAAGCCTTGCAAAAAAATGGGATGACGGAGGCCTGCGAGCAAAAAAAACCCAAAACGCTTGCTCCTCTGCCCAAAGCGTAAGGGCATTAAAGTAGTAAAATTTCAACTTTACCATCTAATACTAAATTTAAATTTATCGAGAGATTTTAAATTTTGTAGAAAAATATTGTAAATTACAACAGTTATGACCATACAAAATTTACACCCCCTCATTTTTTTTTCTTAATTTTTTGCAAAGCCTTGCACCAATTTCACTTTTTGAGTTTGTTAGCTGTTCTTGCAAACCTGATTGCATCATAAATTATTGTTCCTGTATAAAATGGACTCAGGTTTACTGATCTATGTGCATAGGTGTAAAAACGTGTAAAAGCACATCGTTTAAAAAAAGACACAATGATGACAATGATAAAATTGAGTAAGAAAGCGAACTTTATGAATGAAAGTTGCATTCTAGTATTTTATCTATTTTTGCTTTATTTGCCGTAATTTTTGTTACACCTACATAATATATGAGGACTAATAGTTAAATTACTATAATGAAAACCTTAAGACAGGGCTTGAGCAAATAAGTGTCGTGGAAATGGGTGACGAAGATTTTAAAGAAAAAGATCCTCAATTTTTAGTCTTCTTTGTGTATAAATTTGGATCTTAAATGTATGATTGATTGGCTAAATGCAATCTGGTTACACAATGCTAATGCTATTCCATAAAATATCATGTAAACTGTTTGTTTATGAGTAATTTAATGGAAAGTGTGAAATCGTTTTTTTAAAATAATAAAACTCTCCTTCGCAATAAAGGTTATTTGATAGTCAAAAAAAATTTTTTTTTTTTTAAAAACCAACATGGATATGTACATTAAGAGCTTAGTTTCGACAGGCTTTGTGTTTTTAAGATGAACTGTAAAAGGAATAGTTAATTTAAAGATTATAAATAAATATGTCAACTTAATTGCCTTATAGAATAATTGAATGAATAAAGGTAAAGATTGATTGATATTATCTTTGTTTTTTGTTAAACCTTGCTAATATTACCATTTAAATATACCAAAGGTTAAGAATAAATGAAAACAAAGTTATTCTATGAGATAATTTATTCAAAAAGCATTTGTTTATGGAAATGTTATAAATTCTTTCTACAAAAGAAAACGCCGTAACTGCATACAAACTGTAAAATACGTCCTAATTGAAGAAGATCAAAATATCCGTCCAGCAACATTGGAAGAGCGTTACAGTCAAATGTAACACGAGGTAATAAAATGACAATCGCATCAACAAAAGAAAGATTTAACAACCTGATTTTTTTTTGCATTTTTAAATTTAAGTTATAAAGATAAATCATGAAAATAATTAGAAAAAGAGCTTAAGTATACTTTTTATACTAGTTTATAAAATAGTATATTTTTAGGTTTATTAATGATAGTGACAAGCCATTGTTAAAAACTAGGGATGTACCGAAGCTTCGGCTTCGGCAATTTTGCCGAATTTTTGGCTTTGGCAAAAAATTTTAAGTAATTAAAGTTATAAGCTACTGTTGTACAAGTTATAAAAATACTCTAATTGCCAGTGTGTAATTATGTTATAAATTCAGGACTACAGAGTTAAAGTTCGAGTCTATACAATATACTTAGTATTATTTACTTCCAAGTGTCTTGTTATGGAGGGGATAATAATAAATAAGTAAAAATATTTTGAAAATAATAATAAAATTAGGGAAGGTCTTCATACACTTTGAAGGCTTCCAAGAGTGACTTTAGATGAACTGAATCAGCATTTCTATGCAGAATAAAAACCTTATAATTTAAAACAAAATAAAAATTTTTAAAAATAAAATGGAAAAAAAACTTTAATTTGTATTATGTAACGAATTCATATTAATTATTGTGTGGGATTACCGCAAATAGAACAAAGTTTAGTTTCAACAATTGACCTATAAACCTCACTTTAAAGAAGATTAAAGATACGTTGCTACTATTTTAAATTGTGAGTATGTTTAATTTTTTAAAATTTTATTTAACCATATTAATAAAAATTTACAAATTTTCAACGTAAATTTACAGAAATTGGTTAGGTGTCACTTATATAGATACAAACTAGTCAATGGAGTGACACATAAAAAACCTAAAGTTCTCAACAACAAAAAAAGAAGAAAAGCAAATGAAATATAAATGAAAAGAATAAAAAAAGAAAAAAAAAGTCAACAAAAACTAGATAAATGAAAAGAAAAAGAAAAACAATGATAATAATTATCCTTGCTCTTTTATTAACATTATGAATACTTCTAAATTGAATTTATATATTAAACATGTAAACCTATATTCTGGTTTCTTCTTATGATATTATGAAGACTTTTAAATTTTATTTAAAATAAATTAAAGGTTGAAGTTTTGATTACTTTGAGATCTTATATTTATCATTAAAATTAAATAAACAATTTAAATCAAATAAATATCAGCCTACTCAGTCCCTGTTTGTTTATAAATATAAAGTAAATAATAATATAATTATAAATAAAAAATTTATAAAGTATTCCATTTATTATTTTATTATTATTAAAGCTCACTCTACAGAGTTGTTAGATTACTATGGAAGCTTTTATCACAGATAGTTAATATTTGATTTCAGATACTGATGCAGATTTATCCATTACAGAGACAGAAGAAGAATGAATAGTAAGATTTCAGTGTAAAAGATTAAAAGAAGCTAAAGAAAATGTATGTAGTGTAAAGTTAAAAATAATCAAAAAAAAAAAAAAAAACTTAAAAGTGTGTAAAGAAAATGTGTAGAGAGAAACCTATCATTTGTACTTTTTTTTAGCAGCAGGTTCACAACAGTTGTAGTAGAATAAAAAATGGTCTTAATTTGGGTTTTTTTAAGTTTAGAAATTGTTCGTTTAATGAATACAGAGAAGTAAAAAAAAAGTTATTGAAATAAATAGCAATAAAAAGATAAAGTGTGTTTGTAAGATTTTTTATGTTGTAGATACAACTAGATCAGCTAAGAGTGTTTATTTAAAGAAAGAGTGATCAAGCGCAAAAGATAAATTTACTCTAGTAATATTCAGAGATTTTTATCCACTTCTATTAACAAAAGGTGCATTAAAAATAAAAATAAAATATACTGCACATGAAAAGACGCTATATAACATTAATATGGTTTGCACACAGAAAAAGTAGAACTAGAAGTAGGAAAATTTGGGGAGAATGTTTCAAAAAAGCTTAAGTTTAAAAAAAAAACACTCAGTGCGGTCAATTATTACAAACGAGATAATGAGAAACTTTCAAACAGGGGCGCCGAGAGCTTTTGCCCTGCCTGGGACAGCAACCCTGACTGGCGTCCTCATTTTTATACGATTTTTCTATATTATTAGTCAAGGACCTTAGTTTTGGTACCTTTTTTGCTTTACACCCCTGCTGATCTAAATGCTGATTAAATTTTAAGCATGTATAGTGCCGAAGCTTCGGCTTCGGCAAAATTTTAGCTTCGGTACATCCCTATTAAAAACTAATAACCAAAAAAAAATCCATAATATTTTTCAATTCATTTATATATGTTAAAAGTCAGTGTATCAAAAAGTAAAATAAAAAATTATTTTTAGTAAGTTAATTAATTTTAGTTAATTCTGTTTAATTTTGTACACCAGAAAAA
The DNA here is from genome assembly GCF_022113875.1 of Hydra vulgaris. Classification (NCBI taxonomy): domain Eukaryota; kingdom Metazoa; phylum Cnidaria; class Hydrozoa; order Anthoathecata; family Hydridae; genus Hydra; species Hydra vulgaris. The sequence continues at coordinate 30,908,114 of NC_061158.1, read as the reverse complement.
TTGTTTTTAACTGATTGGTTGTTGTCAATTTTCAATAAAAAGTTTTATTACTAAAACTAATTGTCATTAGTTATTATTGAACTAATCCACGACTTAAAGTAACTAACTTTTGCAAAGACTGTGTAAGTTTCGTCCGAACGGCATTCTCCAGATCCGTGACTAACAGTGCCGTGAACAGACCACCGTCCACCAATGCTGCAAACTAAAGGGCCACCGCTATCACCATGGCAACCAGACATTCGAGTTAATCCACCGTCACCTGCGCAAAGCATGGCTTTAGTTATAGGATGAGGTATAGTTTGTCTGTTTAAACTTTCACAGGTTGTTTGGTCCACAATACTCATTTTTCCTTGCTGGAGAACGTTTGTCATATTTCCAGGATGACTTGTTTTACCCCAACCTAAATTAATATTAATTTATATCTTAAAACATGTATATATTTTTTATTAGTTTAGTATAAATATATCATTAATAAACATTCTTATATTGACTTTATCGTCAAGTTTTATAATCAAAATATTTTTTTAGCTTTCAAAAAGAAATTATAAGTATCTTGTTTTGCAAATAAAAAGTATTAAGTAAAAGTGAAATTTGCTTTTATGACTCCAAAATAAATTTTGAAATTATTTTGCTTACACATTAAATTATTTAAACTTGAGCTGCTTTTAAAATATCATTTAACAATTTGTTTTTTTATTTATACAAGATACTTTTCGTAAAAACACTACCCCGTTTTTTGAATTATGTCAAATATAAATTAACCTTTACACACTTTTATCAATTTGGGATCGACGCAACAGTCACTTAGACACACACACAGACACACACATACATAAAAACACACACACATATATTTGTGTGTATATATATATATGTATATATATATATATATATATATATATATATATATATATATATATATATATATATATATATATATATGTATATATATATATATATACCTGTAATAAAGCACAAAGTTCCTAATGTAGCTTCATTAGAAGGTAAACACGCAGTGCTGACGTGATTGTTTAGTTTACAAGGTCTTGCCAACTTTATAAGTGCAACATCATTGTCATGTGTTAATGGATTGTATTCTTTATGTTTTATAATTTTAACAGCTTCAATGTTTTCTTCGGTTCCTTCGTTAACATCTATAATGTGTTCACCAGTCCTTGAATTTAAATTGATATAGTTATCATTTCGTAAACTTTCAAAATTTAAATTTAAAATTTATTAAAACAATAAAAAGAAGTAGTTATCACCTAATTACTATTTGTGCTGGTTCGTATTCTTTGCCATGTATGCAATGAGCAGCTGTTAGTATCCATTCTCTATGAATAAGTGTGCCTCCACAAAACTCTATTCCATTTTCAAAAAGTAACGTTTGCCAAGGCCATGCACCTTTCTTAGGAGTTGCTCCAGCAATTACACGACCAGTTTGAAATCTAGGATTGCCACATTCTTAACAAAAAGTAAAAATTTACTATTATTGCAATAAATGTATTTTAAAGATTCTAACTCTACAAATATTTTTTACAATTGTACCGCGTGTGACCAAAAATATATATATATATTTTTTTCAAGTTTTCTTTCTACATTGATTTTTTTAATCAAAAATCGATGTATAAGGAAAACTTAAATCTAAAAAATATATTTATTAAAAAGTGATAAGCTATGACACACGCTCAGATGGAATAGTCACGAGATGACAATTCTGGAGATCCTGGTGGCAATAACTCTTTTGACCAGTGTTTTGACAGGTTCAGCCACCTCTGGGACTTATTAGATATGTGTTGGTGCTCTATCTTGCTGGAACACCACATTGTTGTTTGGAGAGAAGTGAGTATCAATCCAGGGGTTGACATGGTTCTCTAGGATTCAAACGTACTCCTTGGTGATAAAATTCTGTTACGAAGGTCTCAAACAAAACCACTCAAGCGAAACACGAAAGCCTAACGAAGCGTGAAGCGTTTGGCGGAAACGTTGTTGGTAAACTAACCTGTTTAATAATCGTAGACGTGTCTAGCGTCTATTTATAATTTAAAAACAGGAAGAAGTCCGGACACAGAGCGAAGAGAGAAAGAGAGAGAGGAGATATATGGGTAGTTAACGTAAAGAGAGAAGATATATGAATAGTTTAAGTAGAGAGAGATATATTGATAAAGAGATATATGAACATTTGGATATGATTAAGTAACTTTTTTATATAAACTTTCTGAATAATATTACTACGTAACGTTTAGCAATTTAATCGTCATTTACTTACCGCGTTACAATTCTGACCAGATTTAATGAAAACTGGACACATTTTTAGAGCATCAGAAGAATTTCAAGATATCATTCAAGACCAAGCACCCGGCTTCAGTTATGTTAGTCTGGCCAAACATCATAACTGATGCCGGGTGTTGGGTCTTGAATGTATAATTTACATGCTTTGGAACTGCTTGGACCGGTTGACACAGAATCAAAAGTAAACAATTCATCTTCCAAGGAGAAGATGTTCATTAGTATTTTCTTCAGGATATTAAAAAGTTTCTTAGATATTCCAAATCTTTTTTAATTCAGACCCACGACTTTGCCTTAAGATTCTTTCTGACCACGTTTTTTGTGGTGTGCTCACTCACTGAGAGATTTTAAGCCATTTTTTATTGACCTTAATGAGTTCCAAGAAAATTGGCCATTGACAGTCTTGATCAATTGAATAGCTCGAGTTTACCCTTTTAAACCACTGCCATGCTTCTTCTTAACACGACCATTCATTTGAAAAAGTTTAAAAATAGTTCAGACAGTGTTTAGAGATTTGTTTATCATCTTGAAAATATCTTTTGGGTTGGCCACTGCCAGGTCAACAATTAGTTATTCATTTTAACTTTTTGACTGCTTTTTATTTTTATTTTTTTATTTTTAAAGTTTTATGCGTTGAGAATAACAAACTATGAGCTCAAAAAGATTTGCAGAGATTTGCGGTCGCATACGGTAATTTTAAAAATTACAGAGAAGAATATTAATACTAATGCAGATTAAAAATATTTTCGGGAAATATTTAAGGTAATATCGTTTTACCTTAAATTTTAAGTTACCTGTTTGAGATGTATCAGTTGTTACTGGTCCTATAAAATTCAAAGTATTGTTTAATTAGAAATAATAAAATAAATGTGTTTAAGTAATATGTCAAGTCATTAAAACTCACCAGTTGGCAATTAAGTACGAGGAAAAGTGGTTATTGTACCTAAAAAAAAAAGTAAGCAGATATTTTAAACATAGCTTTTTTAGTAATTTTTTTTGATCGTTAAAAAATGTAAAGAATATTTTTAGTTTATTGCAATATTTACAGTAATTGCAGGTTCTTTGGCAACTTTGAATCATGTACGAGACCCAATTAGGGTTTGTGCATAGTAAAATATTTTCAGTGCACCATCGAGTAGAGGTTTTGTCGTAGCAACCTAATAATAATAATCATTAGAAAAATGGTTTTAGAAATTTGTTTACCACATAGTTTCTTATTACAATGTTTATTACAATATTGTAATAAAGAAAATATGAAATAAAAATAAAGTAAAAATTACCAGTAATGATATCGTTTAGAAATAAAAATAAATAAATAAAGGACGTAGATACTCAAAGAAAACCTTAAGATCTCGTCATGGAAAACCGCTTAAATGAAATTAGAACTTTTTTTTCATTTTTCTGTTATGATATTTTCGGGTAGCATCAAGCATACCTATGCAGTGGCGGATTAAGACTTTTTGGGGCCCGGGGCTATTTTTGTTTTTGGAGACCTTTTTATGGGCCAGAGCCTAAAAATGACTTTAAAAAAAAAAAAAAGTCCTCTAAAATTATTGCGGGCCCCTTAATTTGCGGGGTCCGGGGCTATAGCCCCCCCTTCCCTAGCCCCCTTAATCTGGCAATGAAACTCCAAACAAATCGTGCATACAAGAATGTCCATAAATGATTCAAAATAAATATCAGGTCATGATTTCATTAATTATGTATTTTGTCAAACATAACCACTTTATTAGTTTTGTTGTTTTGAACTTAAGCATTTTATTTGCTTTGCTGTTGATTATTTCTTTATCGTAACTACTGAATTTTATTAATCGCTATATAATCACTTGATATAATGTAGATCACTTAATATAATCAATGTATATAATTATGAATATGTCAGAACTTCCAAATACATTTCCAGATTTTCAAATTGTAAAGAAAAAACCTAGAGAGCCACACGAATAACCAAAAGTTGGTACGTTTACGCTTCCGACGATAAAACCCCGATTAGCATCTAATTTTCTTGCTCAAAACAAAACTTCTTTTCGCCCAAAAGATTTATTTTTCTTTTTGATTTCAAGTCATCCTTACAAAAGTTTTACATAAATTTATATAAAATAACTAATCACAAAAATTGTTATTAAAAAAACCGCCTAATACATAATTAAAATTAAAATTAAGAACTAATAATAAAAAAAATAACCACGTAATTGTCAAAGAATATTCTGGAACGTTTTACATCGAAATTAAACTCCTCGTTGATCCTTAAGGGTTATACAAATAGTAATCGTTGTACTTCTAGGGCATGCGTCGTTCTCGAGTGGCACTTCTGTTTCTTGGAGTTCATTTTTTACTTCTGCATTATCAAGGTATCTAGCTCCGCCATATTTATGTGAACATCAGACATTTTTTTTCGCAGCCATGTTGCATCTTTTACGGTGTCAGCGCTAATCATCAAAGAACTGGCGACAACCCACACGTCACCCTCGTCATCATGTACAGCCCTATACCCATTAGCTGGTTCGCACTTTTCCGATCTCTTGTATTACACACTTTAAATTTTCACCGCGAACGTCCCAAATTTCGTCAAACAAACGACTCTTCTTTTCAAAAAACTTTTTTTCTTCTTTTCTTAACTCCATTTACTAAAACCTTAATCCGAGCAAAAAAATTAGCTCGGCATATCAAGCCCATTATTTTGAAGCACAAATACTCAATTAGTTGTCTCCAAATCAATACAAATCCTTGGCATGCAAAAAACAATTTCATCATTGTTGATTAAAAAATGGCTCTCAAATTATATAAAGTATTTATAAGACCACTCCTCGAATATGTAATGTCTGTTTGGGTGCTGTATTTAAAAACTGACGTAGCTTTGGTTGAAACTGTTTAACAAAAAGCAACAAAATGGACTTCAAGTTTGAGGCAACTTCAATACTGCGAATAACTAAAAAGACCAAATCTACCATCACTTGAGTTTTGGCGCCAACGATGCGATCTTAACCAAATCTTTAAACTAATACATCAATTTCATATAATTACTGATATATATCAACCAAAATTTATTAACTTCTTGTCATGTGATCACCATCGTAAAATAAAGGTGTGAATATAATCATAATAATAATAATAATATAAATATTTTACAAAATACTGCAAACCCGTAACCAACCACAGACTGGCAAATAGTATACTAACAACCCAAAAACGGACAACACTATTCTTCTATATAACTTTGTCGGAACTACATCAACTCATTTTTTCTATGGATCACATCAACTTGTCACCAATCTTGCGTACACAATCCCAATACACGAACCCTATTAAATTCTGTAATGGAGTTCATCTAGATGAACTCCATTACAGAATTTAAAGGATAGAAGACAACTCGCTGATTCTACTATTAAGTGCAGGAGCAATTAATATACGCTACCTCGCTCCTGAACAATGGTAGAATTAGCTCATTTTCTATTATGTATCTCGAATGGCAAAGATAAACTTAACAAAATTGACATTAAAAAACAAGATCATGAGTCAACATTTGATGCTGTTGAAAGGAAGGTGAATGGAAATGGAGAGATGGAGTTGGCTCCGACCAATTACTTTATAAAGTTGTCCAATATATCATACCAAAACATTCAAAAGCAGAATACGAAAACAAACAACAGGATTAAGAAATGATAACCTTTAGGCAAAAACTGACATAAACAAAATGTTTAAAAGTTGCGATAACGTTTGGTTGAAACCACCAAATGCGAAGTGCCATACTAAGTGGCAGCCAGAAAAACTCAAAACATTTTAAAGCAAACAGTAGAAGTTAATTGCGTTCCGCGTCACGTAAAATATATTCGAACTTGTTATGAGACTCAAACTTTATGCGATATTTCTAAAGCCAAAATAGAAGTGAACAGATGTACAGTCAACAGGAAACTGATATAAATCAAACCAGTGATGTAAACTCAATTAGTGAACAGATTTAAAGTCAAAATAAAAGTTAACAGATGTACAGTAACAGCGAGGTAGCGTATATTAATTGCTCCTACACTTAATAGTAGAATCAGCGAGTTGTCTTTTATCCTTTAGCTTACTTAATTATAAAAAATATAAATAACATTTTGAAATCGCCATCAATGAAATTTATATTACTTGAAATGGCTACATCAAAAAATAAATTTTAACGCAAAGGCGAAAAGTTTATTAACCTTAACCTTATACTAATCACCTTTTTTTTTGAAGTTTTTATGGTGTTTCTCTGGGCTAAACTACGAAATTATAAATAAATAGCGTACAACATTGTTTACAAATAAATAGCTTACAACACTATTTAGTGAAGCAATTTTTTTTGAATTATACCAACAAGTTGGGGGCAAATTATATGAAAACATCTCTTTCAAGATTTGCTCAAACTTGTCTTAAATAATTTTCCCTATCTAGTAATCCCAAATATTAGTAGAGCAGAAATTATTTTGAAGCTTTGCTGTATCATTTAAATGTTGATTCTGGTGTCTATGAAATTCTAATCTTAAAATTCTTGTTTTATGTGTTTAATCAAATTTAATCAAAGTCTCAAAAAAATTAAAATAGAGAAAGAATAAAGGAAGTGAAAGAATAAGCTTTGAACTGTTTATTTACTTTTTAAAAGTAAATCAACAATTCAAAGCTTATTCTTTCACTTCCTTTATCCTTTCTCTATTTTACTATTTATTTACTTTTTTAAAGTAGATAAACAGTAAAACATTTTTCTAAAGCTTTTTTCTACATACATACATACATACATATATACATACATACATACATACATACATACATACATACATACATACATACATACATACATACATACATACATACATACATACATACATACATACATACATACATACATACATACATACATACATATATATATATATATATATATATATATATATATATATATATATATATATATATATATATATATATATATATATATTATATATATATATATATATATATATATATATATATATTAGGGTGGTCCTAATTTTACACATTATTTAAAATGCAGACTCCACAACCCTAAATGTGTTCTATATAATAACATAATACTGGAGTTAAAAAATCTTCGAAAAAAAAATTTTTTAGGGGTAGCTATAGTCTCTTAAACATCAGACGACAAAGAAAGTTGAGGAAGAGTTTATGTCAAGTGAACTCTCCAAGTCTTTGTCGGTTCGACTAACAGCACTATTGCACCTTCTAACATCATGTGCAATTCTATCCGCTTACATATCTTCGTTCTTCATAAACTCACCTTACTCTCGGTCTGTAGAGCAGGTTATGACGCTCCTTTTCGAGCCGAAACAAGTCTCTGCGGACCCAGGTAATGTGGCCTCCACAAAGCAATTTGCTGGCGGAGGATAAACCGCAAAACCTTAAACATCAGACGGGCCTCTAATATTATCAAGAAAAAAGTTCTTCAAAAGTATATTATGTTGGGTCTCAAAAGAAGCGAAATTTTATAAAAATTTTAAAAATAGTAATTTTTTTATATTTACTATTTTTTTTTTTTTTATGTTTTAATATTTTATATAAAAATATTAAGAAAAAAATTATAACAAAATTTTTTTAAAAAAATGCTAATTTTTTATTTTTAGTTAGAAAATATCATTTTCTATGCAGTAAATGCTAAAATAATATTTTTTTTATAAAATGATGATTATTTTTGAAATTGTTATAAAATTTTGCTTCTTTTGAGACCCAACATAATATATCTAACCAAAATCTACATATATCTAACCAAAATGAGTAAAATCTAAACAAACATTAAATTTATATATATAAGCAAAACATACGTCCCGTTTTGACCGGGATTGTCCCGGTTTTATGCCAGCGTCCCAACGGCTTTCGTTTTGTCCCGTTTTTGGAAAAAATGAATTTTTTGTTTCATTTTGTCCCAAACAAAATTCATGATTTTGAATTTTGAAATAAAAGTAGACAACGAAAATCATATTATTTTGATACTAATACAAATATTAGTAACTACTTTCTAGGTCTGCGTTTTATCAGGAATTTAAAGTCTTATTTTGGAATCATATTGAATAGCTCTAACCGTTGACTTTATTAGCGTATGTGTAGCTGGAGTTTAAGTTGAAGCTCTTGTTGTGAAAATTATAAGTATTTTTATGTTTACACAGTTCGAGTAACTGAGTTAAAGGAATTTTGTGATTTTGTAGATGTGGAATATAGAAAAATAATCAAGCATGGAAATACTAGATTTATTTCTCTGTTAACCGCAGTTAAAAGAATTTAGTATATATTTGAGGCCCTGAAGTCATACTTTGTCAACACGTGCTTTACAAGCTTTGCACGTGTCAAGAAAATTGTCCACGTGCTTTGCAAGCTTTTTTTGAAAGTGAATCAGGTGAATTATATTTCTGGTTTGTGCATGGTCAGCTACATAATTTTAACAAAACTGTATTAGTTATGTAAAAAAGTCAATAAAATGCAACAGACCTTATTTTGGAACTAAAAAAATTAAAATCTAATCTTAAGAAAAAAATGAATAGTAATTTTGTCCCACAAGGAGCAAAACAGTTGCTTAGAAAATTTTGTGCCCAGGGTGTTAATACATTTGTAACAGATGTAAATTCCTTTTATAAAAATGTATTTCTTATATTAAACTGTGGGAAAACAGTTTTGGTGGGGCTGAGATTTTGCATGGATTGGACTTGATCACGTACTAAAATGGGGGGATATTGAACATTCTGCTGAAGCTATAAACAATATTCATGGTTCAGATGATCAACCAAAAATTATATTGACAGTCTTTTTGATGAAATGTCAAGTACAAAAACAAATTTTTGTATCAAAAAATGAAAAATGGAGTTCATTGAAAATACTAATCGCTTATGTTGACAAATGGATTCAATTATTCAAGCATTTTTAATAAAAAGACATTGGTGTACCTAATCTGGTAAAAGTTATTAAATACCTTTAGTGTTTGCCAGGAACATCTGCACCTGTAGAGGGTATTTTTTTAATCATGAAAAATATTTTTTAATATGATCGAGGTCTTTTGAAGGAGTTCACGGTACATGCATTGCTGTACTGCAAGTTGAACTTTAGCATTACATGCTCACTTTTTATGAGAAAATTTAAAAAAATCATAACTTCCTAGAAAAAGTACATTTTACTGAAAAGTATAACTCGTATAAAAACAGTGAATAGTTTTTTTCTCATATTTCTTTTGTTAGATTTAAGAAATAATACAGAAATATTTTGGTATTGTTTTTTTTGCTTTAGATCCCTTCAGCAGCTGAGCAATGGAGCACTTCCTTTTTTATATAAAGACTATCATGAAACCTAATTACAAGGTACCATGTTTTTTAAAGCACAAAAAAACACTATTTTTCTCCCTCTCCTTTCTCTCTGGTTATTTATTTAAGCATTTTGCAACACTTTCTCCCCCCCTCCCCCACACACACACACATACAAACTCACACATACACCGATACCTCTATCTAAACACCCCCCATCCTCCGTCGCCGCATTTTCTGCGTGTTCCGGGTTAAGCTTTAATTGCAATGTCTCAAAGGTTTCGAAAAAAGTTGCTTTTACTTGTATTGAGAGAGAATTTAAATTTAAACCATTTTTACAATCTTTGTATGTTTTTATTATTATTATTATTATTTCTTTCTTTATGTTTTTTTTTTGGTTTGTTTGTTTGTTTATTTTCTATAGACACTAGAGCATTTATATTTACGACAATATTTCTATTTAGCTTGGTATTGATTTAGAACACTTAATGAGCTCATGATAAGGTTTAACTAACGTTTCTTTTTATCTGCAAACCTGCATAACTCTAACAATTTTGCAAGAATGTTTTTAAATGAGTTTTAACAAGGTTTTCCATGGCCTACTATATTTACGGCCGTTTCAATTTAAGAGGCCGATTTTTACTAAAAAAATGGCTGCGCAGAATATTATATTTTTAAAAAGCAACTCTATTCTTAATTTTTAACTTAAAGTTCTTCAATGTAAAAGTGGCAGTTATTTTTAATAATTTACTTTTTAGGATAAAATAGATATCAAAGATTTAAAGACATTTGTGTAATATTTGTTGAAGAATTGCCACAGAAATTATTCAAATCAATATACATTTATATCTATGTATATTATATTTATATATAATATCTCCATTTATGTATATTTTAACGCTTTAAAAAAAAATGTCAAGAAGTAGTTCAGAGAATAGGTACATCAAACAATAGGTAAATTTTATTAAACTATATAAACAAATGCTATGCAACTAACATATTGGCAATTTTGATTTCACTTTTTTCTTTGCCTTTATTGGAAACCAAATCTTTTGATAGTTTTTTTTTGTTAGTAAAAAATTCATTACCAAGAACTTTTGTTAAAAACGTGATTCCCCAACTTTCATGATTTTCACAAACAAATTTGATTTTTGGAGTGCATTTATGTAACAGATATGTTGATGATTTAATGACTGGAATTGATAGAGATGAAATTTCATTCTCAATTAAATCCAAAATAGCAAATACACTACAAACAAATTCTGCAAGCTGTTTGGATGGAATAAATAGTCCACTACGTGACAAGAGAGATAAGTATTATTCTCAAGATCAATGTCTCAATGTTTCAAACATGCCTTGCAGTTTTCACAATAAGACCTTTTTGACAATTTTTTTGCAACATAGCCTGCTATATTTATTGCCACTTTTTGACTATTGTAATCAAGGGAATTTTCCATAGTTTCTTCTATTCAAATAATTCATCAAGTATTGTCAAGGAAGGATGTATATCTGGTGATAGATTTTCTTCCCAGAAGTTTATATGCTCCTTAATTAAAAAACGTCATGAAAAAATTCTTTCTGAATTTAAAACTTCTCTTAAATCTTCCCCCACTAGTTTGCCTGTATTGTGAGAAACGTCTCTCATTTGAATCACTTTGTAAACGAGCTGTCATCACGTAATAATATCCATCATTCAGGAGCTCCTCAACAAGCAGTGCTTGAGCACGTAAGCTATTTACAAATGCTGATGCAGTTTAAGTTGTGAGGCTCAATGCAGATGAAAGTGACTACTGGTTGATCCGATCAGCCAGAGCTTGGTAAAATATCATTTTATTGTCTCCTAATACAATAGCATTGCCAATGATATTTGGTTAAAACCTTTATTTATAATTAGCAATTGTCCATCAAGTGTTAAAAATAGTTAAAAAATTTGAAACATCTTTTCGATTTAGATAATAGCTTTTTGAAGCTGCAATTGTAGTTTCATGTATAATTGCTAACGCAAGTGGCACACTTTGTTTATTATTTCCAGAATGTAATGCCATATATATAAGCTTTGGAACTTTTCTAATTTTATCTTTTAGATCATTATCACTATGGTAAATCTTAAATAAATCATCCCAAATAATATATCCTGATGGACAATCAGTATTGATATATGTATTATGGTATTTAAAGTCTGGAAAAACAAATTTTTTTACCATTTAAAAAATTATTTCCAAGGTTTTTGACTAAATGCACACTATCATAAGACAAATATGTCTTTTTTCCATGATTCTGTGGGTGAATAATAATATACTTTGATTCAGACTTGAACATTATAACTAATTCCATATTAGTGGAATTAATGTCTGTAACTATACCACGAACAGTGAACCCAGCATCTAATAGATTTTTAAGATTGTCAGCTATTTTTTGTGACAGCCAATTTCCAGAGAATGTGACTTCTGGAATTGCTTGAACAATAAAAGAAATTGATTCTTTTAGTCCTATTATCATGGATATGACAGTTCTTTTTAACAAGTTACCTTCTTCGTCAGCACCAACATACTCTCCTCCTTGAAATTGTGCTGCTTTTTGTAAATACATTTCATCTATCATCATAATACAATCAGTAAAATTTTTTCCTTTTTCACGTAGAAGTTTTAAAACTTTTATAGAATCAATATCTCCTTGTTAAACTTTATTTAATAAAGATATTGATAGTAAAAGGAGCTATTTAAGTAGTAGTTTGTGTGACTGTAATGACGTATATCGTAAAAGTAATTCATGTTGAATCATCTCTGCTGAATATGGTGGCCTGCCTTGTGGCTGATAAAGCTCTCTATCTTTAATTTCATCTAAAATAGTGTCATGATTTTCTAATGTGTAGTTTCTCATATAAGAAGGAAAATTTTCTAGCATACTAATTTTATTAAGTTTTGCATTATGTCCTTTAACAAACTAACTTGTTATGGAAATGGCGTTTCTTTGTATTGCAAACTTAAATTTAGTTCTGCATCAACTGTTATTGATTCTAATATAGTACGAAAATATGTCTGTTCATAAAATACTATATTATAAAACACGACACCTTTTTCAAATTGTTTAAATTGAAACCCTGTTGGTACTACTGCTTCATTCAAACTATGCATATTTGTAATTGTATCATTTTTCTTAAATACTTCTAACTGATCTTTTTGGAATACTCTCAATTTAGAAGGATTTCGAGAAGTTTTTAAAACTGGTAAATATGATTTTTTTTTGCGAAAGTTCACAAGAATACTTAGAAGGAACAGATTTTACAAGCCAATTCAGTGTGCATTTATCACCTCTAAGTATATATTTATCTTCAAAATGAAGTTCTCATAAAACAGAATGTTTTGTTGGAGTCCAATCTCAAAGAGTAACAAATTGTATCCAAAGTTGATTTAAATTTTGGTCTGTCGGAAAATGAAAAAATGCAATTTGTTTGTGTTTGCTGCTTAAGTATCCCGATGTACATTTTGGTGCAGCACATTTGTTGACCATTTTTAATATAAATTCTTTAAAATTTTGTAAATTTAGAAAGAAGAATATTTTTAAAAATGATATTTTAGCTTATTTTGTATCTAAAACATTCAAAACCAGCCTATTAATTTCCTTCTCAAAAATGTATGATATAAGGCCGTGAATATAGTAGGCCATGCGTATTCTTCGATTCAAAGTCTTACTCTACTCACTGTGTCAATTTTATAGAAAATCTGTTTTTCATAGTTAATGAAGATTTGTAAAAATTACTTCTTTAAAAAGTTATTTGATAAGAAGTATAATAAATAAAAAATTACCTGTAGATACATTGGTCACTTGTCCTATACTAAAAACAATTTTTATTATTGGGTAATACTGTAAAGATTTTAGATTATCACACAAAGTACTTATATTTTACAACAATATCTTCATATCAAAAATAAGGTATTAAATTATTTTTAGAAGTGGAACTAATTGCAACAAAATTCTTGATGTAAATGTATTACGGTCTGTAATGTATAAAATAAAAAGTCGGCTAACTAAAATATCCATTTCGTTACTATCACGAATTTTGCAATTATCTTTAAAGACGTTAAAAATAAAAATTTTATGCTCAAATAAAATGAAATACTCGGTTTTAAAAACAATTGCAACAAATGACAAAAACCAATGACAAAAAAATATGGTTTTAGTTCAAACTATATATGACATCTTTGAAGAGTTTATTGATATATAGCTAAATAAAAAAAACTTCTTTTATGTTGATAACGAGGGTAACTCCCTTAAAATATTGTATAAAATTATTTACAAAGAAAGAGTTTATTCCACAAAAGAAGTTTTTCATTTAACAAGGCTTTTAGTTTCCGCAGGTTTTTTTTAGATCTGCTATACGTTTTTAAAATCCTAAGGATTCAATTTGTGAGTAGCAAATGCAATGATGTATTCATCATAACTGAGCAAGTTTGTATATTTTTGAAACCAACAAAGAATAAAGTGATGAAAAATAGGAGAACTTGATAACTTAATACCACTTTTTATTAATGTCTTTTTTTTGGAGCTAATGACTAATACGATGACTAATGACTGTATACGATACGATGTTTAAGAAGGATCAAATACAGCGTGTGCTAAAGTTAAAGGTAAACGTTATTTTTATTAATTTCTATTTTATTTTATTTTACTTTTTTTTATTTTTTTTAAAAAAAAAAAAAAAAGTTAACAAACGTTTTCAAATATCTCAAATTGCAGAGAAGCAGGTAGAATTAAAAACAATGTAAATAGTAGTAAATAATTTTTTAACTCTTCTTAAACCTAAAAAATAATTTTCAAATATTATGATTGATCTACATTCGGAATTACGCCACGAACGTAGGGTATTTCCGAACACCAATGGTTTTACTTTTGCCATAAATTTTTATTTTATAATCAAATTTATAAAAATTGCTTTTGAGGATTTGTGACTGAATAGTTAAACTAATTGATAAGCAATAAATGTGATCAATTTTGTATAACTGATGTCTTTAATTTGCGTCCCCGCTTAGATGTTCGCCAATACCTCACTCTCCCCTAAGTTTTTTGTTATACCTTTTTTTTCAATTTAAAACTACTTTCATGCCTACTCCAGGGTAAAAACAGCCCTAAAATGCAATTTGATATTTTTTATATTTTAAAATTTTTATAATGGCTTAGAGCAGGATTTCTTAATCTAAGGTCCGTGGACCCCTGAGGTGGCCACTGGATGAGTTCTAATGGTCCATGTGGCAGGCACAGATTTACAAAAAATTTGGGGTTTTTTAAACAAGAAAGATATTATATTTTGCTAAGAACTGATAGTTGTTAGCAAATTATTTGCAGCCCGATATCAAACAAAAAAAACATTTAATTATTTAATTATTTATGAGTATTTTTGTAACAAGTAATTTTATTAATTGTTACAATTTCTTGAAAATATCAACAACAACAAAAAAAGGAAAATATAATGGTTCATATTTCACCTAAGGTTTTACTTTTGTTACTGAACGAGATGGAACACATAAATCACAGTGCTTTTTATGTAATAAAGTACTTTTTAAGGCAGTATTTAGCCATCAAAACTGTATGAACATCTTAAATCTATCTACCAATGAAACACATATGATAATGCCGAAGTTTATCGTGCCAAAAAAGCTAGGTTTGAAAGAGCCGACACTTGACCCAAACTAGGCTTTATTCCAACACAAAAACCATGTTTAGAAGCATCATACAAAATTACATTGCCCCCCAAAAAAACCACACACTATTGCAGAAATTCTTCTAGCATTATTTATAAGACATTGTGGAACTTGTATGTGGTAGAGATCAAAGAAAGAAAGTTAAAGCGGTAACTATCCTGCCGTTACAATTGTGGATGCAACTGAAAAGCTAAATGTTTTCCTTGGTAAGCTGCCACCTTGGAAAAGGAGAGTGAATGTAGGTTTTACCACAAGTTTTTGTATGTTGGAACTGCTGTTTCAGAGTGAAGTGCAATCGACAAGAAGTTTAAATGAAGAAATTAAATGATGGAAATTGGCTGTCACAAAAAGAAATCTCAGAATATCTTGAAACACTACATAGTACTTTTGCCCTCAAAGCATTAATCAGGAGACTTGTTTGTGTAGCCCATTTATGATTGATATCAATGATAAAGATTTAAAGACAATTTAATTGACACGAGATCCAAAGCAATATTTGTTTGTGATTTTTGGTGTAGTTTAGGAAGAGCTTACCCTCTCCTTGTTAAATAAGTAGCCTCCAAATTGTCTCCGTTTGCTATTACGTACCTTTGTGAGTCAAGGTTTTCAGCATTTGTGTCAATAAAAAATACAAACGTCAACGGTTAGACGTCAAAGACGATATACTTCTTACGTTGTGTTAGGTAATTCTTCGATTTAATGTGCTTATTGACAAGAAACAGCAGCATTTATTAAACAACTGTCACGAGCTAAATTTTACTTGATACTAATAAATAAAGGTGTTAATTTTTTTTAATGTTTTTTTTCTTTCCTTATACATTTATAACTAAGTTTGGAAGCGGGTCATATTACTAAAATATTGAAAATGGTCCGTGAATGCAGAAGAGTTGAGAATCACTGGCTCGGAGAAATGAAAGTAGAAGATCATTTCGTATTGTCTATTATCTCATAAAATTTATTCAAAACTTTAACACGTTATATTACAACTTACAAAATACATTCTAAAACATTCTAACTTTCAGCTTTCTTTTTTACTGAAGAGTTAGAAATCTTCATTTGCAAAGCTAAATCAACATTAGAAAAAATGGCGGCGTGAACTTCGTGGTTAAATTTAGGTCTTCTTGGAGCACCTTAATAATAACAAAATATTAGCATATTTAATGTTAGAAATATTAAATATGCTAATTTTAGGTTGCTTTTTCATGGTGTCTTTTTTCATGGTTCTTCTTGCTGAGATCTAAAATAACATTTTAAGAAAAAAACATTTTTAATAAATAAATGGTCATAACCATTAACCTTGCATATTTATAACTTATAAGATATGCAGATTGCGCATAGAAAAGAAAAAAAAATGATTATCTTAAGTAACATAGAAACTAAATAACTAACTTTATAAAATTAACTAAATTTATAAAAGGATCAAAAAAAGAGAAAATGATTTATCGCTTCATGTTGAACCTTGTAAAGATTAGAACTTAATGCAGGAATGCCAAATATTTTAGTTTTCAGTCTTAACAGAAACTGTAATCTTAGGATGAGAAAGTTTTTTTTTCTTTTGTAATCTCAGTCGCAACTTTTCCACCAGCTTTGGCTTTTGAGTTTTTGACAACAAATAACATTGAGTCTGGAAAAAGATAGATGACAAAAACAAAAAACATTGAGTCTGGGAAAAGATAGATAGGAAGGGCATTGCAAATGACTCTATCCTCTATAAGAGAACTTCTGTGTACTGCTACTAACGAAACACCTCATCAGAGGATGATGAACTTTCAGCGTTCTTCAATAATAGGTACGGTTCTACCAAACTTCTTAACAGAGTAGGATTCAACAATTTTGAGCTTTTTAATTGCTTGTGAGGACAAGCCCTTGGTTGGAAAGTTGTCTCTTGCTTGAATAAGCAGTAGAGTAAACTCGTTACAATTGTGTATCCATTCAGCGTAGTAGGCAAATAAACCTATCATTCGGTTTAATTCAATTTAATTTAATTTAAATGGCCTAAGAATTTGGCCATATCATTGAAAATGATATAGCCAAATTCTTAGGCCATATCATTGAAAATAATCTTAGACCATATCATTTTCAATGATATGGCCTAAGAATAAATAAATATATATATATATATATATATATATATATATATATATATATATATATATATATATATATATATATATATATATATATATATATATATATATATATATATAAATAGAATAGTTTTTAGTCTTAAAAAGCGTTTACTTATTTTTTCTTAACAAAAGTACCTACCAGATGTAGTTGTGGTGCCAGATGTAGTTGTAGGAGGAAGAGTCATTGTGCCTAAATAAGAAAATACTGCAACTTTAGTTTTAAAATGCTGTACTACTTTATTATATAGATTTAAAAAATTTATAAATAACAAATGTTCATAAACCTTGTTTTACATACAGAAATTTTTACATACAGAGATTTGTTCAACCGATTATTTTTTTTTGCTTTCTTGAACCTCATATCATTTTTTTGAACTATTAGACAGAGTAAAACAATTTTTGTGCAATACAAATTGTTTTTAGGAAGAAAAATAAAATCAGCATAAAATGTTGCTTGTCAACATAAACTGTCTATTGTAAAAAACCGGAAGACGTACAGTAAGCTACCGGTTTACTGAAAAAAGCAAAACTTTGTTTTTTGCATATTTTCTACTTTTTTCTTTTGGTTAATACCTAGTTTCTTAATTATTAATGAGTAGTTATTATAACGAATTTAAAATATGCAATCTAAAAAACGAAAAAGATCAGATATCTATACCTCTATTGGACGTGCAGTCCATTAGAGCTGCTCTCCGTTTGAAAACAATTGCGTTGAAATCAGACAACCATTAAGACTCAAATGAATTGCTATAACAAACGTTATTTAGAAAAAAAAAAACAACTAAAATTGCAACATTTTTTTAAAAATATAAATATAACCCAGCGAGTACAGTACGTCCGCTAGACTTCTTACGGAGGTTCTATGGATGAGAGATTTGTTTGGACATCGTAAAGATGTTTTACAGAGATCTGAGCCAGTCGCCAGGTTTTTGTATTTTGCAAAGAAAAACTTAAGAAGTATCTTATTTAAAATTCCAAACTCTTTTTTATTCCCAAGTTCTATGGAAATGTGATTGTAGATTAAGCTAAGTCTCTTTAAGTGGATTTCAGTTATTTAAAACTTTAGTTATTCGATATAGTTATTTAGAGTATATAGTATATGATATACTATATATTATATAAAATAGTATATAGTATATCATATACTGTATAGTATATGATATATTATACACTATTTTATATAGTCGTGCTCAATATGTCCACATTGTTATTAGATCACCACCTCTTCTTTTTATAATATATGTCAATGATCTCTATAAAGCATGCAGCCTGAGAGTAATAATGTTTGCCGACAACACAAATTTATTTTTATTGCACAGCAACAATACTTTAATATTTCAAATTATGAACTTAGAAGTTAAAACAATTTCCAACTGGTTTAAAGTAAGTAAATATTGACAAAGCTAACAAGACTTTTATTTTTTATTTACTTGAATCATAATAACTTTTTATTTAATTAATCGTAATGGATGGTTTCCTTTAGGTGTAACCTTTTTAGGAATATTTTTTTGCAAAGCATTTTTACTTTATGTTACTTTAGTGATAACATAGTCAATTTATATTTTAGTTTTAGGGATAACTTCTATTGACTATGGTTAGAGTACGTAGTTTTTAAAATTGAATAAAGGAGGCAGAAATTCCATAATAAGTCATCTTGCCCCGGTCACGTAACCAGATGATTAATATATGAACTTTTTATTTTAATTCTTATTTCAAATTTTTCTACTTGCAAAATGAAAATTCATGCAGGTAATCATTTAAATTGTGTCGAAATATTATTAACAGGATTGCTTTTAGTTTAAACTTTAACCAAACTCTTGATATGTCTAAGAATTTTATGGAGTCAATAACCACAAAGCCCTATTTACTCAATATAGACGTGTCTCACTTAAAATATTTTTTCCATTTTAAGCAAGCCCTCCAGTTGCAAATGGAGGGCTTGCTATACGCAGCGTAATTTAATACGTTCGCGTCTTTACTGGTTTAAAGTTATGTAACTTTTTGCTAAACAATGTTAAATTAATAAACTTATAGAAATTAAATACGGTTTGTTCTGAAAAGTTTATATACTGATACAAAATTAATATTAAATTCCGTAATCCCAAAGTACTAACAGTTTCATTGATAGGTGGGACTCCGGGTAAAGAGAGGGACTCCTAGACTTATTATAAACAAGTTTTCTGATGAAAATCAATAATAACAAAAACTAATGCTTGTTTGTTTTGCTGGTACCATCTTTCTTAAAGTAATTGATGACAGTCTCCTTTGACACAGCATTCCAAAACAAGATCTTTTATCGACAGCCTTGATACACAGACGCATAAATTTGTAACGAAAGTGAGCTTTAAGACTTCGTATTACGTTTTGACCATAAACTGAAGGACGGAAGTGGTATTCGGAGAAAAAAAAATATCAGGTTGATTTATGTTGCCCTTCATTATGTGGATTAGAAGAACAATTATTTATCAGGAGTGTACATTTCTGTCCTGTGCACGAAACGACAATAAAGAAGCTTTCTTTATCCTTTCTATAAAAAAGTCTCCAGTCATCCGACTTTTTGACTAGTTGATTCTTATATGTGCAAGGGACTTATTTGATGTGCTTAAAGCATTGTGGGGTTATTTTGTTTTTTATAAAAAATAAAGATTTAGTAGACACCGGTAAAATATTTCAAAATCATCGGCATTGAAAATGTTTTCAAGTTTGTAATTAGTAACGTTAAAGTAACGTTAAAAGTATAGTTTCATTTCATGAAGCAGTCACTATTCATCACGGAGGCACCTTTGCCTGAGATTATTTTAAAGCTGATGCCTTTACTATAGGAACAGAATAATTGAACAGAATAATTGAATTTTAATTTCCTTTCCTATAGAAACAAAAAAATAGGAACAGAATAATTGAATTTTAATCAAACGTTTGAAAAATTCAATGCTGGTACATTTGTATCTGTTTATATTTAAATTGAACAAGATTTTACAAAATGTAACGACCTTTCTTTCCAATTATGAAACCTAATGCTTTGGTTAATTTTAGTACTTTTTCTTTCAGTTTGGTGTTATCGATTGGTATTTGTTGAATTAATTTTGCAAGAAACTACGTGAATATGGCCTTGTCTACATTTCCAAAATGATCACTACGATATGTTCCTCCGTTAAGACCTTGAGACAATTTTTTTCTAGCCTATTCTTTTTTCTTATATATAATATAATATATTATATATATATATATATAAAATTATATATATATATATATATATATATATATATATATATATATATATATATATATATATATATATATATATATATATATATATATATATATATATATATATATATATATATATATATATATATATATATATATATATATATATATATATATATATATATATATAATATATTTATACAATATATATAAATTATTTTTTATAGTAAAAAAAAAAAAAATTAAAATAATTTATTTTTAATAATTCTTTACATTGAATGCAAATCGGAACAGCGGAGGGTAATACGACAAATAGATGTTTAACGTTTATTAAACATCGAAATAACGTTTAGCCAAAACGTTTTTTTTTTTTTTTTTGCCGATAATTCGTTCAGAATGAAATCCAGAATAACGCCTAATAAAACGAAGTCATTATTTGTATGCGCGTATAAATAAGTTTTACATAATAGAAATCTTATTTATTTACGTAAAAAATGTATATATACTTTAATTTTTCGCGTCGTTTATATACCGGTGTAGTATTAAGGTCTTCTTCTTTTGAGGCGTGACTATTAAGGCTGCGGGTTCATATCCTTATTGGGGAGACTTTTTATTTTTAATTTTAATGTTTTATTTCTGAGTAGTTTTGTGTTTTTTAACTATTATTGCTGTTTATTTATAGTTATGTTTGTTATTTATTTTTATCTTTCAAAGCTTCATAGAATAAGTACATCAATGCATACATAAATCGACTGATATAGATGTAGCCGCAGTGGAGTATACTGACTTAAATAGGGATAAGTACTGTGGAGTGTACATACATTGACAGACTTAAACAGGCATTGGTGCAGTAGCGTGTACATGCATTGACTGATTTAAATAGGGATAAGGGAAAGTGTAGTGTACATACATCTACTGAGGGTTTAAGTGTGGGCAGGCATGCTTTAAAATAAAAGAAAAGTAATTTATTATTTATTCAAATTGGGCTCATAAATTAATTTAGTTTGTATAAAAAAAAATATTAGGTTAAATTAATTAAGAATTTCAAGTGAAATCGTCAAAATAATTAATAATAACTTATGTTTAAACACGCGCATACAACTAAGAAAAAATTAGTTAAACGCGCGTACAAATAATGCCTACTTGAATAAAAACCTCCATTAAACGTCAAGATTCAAACGTATTTTTAACCTCTATTATAGGATTATCTAACTTTAAAAAAAATTTGGAATTTTTTAAGCTTTTAGATTTAGTTTTATTAAACGCATAAAAAAACTATTAAATAATTTAGTTTAATTAAAAGTCTTTAAATAACTGTAATTTAGTTTATTGAAATTTGATTGAGTTAACTGAAGTTTAATTATTGTTTGAGTTAACCTCAGTTTTTAATTTAAAATTTAAATCTTAATTTTGCGGGTATAGTCCAGGAGTAAAACTCAAAAAACTATTATTTGTGGAAAAAAAATTGTATAAAGCTGAAACTTTGCCTAGTGGTTCCCTATGGTATATAGATCACGTAAAAAAAATGCCCCATGATTCCCAACAGGAGAACCCCCTTTTTGGGCCCTATTTCAAAATGACGCATGCTTTTAAAACTGAAATAAACTGTGTTCAAATATAGACTTATGATATACCATTTTAAAGCATTTTTTATGCGGAACAACTTTTTAAATGACACTAAGGTCTTAAAACGAACGGGTGACTAGTTATTTAACAAATAAATGCTATACAGTTAAATAATAATAAATTATTATTAAGTAATAAAAAATGGTCTGAAAACCTAGCCTATAAAAATAACAACAGGTTTGAAAATATTGAAAGTTGATTTTAAAAAGACATTGCATTTTAATTGACCTTTTAGAAATTTTCAATCTTAAACTTTTAATTGAGTATTTCGTGTTTTTTACTGATGTGCCACTGTTGTGTATGTGCCACAGTCGTGTATGTGCCACAGTTGTATATGTGCCACAGAGTTGTGTGTATAAAAATATGCAAATTGTTAAGATCTAATCACCGTATTCACCAATCTTTTTGAAAATCCTTAAAAGTTATTTATCATTATTGCTTATGTGTTTAAAATCCTATTTCCAATGCTAAGAATGCGAAGAAACATTTAAAAATATATAATATAAGTGATACTATTTCAATTAATAATTTTTCACTCCCAGTTTTTATTTATTTTATTTTGTGATGTTTTTCTTCTTGAAAATAGTATTTTATTTTTTTAACATAATTGTAGGGATATTAAATCTATTTCAAATTTGTATAAACTTTATTTTTACTTTATTTTTATTTGATGGATTTATTTGATTAAAAGCTGTGCAAAAATTTTTTTAAAAGTATTCGGCTCACAATTTTATTTGATTCTGTTGTTTTTTCCATTATTATTTAATTTAGAAATGGCATCTATGCCATGTACTATGTGTGGAAATGATAAAGGGCAAATGAAGTTGGTTGGTGAAAAAGGCTTGAGAACCCTATTGAGAGCATCTTCTACAAAGAAGGAAAAAAATCTAACTCAAATGTTTAAAGACCACCGAGGTAAACAAAACCCAGTGAACGTTCATCATAAATGTCGTCGTCGGCTCACTGACTTTCGAAAAAAACCTGTAGGGCTAGAACCTAAGAGGTTACGTTCATCGATTCAAACTGCTTTTCTCTAGAAAGTTTGTTGTTTTATTTGCTCTTACGCAACCTAAAGAGAGGTTCTACCGAGTGCAAACGCTACCATTACACAACGCTATTATGTAGCGTACGAAAGCAAGGTATGATGCATGGGGCGAAGCAGCACTTACAAGATTTGAAACTATAAATCACCTAGTCGCAGAAGAAACAGTTTATCATAATTCATGCATGGCTGACTTCAGGCTTAAAAAAGTAGGGAAAAGTGGTTGGGGAAGATCAGCAGAACCTATCGTGACCGATGCATTTGAAAATATTTGCGATTGGCTCGAAAACGCTGCCAAAAGTGAAATATATTCTATTAGAGAATTATATGATAAAATGATTGAAGAAAATAATGGTGTTAGATATTGTCTCCAAACGTTTCGATCAAAACTGAAGGTAAGGTATGAAGATCACGTCCATTTTGTCCAAAGTGCTGGCTGTAAGGGTGAACTTTGTTTTGTTTAAAAATATGGGGGACAATATAATAAAGAAAATAAAAGAGGGCACAGCAACAAGAGATAGTGTGATAAAAGCAGCAGCCAAAATAGTAAAGGAAGCGATAAGGTCAATGGAATACAGTAAATATTTTTACCCCACTATTGATGATATCTCGGATAGAGAAAAGTGGGTTCCTGAATCATTGAAAAATTTTATGATAATACTGATTCCTTCCAGTCAGAAGCGGCTGAGTCTGAGCCAATGTATCATACAAGCTTCACGACCAAAAAGTGTTATTGCACCAATTCCATTCGGAGTTGCTGTCAATATTGATAAATCTACTGGATGTAAACAGCTTATTCAACATTTCTTGCGACTTGGGTTTTCAATCACTCCAGATGAATTGTCATCCACTCCAGATAAATCGTCAAAATCAGCAATCGAAGAGATGAGCAGGAATGAAATCAATAACCACAAAGAAATAAGTAATGGATTTAAGCAATGGGTAGCTGATAATGTCGACCACAATATTGCAACATTAACAGGAAAAGGTACATTTCATGGGATGGGAATAATCTCCTAGAAAAAAGTA
Organism: Hydra vulgaris; assembly: GCF_022113875.1. Classification (NCBI taxonomy): domain Eukaryota; kingdom Metazoa; phylum Cnidaria; class Hydrozoa; order Anthoathecata; family Hydridae; genus Hydra; species Hydra vulgaris. Next base: position 30,883,813 of record NC_061158.1, on the reverse strand, counting down.
CACTAGATTGTTTAGAAATGTTCTAAGATTGAGACAACTTCTACTAACAACAGCATTTGCTAACAATTTTGGTATAGAGATTGTTCCGTATCATAAATCTTCGCATATAAAAAAGTTTCAATTTAAAACAATCTCTGAAGCTACAGTAAGAATGCTCATTTCTGATAAAAATAATATGATTTCTACTTATGATTTTTGTGGCACGCGAGTTTGTTTTTGTCATCAACTGAAGAACCTCGTTCAAACTGGTCTGGGTTTTTACAATGCTCAACAAAGCAACTCCCGCAAAAAAAATTCAATCAGTTATTTCATTTCTCCCAATAATAGATCTCGATCCTTCCAATGAATCATGTATTTACTCAACTTTGCTTTTTATTATCTCCCAAGAAAAGAAGCTCAAACTCGAAACCCCTTGTATAACTTTTGACCCGCCATTTTGGTTAAAGGCATTCAATATCATCAATGCAGAAAATCTCCCAATTGTTTTCAGTCTTGGTGGCTCTCATACGCTTATGAGTTTTCTGGGAAGCACTGGTACGCTTATGAAAGGAACAGGTCTTGAGGAGCTCTTTGTTGATATATGCTGAGAATTGTGTCACTAAAATGATGTCATAAAAAGCCATTGCAAGAGCAACAAGGGCACACATTTTGGCTGAGTCAGCATTAGCGTCATTATTAATGAAAGAAATCAAAGAAGAAATTGAAGTGGAATTCAACGACTTGCAGCAGTTTTATGAACTCGCTTACCGTGGAAAACCTGATGAAAAAATGCCTAATAAATTGGAAAAATGTGACAGTATAAAAAAAATTGGTCAAAAATTAGACCTGCTAAAGTCGAAATTGAAGGAAAACTCTAGAACATCTAAAACATGGCTGTTGTACATTGACTATATCAATATTGCAAAAGAATTCAATTTTGCAAAAAGAATATCAAATTGGGACCTGCATCTGGGTGTTCTATCAAAAATGCTCAATTTGTTTGCAGCTACAGGACACATTCATTATGCAAAGAGTGCCCGATTATACTTTCAAAAAATAAAAAAGCTTCCAGAAACGCATCCTTGGCTGTATAGAGCATTTACAGGTGGTAACCATACTGTTCAACGAACCAAGAGAAATTGGAATGGCATCTGGAGCTGCTTACGTCCATGGCCTGCACGCGCATTATCAAATAATGTTATGGTCACTAACTGATGACATTGAACTAGATGTAACTGAATGGGACTGGAAGCAACACGACGGAGTAATCACACCTATAATGAGCAATAAAGACATTGCACCAGAAGCACTAACAAAGTTCATAAGATGTAATTGCAAGGTTTGTTTTGAAATAAATGTATTTTTTTGAAATCCTTAAAAAGATACTAAAAAACTTTATTGATATAATTTAAACTTAAATATTTTTTATTTTTAACTACAACAATTTCCTTTTTTGCTAGTCATTAAGACAACAACAAACAACCCATGTGGTCTTTCATGATTTATCTTTATTATCACATTTTAATATTTCTACAAAATATCAGTCGTATATTTGCTTATCTATTTCCTGTAGAGCAATGACATTGAAGAAAAAAACGAAATGGAAAATTATGAAGATGACGACAGAAACATATTATGTTTCCCTGATTTCTAAATTCAGAAATAAAATTGAAAATTAAAAGTATTTAATTTAGATTTTATTAAATATGACAAATGATCATTTTAATAAATTTTTTTATTAAAACTTTCGAAAAAAAAAAAACTTAATGTATTATTTATAGCATTTATTTGTTAAATAACTAGTTGTTCTTTCATTTTAAGACCTTAGTGTCTTTCAAAAATTTGTTCAGCATAAAAAATGCTTTAAAATGGTATATACTTAGTCAATTTTTGAAAATATATTTTTTTGACTATTTTGGGCATTTGTCATTCAGAAATTGGGCCCGAAAAAGGGGGTTCTCCAATTGGGAATCGTAGTGCTTTTTTTTTTACATGATCTATATACCTTAGGGAATTACTGGGCAAAGTTTCAGCTTTATAAAAAAATTTTACCAAAAATACTAGTACTAGACTAGTAGTACAGACTAGTAGTACAGTTAGACTAGACTAGTAGTACAGTTTTAAGGTGTGGGCTGTGTGAGTGTAATGCTACAGGTGACTTTGTAAAAATGGAGGGAGTAATGACAAAATTAGTTTACTTGTACACTTAAAAATTATGCTACAACTTTTGAAAGATGGGTTAATGAGAAACCATTTATTTTTTCAATAGAAAATGACTTAAGGCTTAAATCTAAAATATATTTTTTAAAAACTTATTTAAGTTAAAATTTATCTAAAGTTCGACCTATGCTTCAACTCTTTTAATGTATAGGGAAGAAATTGGAAAGTGGGACACGGAAGAAGTAGTTACTTTCTCTCCATTTAGCAAACATGACTTTGTCTTCCTGTGTGCGCTAAAAGCACCTTTTAGAAAACTACCATCAAAAAAACATTTTTTTAGGGGTGAAGTGAGATAAAGGAAGTTAATTGACCTTTTATTTTTCCAATATCGCTTTTGTGTAACTATGTCATGGAAACCTGTTAATATATTTTGATGTAGAATACTTGATTTACAATTTTAATAGTTTTTAGTTTTTGTTTATATGTTGTTAACTACTCGTTTGTCTCACTTTACTCTTGTCTCACTATACCTGTCCTACTTAACCCTAATGGCACGGTTCCTCTAAAATCATAAATATGTATGCTCTAACATAACTTGCTGTCAATTTTAGGGGATGAAATCAGTGCCCGAAATGATGCTTTATTTGTTAAAATTTGTTTGTTGCAATACATGAATTATATAGGAAAGATATTAAAATTATTCTAGAAATATTTTTTAATGTCCCACTTTTCTCCACTCTCCCCTACGTTTGATTAAAGGTTTACAAGATTAAATATTATTAGTCGATATAGAAAACAATTAGTCGACATAAACGTAAACATTAAAAGGCTTGAAATGTATGCTTTAATCGTTTTAGTGTATAGGTTTATTAAACGTATGTTAAATGAAAGTTTTTTCTAGTTTATCGTAAATACTTGCTTTAATTTTAAGTTAGAATGTAAAGATGGTTTGGTCAAGAATGGAGAATGAATTGATGAAGCATGTTCTAAATAAAAAGATTGTTATATATATATATATATATATATATATATATATATATATATATATATATATATATATATATATATATATATATATATATATATATATATATATATATATACATATATAGTGTGTGTTTGATCAATTAAAGTAAATTAAAACAGAGCTGTATTTACATATATTATTTATAAATAAAACTACATATTTTTCACAACTTTAAGTTTCATGCTAAAGGCAATCATCAGGTGTAAATATGTTTTTTTTTCTCGTGAAAAAAACACCTGATGATTGCATCTAGCATGAAACTTATAGTTGTGAAAAATATGTAGTTTTATTTATAAATAATATATGTGTATGTATATATATATATATATATATATATATATATATATATATATATATATATATATATATATATATATATAAATATATATATATATATATATATATATATATATATATATATATATATATATATATATATATATATATATATATATATATATCTGTGTGTATGTATACTATTAAACAGATATTTACAGTAATTGCAAGTTCTTTGACAATTTTCAATCATACGAGAAATCCAGTTTGGGCTTTTGCATAGAAAACTATTATCTCTGCACCATAGCGATGAAGATTTGTCTGTGCAAACTAAAAAATAGATAAAAAGTATAGTACTATAAGATTGTATTTAGTATAAAAATGAATGAATGAAAAACGATGTAAACAAAAAACAAATTTTATTAGTATTTTTTAAAATTTACTTATTTACATAAGCAATCTTTATTTTTGCTAAATTTAACTTACTGTAAAGTTTTTTAACGACCAGTAATGTTATATAGTTAAGATTTTTCTGATATTTATAACAATCTAGTTTTTAGAAGAGCTTAAAAACGTTGTGCCTTTGTTTAATAATATTTACCATGGTTTCCATGCATACTTAATGTCAGGCTGAATTCCTTTTAGTGTAAAGTAATGAAATTTTACACCTAACGGGTGTACACCGTACACCAAAACTCTAATTTACTGTGTTTTTTTGACTGATACCACTTTAGAGTAAATAAAATCAAATACGCGTAACTAAACATGTTGTTTTTTCTATTTCTAGCAACAATAGTAACGTACCCAAGATTGTGGAAATTGTGACAACCAGAAAATACAAGGAAAACATAGTCATTGTTATTCTCTTATTTTTTTCAACGTTTCGTTTCGTTCAACATTCGTTCAACCTTTAACTGTTTAATAAGATTTTGTTTGATCACGTTGTACATCTGATATATCTTATTTGTCTTTTTTAAATATTTGTTTGTTGATTTTTTTTTACTCTTACGTCAGGGTTTATTACTCTTATTACAATGTTCGAAACTGTTTAATTTACTTAAGTGTGTTCGAATTTACTTAAGTGTGTTCGAAGCTGCTTGATTAATTTAAATAGAACTTTGAAATTTGTGCTACAGTTTGATAAAAAAATATTCTATATAGTAAATTTAAATATACGGCGTAAAGTGCCTCAAAGAGGGAGAAAAACGGCAAAAATCACTTATCTCTCAAAACACTGCATATTTTACGCTCTTAGAGTTTCTCTGAGTCAAGGAATCTATTTTTGAAGCTAAATATTATACCTGACCAATCTAACGGCATGTTACTAGCTGAATATAGCATGTTACTAACGGTTACTAGCTAAAGCATATAACAGTACCTTATTTTAGCGAAAAATTTTATGGTAATTCCAGATTCTAGAAAACTATTTTTTTTAAATAAAATCTAACGATTTATTAACTTAAATTTTAAGAAAATTTTATATTTGGTTTAAAAGTTTATATAAATGATTATATTAATTATCACGTAAAATTCGTATTTATTATCACATAAAGACAATATTATATTGCATCTAGGATACTTTGCGCAGTATCTCGAAGAAGTGAAAAACTCCTAAAAAAATAAAGTTTATAGAAAATTACCATTTGGGGTTGTGAAATTCATTTTTGAGATTAGAAATAACATTTGATTTTTCTAACTGATATGCTAATAACTGGCTGATAAATGTTAGGGTCAACTAATGCATTTTTAACTTTCAATATGTCTACTTTTAGGTTTTTGAGGTCAAGGAAAACATTTTTGGCATTAAAAACAATATGTTACAAGCTGATTATAAGTATTTATCCTAATTTACATATTTAACAGAACTGAGTCAATATGATAAAATCAATGTATATATTATAAAATTTTGTTCATCATAATTTATTTTCTGAAAACTTATTATTATTTAAATTCTCTGTCTATCTTTTCACTCTTTCCAGCTTTTCACAAGATCTTTTCACTCTTTCCAGCTTTATTTTTCAAAGAACCTTGAATAAAACATGATACTTTTGCAATTTAGAATTTACTGAATTCAAAATTTTTTTGATATTTTCCTATAGATCATTCAAATATTGGATCTGTCTTTGATCAAGTCTTCATGTAACTGTTTCTGTCTTTGATCAAGTCTTCTTGTAACTGTTTTTGTCTTTGATCAAGTCTTCTTGTAACTGTTTCTGTCTTTGATCAAGTCTTCTTGTAACTGTGTCTGTCTTTGATCAAGTCTTCATGTAACTGTTTCTGTCTTTGATCTTCTTGTAACTTCTGTTAACAGCTCATTGTTTTTCAATTCCATTTTCTTTAATAAATATCAAATCATTTTTCTTTGTGTTTTTTGTAGTGTTGCTACAACTTTTAAATAATTTGACTGTCAACCAAATCTACTATTATATTTTCTAATTCTAAATAAATCGACAAATCTATTTTTGAAGTCGACTAAGTCAACTAAAAGTCGATTTTTTTAAATAAGTTATAATAAAAATAATAAAGTAATTTAAATTTGCATTTATAAAATCATATCATTTAAATGATTATGAAACAAAGCTATGACAACAATACAATTTATTCTCAAACTCCAATGATTTAGAGACCGCCTAAAATACTTGCCAAATATCAAAAAGTCTATACAATCATATTTACGATGTGATTGTTTAGAAGACATTTAGATTTAGAAGCTTCACAACTTCATTTTGTCACTGGGCCCCGAGCCAGTCTGGAACAGTTAAAAAAGATATAACATTCTAATAAAATTCTGACCCGAACGTTTAGTTAGGTGTAAATAATGAATATAATGCAATGAATTAGATAAAACTTAAAGAGAGTTAACAAAAAACTAGGTAATAGTTATAAAAGCACATGTTTTATTATGAAATGAACAAACAAAAATTAAATATTGAAAGTTAATTCGATTGAAAAGTTAAAAAGATTAAAGGATTTTAAGATTTTTACTCGACTAAAACGGCTTTTTGTTTATTTCTGGTAGTGTTTCCATTGTTAGTGTTGCCAAAACCCTGTTTGGGCATATCAACTATAAGACTTAGCTCCACGAAAAACCTCAATACCGTGCCATTAGGGTTAAGTAGGACAGGTATAGTGAGACAAGAGTAAAGTGAGACAAACGAGTAGTTAGCAACATATAAACAAAAATTAAAAACTATTAAAATTGTAAATCAAGTATTCTTCATCAAAATATATTAGCAGGTTTCCATGACATAATTACACAAAAGCGATATTGGAAAAGTAAAAGGTCAATTAACTTCCTTTATCTCACTTCACCCCTAAAAAAATGGTTTTTTGATGGTAGTTTTCTAAATATTCTTAAATATTCTTTTTTCAAAGTTTTTACTGATAATTTTTCAGCAGGGGATTTCGCAAAGTACTTTTTAATTTTTAACTTTTATTCTAAATGTAAAATATACTCAAAAAATCTGAGCCAGCAATGCAGAGTAGAAAGGTTCAAAGATTTTTTCATTGATTGGTTTAGATCTGATCAATGCTGGGTTTTTTAATTTAACAGGCTTAGCTCTACAAACATTAGATGCTTAGGAGGACAGAGTGTTAATAAGGGCATTAACCACTATACCATCAAACATGGTTAAATCTAGTTTGATTTTAAATGTGATAGTCGTATCCGCTTTGCCTTCCTCTACTTCTAACTTTACCTCAAACTTGGCTAGTCTATTCATTTCTGTTTTTAAAATTTTATTTTCATTTCTAATCAATTCTTTTGTTTGTTTTTGATATTGGAGATATATTGCTCTACAGTAATGTGTACTAGAGGGCGTTTTATCTAACTATACATTTTTATTCATGATGGTTAATTTAAGTGGAACAATAGCTATTTGGAAAAGACTTTGCTCGTTAACTTGGGCCTTACCAATATTTTTATCAGTACTTTTTTTTTTATAGACACTTTGACTGGAGACACCATCAAAACCACCTTTAAAGTGAAGTAGTCATTTAAACATCCCCCCACTTTTAGCAAACATTTTCATAGAGTTTTGGCATTCCAAGAATTCTAAGTTATGGCATTAAAAGTTAATATCCTTGTCAGAGTATGATTAAACATACCCTGTAGAGAAGTTCAAGCAGATATTTATGTCACAATTAAACCCTCAGGATAACATTTGTGTTACTCATTCTTAATTTTCAGTAGTGAAAGATAAAACCTGCATTATGTATTATCGATGAATTTTTAATAATTTAATACTGTTTATCTGAAAGATCACACTGAAGCTAAAGGCATCTTCGGTTTTCTTTTTTATCAGAAACCTCCGTGCTTTTAAACTTTTCAGATTTGTAGCACTTTTCATGAGAACAACAAAATCTTTTTTGTTAGGATTTCTAGTGGCTTTTTTTATTAATGCTAATGCCAATGCTTCAGCAGATAGTTCAGCTAATTTGACAACCTTAAACAAGATTTATTATTACCTTAGATCTTCTGTTTCTATCACCTAAATCTTCTCAGCCTTTGCAGTTTCTACCTGGACCTGCTGCAACGTTTTTTTTTTTGTCAAATGTTACATCTTTGTCCAAACAAGTTCGCTCGTGTCCCAGAAGTCTTGAGAAGGTTCTTGAATGTTTTCACAACTTTGATCGGAATTTACATTTAATTGTTATTATAGTTTTCTTTATCATTTTGGGTTTGTCAATACTTTCATAGTATAGACCCTCCATTCTACAAAACTCACGTAGAGCATAATCCCGCAAGGCGGGGTTACTCATATGAATAATATGACTGGTAATAATAATATGAGTGTTCACGTATCCCTACGGGCATTTTTTTGAAAAAGTTACATTCTAATTTAGAACGTTTATAATTTCTAAACGTTGAAAAAACTTAAAGTAAAGTAAAAAAGTAAAGGAGCCCCTTTTACTTTTTTGGCGGGGGAGCCCCAAATTTTATAGTTACACCACTGACTGACCACAAGGATTACCCCATCTAATGGTTTTAAAAAAGTAACTAATTTAGAAATCAAGGCTAGTTCATCATTATTTAAGCAAAGATCTTCCCTGCCACATTTTTTTAGAAAAATTTCTACTGAACCTAATAACTGGTTAAATGATTCTATCATAAAGAGAGCACTGTTCCATCTGCGTATTTTCTGTTATAGTGCGTATTTTTTGTTATATTATTTGTATAGGTTCTTATGCTGTTTTATAAAGTTTTCCTCAAATTTCTCTTTACATGAGCCATCAAATTTTTTTTCTTCAATCATGTTTGAAGCATCATAAATTTGAATTGGAAATTGCTGTTCTAAATTGTCAATATCTTTCACTTCAGCAAGAATTTAAAGCTGACTTAACTTCAAGTATGTAACAATTTTTCTGCATTTTTCAAAAAAATATTTTATTTCGTTATAGTTAATCATGCCATCAGTAATTATAACGAAAAATATTACTGTCAATATTAAATGCAAGATATGAGACAGATAATATTGTAGATCCTTTAAGCCTAAGAGTTTAGAAGTTTTCACAATACTTGCTGCACCATCGCGCACAGTATATTACCTCATATTTCTGCAACACCTCTGGAAAAATTCTCGAACAATGTTGTTGATAAAACTATGACAATTTTCACCTGAATGGCAAGCATGCAAAAGTAAACATTTTTATATCCTAGTTATTATTAATAATGGAACACTTTAGACCTTTAACTATTTTTTTTATTACTAATTTTTTGTATTATTTAGTCCAACCGTCAAATATAATTGTTGCCGCAACAATCTTTTGAATTTCTCAATACAGATCGCCTTAAAGATTTGTAAATACCAAGTAGGACAACTTGATTTATAGTAGAATCCGTGGGAAATTTTGACCCAATATTTTTTTTAACAAACTTTTAAAATCCCTCTTATTAACATGAGAGAACGGTTGTAGATCTCTTGAAGATAAGTCAGATATTTTAAACTACAGACCTATACCTATACTACTTTGCTTTCAAAATTGCTAGAGAGAACAATGTATTATAGGTTATATAATTATCTAACTGAGAAAAATATGTTGTATTGCAAGCAATTTGGTTTAAAAAAAAATTTCCACAGAACATCCAATAGTTGAACTTTCTAATCAAATATCTAACGCCTTTTATAATGACTGTTTTACATTAGCTAATGATTTACGGTATCAAAAGCTTTTAATAGATCAATGAAAACTCTTAGGAGTTTTCATTGATCTGTCAAAAGCTTTTGATACCGTAAATTACAATATACTAATAAAAAAACTTGAAAACTACGGAGCGAAAAATAAAAACTTACTTTGGTTCAAAGGGTATTTGACAAACCGAAAGCAATTTTTAAATTATGATCAAAATAACACAGTTCCATATTCCATGACATGCGGGGTTCCTCAGGGCTTTATTTTAGGACCATTCTTATTTTTATTGTACATAAATGACTTATACTTAGCAACAAATCTTATAGACCTAATTTTGTTTGGTGATGATTCCAATCTTTTTTGTTCTCACAGAGATATTAAAACACTTTTTAAAATAGTTAATAAACAGTTATGTAAAGTTAATGAATGGTTCGTAAGTTACAAACTTTCATTAAATGTGGATAAAACAAAATATATACTTTTCCATAAAGTAAATAAATCAGAAAGCATTCCTCTAAAATTACCAAATCTTATAAACAATAATACTTATATTAAAAGGGAAACAAAAGTAAACTTTTTAGGAGTAAAACTGGATGAAAATTTACTGTAGTATTCACATAAAAACAGTATTGAAACAACACTCTCAAAAAATATCACAATGATGTTTAAGGCTAAACCTTTTCTAAATGTAGCACCCCTGAAAAAATTGTATTTTGCCTTTATTCACAGTTATTTGTCTTACTGTAATATTGTGTGGGCTAGTACCGGCTATACAAAACTTAAGAAAATCTACAACAAACAAAAACATGCGTGCAGAATAGTGTTTGGAGCCTACATAAATACTCCTTGCACTACCACTTTTACGTGCACTCAGTGCTTTAAATGTGTATAAACTCAATTTACACCTAGTTTTATTGTTTATGTTTAAAACAAAAATAGGATTTTCCCCCAAAATTTTTCAAACCTATTTTAATAAAATTAATCATAAATATTCAACAAAATTTTTTGATAACAACTTTGTTCTTCTCGAGTATATTTTAAAATTAACCTCCTATTTAATTAAATACCGTGGACCATATCTGTAGAAAAAATTCCCAGAGATTGTGAACAAAAACACGAGCATATTAGAGCAATTTAAAAATGAATCAAAATAATTATTACTATTCAGGTATCTTAATTTATCTGACTTCAAACGTTTCTTTTAAAGTAAGTTTAATCAAATGAAAACAAATTTATTTATATCAATGAAATTTAAGTAATGATGTTAAAGTTGTATCTAGTGATAATGTTAGTTATGAAATTTTATATTATTATTTTTTTATTCAAAAATTTTTGTTCAAATGATTTTTAAACATTATAGAGGTTGTTAGCATTTCAACACTTCTTAACTATTTGCTATTTTGAATTTCTTAATTTTCTTAGTTATTTTCTTTTTCAATTCTGATTTATGTTTTATATATTTATATTTGTATGTTACGGTTGTGTAGAATTTTTTTTTATATATATATAGTGCTCGGCGATAAGGCAAACTGTGCCTTCTTCTTGCTCCAGCCATTAATTTTAATATATGTATATACAATGTAAACATTCTTTAACGGCGAAATAAATTACAGCGAAAAAAAAAATAGAATAAAGGCTATACTTGCTTTTATCACCGGGAACCCTTTTAGAAAAGTTTTTTTTTTTTTTAAATAAGCCGACTTTAAAGTTTTTAAACGCTGAGAACTTAGAAATTATGTATAAATGTTTAAAAAGTTCCCCATTCCATTAGGTTCCTTATGCTTCTTTTATTCTATATGTAAATTTTTAAATAAATGTGATGTGTTTTGTTACTTAGGAAATCTTATCTTCAAAAACTACTTTTGAAAAAACGTGTCAGGCGGGAAGTTTTTTTATCAAGAGTGGTCTTAAGACATGAATAATATATAAAAAAAGCCATATTAAACATTGTACTTTCTATATATGGTTGGAAAGAAATTGAGTCTAACTAATTGATGCAAAAACCTTATTATAAAAAAAAGCTTTATTATAAAAAAAGATATAAGAGAGTAAAATTCATGAAAATGACGTGTTTTTTGTCAAAAATTAAATGTTTTTCGTTGCGCTCTGGAATCGCTACTAGGGCAAAATCGCGATTCACATCATATTTTGATGAACTAGCCATTATCGCATCATCTATGTAAAAAATGATCATTTTTTAATTCAACAGCCGATTTGTTTGCTAATATTTTATGAATATAAAACAAATGACTTTTTAAATTACTGCTCGATGTAGAAATCTTAACCTTGTGAAGTTTGATAAGTGCCCTCCAGCTGAAGACTCGACTTTATTTTTCTATTAAAAAAACATTTGCTACAGTAATTATGTTCATCGTCAATAAAATTACAACTTTGTGTTAATAAATTTACCAATGAAGAACCTGTAGTTTTTCTTTTAAGTGAGCTGCACAGTTTAATGTTCAAGTATTTTACAGAACTGTTATGCAAGCTACCATCCTTTTTTCTATCCATAAATAAGTAATAAAAAATTTTTTATGTTTAAATTTATAAGCTATTCTGAAGAATTTAGGATCTAGATCTAGATTTAAGAAATTAAATCTAGATTTAATTTGCTTTATAAAGCGTGCAAAATATTTGGATGTGATGATATCTTATAAAGAGGAACGCTTAGCAACCAATCCTCCCCCTCTCTGCGAGTATTTATAAAAAACAGATAACTCTTTTTTTTTAAATAATATCAACTTTGCAGTGTTTCTCTTTCCCAGTAAGCACAAAGACGTTTAAAAGACGTTTTAAAGATGTCTTTAAGGAGGTCTAAAAGGCGCACTTGTAGACGTCTAGATCATAAGGCTAAAAGACGTCTAAATAAAGACGTCTTTATAAAAACGCGTTTTAGACGTATTTTAGACGTTTTTTTCAAGTTAAATTTAAGTACATGACGTAACACTTTTGCGTAGTATGTGGTATATATTCATTGTATTTATAACATCATAAATTGTTTTAATTTCGTTTATACCAAATATACATATGAACCAGCAGTCAAAATAATATTGCTGTAATCACCACCAACGGTTGATGCATCAAAGATGAAAATAATAAAAAACAATAACAAGTATATATATCAAAACAGTGTTTAAAACATTTATAACATATTTTTAGTTATAATAAATTTTAACATTAATATTGATAGCTAATTTTTGACCGCATACTTGACTTATTATATGGCTTGTGGGTGTATAAAAACTAAAAATACTGATATTTAACTTATACATTATTCTTGCCATTTTCACTTATTATCATGATCAGTCAACTATCTATTAAAAAAGCAAAATAATTATTAATAAAAAAAAGATATATTAATATTATAGCAATTATTTTAGTGATTCCTGTGACAACAATTTTAGCAATTGTGTAAAAAAGTAATTTAATTTACACTTAAAACTTGAACAAATTATTGAAAATAATAAAAACTATGTTTTTACTTTGAATATACGACATCTTCTTAACGCGTAATGACAAAGCCGTCAAAAAGAAGTCATAATGACAAATTTATAAACAGGTCTTAGAAAAGACGTCTTTTAGCCTTGATCTAGACGTCTTTTAATGCGTCTTTTAGACTATTTATTATGCGTCTTTTAAACGTCTTTTTAAACTTTAAAAAGACGCATTTTAAACGTCATTTTAAAAGCGCATTTATTAAAGACGTCTAGAAAATGTCTTCAAAACGTCTATAAAAGTGCGTCTTTACCTAGACTAGTTTTAGACGTCTATAAGTGTCTAAAATGCGTCTTGTGCTTACTGGGTTGATTTTTAATTTTTTCTTTTTTTTAGTCATTAAAACTTGTGTTTTAAACAAAGCTCTAAAATTTAATAATTTGCATTTTGGTTGTCCGTTTTTTTTTAATTAAAAAAAAATGTGTGCAGTATAGGGTTGACTCTATTTTTTTCAGCCAACAAGAGAGACTTTGAAATCGGCTTCGGCTGATTACTTTGTTTGATAGGCGGCTTAGTAGTTGCTAATAATGCAAAATGGCGGTTGTAAAAAGAGGGTTTAAGCAGCGACGGCTTCTCGCTGATGGCTTTATCTTTAACTTCTAAGCCTAACTCACAGCCAAAAAAATAGTTTTGTAGTCTTTATAGTTGATATTTTGATCTTATTACATAATAAACTCCAGTTTTATTAATAATAAAAAAACAATAAAAAAAAAAAAAAAACAATAATATTTTATTTTTGTATCTTTGTTTTAAAAATCTTGAAATTATTCTAACATTGCCTTATCAATCCACGACCTAAAGTAACCAACATTTGCAAAGACTGTGTAGGTTTTGTCTGATCGACAATCTCCAGATCCGTGACTAACAGCGCCGTGAACAAACCATTTTCCACCATTGTTGCAAACAAATGGACCACCGCTATCTCCATGGCAGCCAGAAATTCGAGTTGCCCCACCATCACCAGCGCAAAGCATTCCTTTTGTAATAGAGGTTGGTATTGTTTTTTTGTTCAATTTTTCGCATGTTGGTCGGTCAACAACATTCATTTTTGCGTGCTGTAAAATCTTTGTCATACTTCCAGGGTGACTTATTTTACCCCATCCTAAATTACATATTTATAGTAAAAATCAGTCAAATTTGTTTACTTTAAATTATTTTAATACAAATTTGTTCTTGTCTTTATAAAACTTTACGATATAACAGAAAAAGTCTTTATAAAATTTTATATTAAAGAAAAGATTCGTTTTAATATTTTATAATTGACTACTATAACTAGATGCAGTTTGTTGCGTCTTTTTCCCAACAAATTTTTTTAGTAATATTTATTTTAAATTTAATTTTTGTAGTGATAATTATTTTAATTCTTGCTGATTCACAAATGTTTGTATAGAACACTGTTAATAAAAGTAATTTAGACGACATGTTTGATTAATCTATCGAAAAAAGTGTTTTTTAATCAGCTTTGTCTGACATTAAGAAAGTTTTTTAAAAAACTTTAGCTCTACTTTTATATCATTTTTATACACAAAAAAAAAGTTCTCCACTAATATCAAATTTTTTTCTTTTTTTTTATTAACTGTAATATAATAACGTAATATAATATCTCAATTAAAATTTGTCACCAAAAAGAAACAGTTTAACCTAACTACAGGCCACTGATTAACTTATCAGTTGATATTTTATTAGTTTGTGCTTTTTAAAGAATAGATAACTATAAAAACAAGCAATTTTGAGAAACTTTTTTACCTTAAATATTGTTTACTTAACTTAAAACTTAACTTATTTTTAAAAAAATCATTTGTCCTTAAATACAGTTTTAAAATAAATTACTTTTTGTTTACATAACAAAAGTTGCAAGCTTTGTACCAAAACATTTCAATACAAGATTTGAAAAATGATTTGACAAAAAAAAAAATTTAATTTAAAAATTGAAATAATAAATCTTGACATACCTGAAATAAAACACGAAGATCCTGGAGCTGCCTCTGCAGTAGGTAAACACGCGGTGCTGACATAATTGTTTACTTGACATTGTTTTGTTAATTTAATAAGTGCTATGTCGTTGTCAAGTGTTTGCGGATTGTAACCTCTGTGTTTTACGATTTTTAATGCTGTAATATCTTCCTCACTTCCTTCATGAACATTAATATTGTGTTCTCCAGTCCTTAAATTCAATATTGAAAGTTTTTATTCATAAAATTGGAATTAAATTTTTAAAAATGAAAAATTTATTATTAAGATTTATTTTAAAAATCAAAAAATTTATATTAAAGTACTTATATCTTTTTAAAATTATTCGGGTTTAAGCACTGGCTTTATAACAAATTATGTTATTCGGGTTTAAGCACTGGCATTATGACAATTTGATTAATTTTGGTAATGCGGTAAATTTTGATGTTTAGATAAGAAACTGTGGACGCATAGTCACGAATGTGATACTTAGTTAGGTAATCGCAATCCTTTCATTTTTATACAGCGAATAGTTGCACAATTTATAGTGAGCAAACCGCCAATGCGGTGACGCCAGTGCTTTGACCATCTATATCTTATTTATGTTAATAAAATATAGAAATCTTTGAATTGGTGCAAAATGTGGGTGTTCAAACTCAATGGTTAATAAGAACTATTGTAAAGGAAACCCAATGTACTTTACATATGGTTTCTAAACGCTATTATCAAATAATTCTTCAATTAGATGCAAAAATAAAACACTGAAAAATAAATTTGTATTTTTATTATATAGAAGGCTTTTCAATAGTTTCCGCCACTAGTTTTGTCCTCAACCCTAAAGGTTAAGGTAGTAAGATACAAAGTTTTATATTATTGTTATTTTAAACTAAATTTAAATTTATAGATTTCAAAATTCAGTTAATTTAGTGTTTTAAAGTTATAATGCAAATAATCTAATGTATAATATATATATATATATATATATATATATATATATATATATATATATATATATATATATATATATATATATATATATATATAAAATGTAGAGTATCTATAATATATATATATATATATATATATATATATATATATATATATATATATATGTATATATATAGTATGTATAATAATGTAGAGTATCTATAATATATATATATATATATATATATATATATATATATATATATATATATATATATATATATATATATATATATATATATATATATATATAAAATATATATATATATATATATATATATATATATATATATATATATATATATATATATATTATAGTGAAAATAATTCTATCATTTTTTGGAGAAAAGAAACTTAAAACGATCATAACCTTTGAACACTGTAACATTATTAGATGAAATTAGAAATCTATAGATGAATATAACTTTAGTTTTGGTAGTTATAGCAAACTCAGTAACTTAATGTTCATTATCTTCTTAAATTACATTAATGTTAATTGTTTATAGAGAAAAGCTCAGCAATTGTTTATTAATAGCAAAAATATATATTTATTATAGGAAAGAAGAATATTGGCGCAATTAAAAAACTAACAGCAATAATGTTAATACTAGAGTTTTTTAAAATATAGATGTCGCAAACAAAAACATATGTTGCAAACAAAAGGGTTCAAAAAATAACTTTTCACCTGATTTTTATTTGTGAAGGGTTGAACTCTTTTCCGTGTATACAATGAGCAGCAGTAAGAATCCATTCTTTATGAATAAGTGTACCTCCACAAAATTCTCTTCCTCCATCCAAAAGCAATACTTGCCAGGGCCAAGAGCCTTTTTTTGGAGTTACACCTGAAATAACGCGACTACTCTGAATTGCTGGGCTTCCGCATCCTATGAAAAAGTTTTGTGTATCAAAACTTGGTGTATCAAAATAACTTTGTATCAATTTAAAGCAATAAAAAATATTAATTTTTTAATCTTAAGTTTAACATTTAAAGATATAATATAAGTTAAAAATAATAGAAATTACCTGTGTCAGGCGTATTGGTTGTTACTGGTCCTATAGAAATTATAAATCATAAAATAATGTCTGATAACATAAAATTGATAGTGTTTTTATTAGTTAATATTTATAAGTTATGTTTTAAAAATATGTAATCTAATTATTTTTTTTAACCAAAAAAAAAAATATTATAAAGAATTTATCAAAAAAATTTATATAATTCGACAGTAATTTAGATAGTGTTTGATTATCAAATATGTTACAAGTTTCTCAAAAACGAAACATTATTGCGTAGTATTATGTAATGTTTACGTTGTTGTAATAACTTATCAATTTTGTCACATTTGTTCATCAGCTAATTTTCTGGTTCTATTGTCTGGTTATAAATTATGTATAACAACTGAACTATAAGACTATACAAAAAATAATTTATGAAAAGACTACTATGACTACCATGCATAATTACTTGCCTATCGGAGGTTGAGTTGTAGGAACGCCAGTTACTGTACCTATATGAAAAATTAAAAAAAAAAAAAATTTTTTCAAAGAAATTGAATTGTTATTTTCGTTTTCTTTCTGTTTAACATGTTTAAATAAAAGTTTCAATCATATATTGCTATAAAAGTTTCAATCATATATTGTTATTTAATAAATCATATATTGTTATAAAAGTTTCAATCATATATTGTTATTTAATAAATCATATATTGTTATAAATGTTTAATTACAGTAGTTGCATGTTTGTGGACAAGTTTGACTCATGTAGGTTTTCCATGTATCATGCGTGCACATTATTTTGTTTCCTTGACACCATTGTGGAAAAATGTCAGTGCAAGCTTTAAAAAAAATTATGAATAGTTCAATTTTTTAAACATTTTTTTACATTATTTATTTAGCATTAAATATCGTTGAAGTGAGAACTAAAATACCTGATGCCGTTGTGATTGTGGCAACTAGCACTGATAAGACAAATATTGTCCTCATGATTTTGAAATAAGCGTTGTAATATTATTTAGGATTTTTTTAAAATCTTTTATAGGACTTGATCTTGTTTGTTCACTCTCACAAACTATTATTTGTTTACTCACTCCACCCAAACATCGACTCACTCCACCCAAACATCGACTCACTCCACCCAAGCAACGACTTGTTTGTACATATTGTACATCTGCTTATTTTTTTTTTTTTTTTTTTTTTTTACTTTTTTTTTTACCAGTTTATTTACCAAACTATTTATTTTATTATTTACCAAGGGTTACTCATTTTTTGTTTGTTATTTTGATAGGGTTTTTTTCTTTGTTAATTTGATAGGGTTTTTTTGTTTGTTATTTTAGTAGGGTTTTATTTTTATATTCTTCTTGATCTAAAAAAAATGAAAATAATTACAGTTCTAAGAGGGTTGGTAAAAAAATACATAAATATCAGACGTATTTGATCTTTAAGTTTTTTTTCCAGACTTTTGTACTGATTGTATAGAAAAATATAAAATTAAATGCAAAAAGAATTTTAAGCCTT
The DNA here is from genome assembly GCF_022113875.1 of Hydra vulgaris. Taxonomy (NCBI): domain Eukaryota; kingdom Metazoa; phylum Cnidaria; class Hydrozoa; order Anthoathecata; family Hydridae; genus Hydra; species Hydra vulgaris. The sequence goes on along the minus strand of NC_061158.1, from coordinate 30,865,296 downwards.
TTTAAAATTTAAAAATTAAAATTAAAACATAAAACGCATAACGAATAATAATAAAAAAAATAATAATAATGATAAATAAATAATAGTGATAAAAAAAATATATATAAATAAATAAAAAATTTTAATAAAATAAAAGTTCATAAATATGCTGAAACTATTCTAAAATAAAATATCAATAATAAGGTTTCAACTAAAAATCAATTCAGCTGTCGTTACTGAAGAAACTCAGCTGTTGCAGTTGTAGAAACTCATTTTTTTACTCATCCTAAGTTTAAAGTATTTTTCTTAAAATTTAAAATAATGTTACGTTGATCAGGAACATATCATTCAATATCTACGTAAATAATGTTATCTTTACTTACAGTGATTCAGTTCCAAAAGTTTTACAAGAAGGAAACTTTAAGACCTCCTAATTTTTTCAGGAATTCATCCCAAGCTTGTCTTGAATTACGTTTATACATAAAAACCTGAAACACCCAGTGTTAATAAATCTAGCAAAAAAAAATTTTTTTACTATACATTTTTTATTTTATAATAGTTAGTCAAAAAATTTTTTTTATCTACATTAAAATTTTAAAAATATAATTTTTTAAACATAAATGTTTTGTTTTAGTATTTTATTATTTAAACAAATTTAAATAAAGTTTACGTCGGACGTCTTACGGATGTATGGACCACAAGATTATAAGTTTATAAGTAATAACGTCTATACACTAAACACATTTTTTTTTTTCTTTTATTAGTATATATTTAGCTGTTTACAAACAAACTAAATTTATAGATTTTTACAGATTTACAAAGTTTCTCGTTGTTCAATAAATAAAAAAACTTTCAAAACAGACAGGGACTCAAAGGTGATACGGGTTATTAAATACCTACTTAATCTTTTCATAGAGCCCATTAATATAATAAAACATTATCAAAAAAGTTATAAAAAAGCAATATGCATACTATTTTGATTTTCTTAAAGAACAACTCTTACAAAAATAATTTTTTTCATATTTTAGGCTAACCGAATATTTAAATATTTATAGTTCTATCATTTGTTGTGTGTGTGTGCGTGTGTGTGTGTGTGGGCGTGTGTGTGTGTGTTTGTGTGTGTTTTTTTTGTGTGTGTGTGTGTGTGTGTGTGTGTTTGTGTGTGTGTGTGTGTGTGTGTGTGTGTGTGTGTGTGTGTGAATAGTTGAAAATATACTAAACGGTATACTCTAGCTAGAAATATTTGATGACTGCTAAATATAATCAAGCAGTTTATCATTACATAGAGCATCATAAATGTGAGGCGTTCAAAAAGCAGCTTGATTGTTCAGAATAAGGAAACCTGCAAGTCTATTGGTACTGGTGCAGTCACTATTTTAAGTACTTTTAATGAGTCAGCAACATAAAAGTTTAAACGCTCATTAAATTTGCTGAGCGGGGTTTTGGTAGAACCCGCAAACAAGGAATTGATTTTGTAGCTCTGTATAAAAATATGAACCAAACTAATTTATTTACGAACGGTAAACCAGGCAAAACTTGGTACTATGCTTTCATCAAACGTTGGAAACATCGGTTAAGCGAGAGAATTTCAGTTTAATAGCAAGCTCTTATACTGAAAATAATATAGATAAATATTTCTATACATGCAAAATTCAATTTTAAGAAGCAAACATCGATGAATACTCAGCGTAAAATGTCTAGAATTTTGACGAAACCAACTTCAATGGTGACAAGGTTAATCAAACAATTCCCTCCAATGTGGTTCCAAGCATCCTTTTAAAGTAATATTATCATCATCATCATTGTCAAGCTTTAGCTTTCCCCTTCTATGCTGCTTATCTAATATAAACAATTTCAAGCATCTTCTTTTTATAACTAAAGCTCATTCATACAATATGTACTCTCTTCAATTTTTTTTACTTCTATCACTACCATTTTCTTTTGAAGCTGTTACCTCTCTACATGCTGATACCTAAATCACATTATTCTTCACTGACAAACGTTTTTTGATACAACGTATCCTCCTGGATCCAAGCAGGTTTAGAAGCTTTTATTCCTTCCCTTTACTTTTAAGTTAAGCACCATTCTACTCCACGTTTTTCATCTTCTTATGCAGTTGATATATTAAACAGTATTCTTTTTTTAAAAAACTTTTTTAGAAGAACATCTCTCTGAGAACAAATTTCTTTTTATTATTGCAAAAAGATAATGCAAAAAGGTCCTGACTAATGTTATGCTCTATTATTCTCAGTTTACTAAATCTTGTATCTCAGGTGTTAGGTTATAGAGATTTTTTGGAAAGTCTTCAACAGTGTCATTAACTAAATAAGTCTAACATTTAATTTCTAATTCATGGATCTGATCTTATTAATTCTCCCAAGAGTAAAGCAGAGTTATTTGGAAAGAAATTTTTCTCTAACCTAAATCATAAACCTAATGACCATACTCTTCCTGCCATTTCAGTTAAACAGCTTAACCCCTTGTTATACATTCAAATCACGTTGGCTTATCATTAAGTTAATTCTTAATTAAATTGTTCTAAAGCTTGAAAAACATAAAGATTTTTGCTAAACTATTAATAAGTGCTAAATAAATGGTTCCAATTTTTAAAAAGTTTCTACTTTTGTCTTGACAAAAATTCTTCACTTTTTGATTGCTTTGAATAAGTAGCCAATTTTCGATCTGATCTCTCTTAAGTCTAAACTTAAAATCCACAAGTTACTTGTTTGTTGGACAAAAAAACTCATTTATTTACTGCAAACAGCTATCGCAATATTGTTGGCATTCTTATATTGACGTATAAAAACCCTCTTACTCTCAGACAAAGTCTAAAAGTACATTGTTAATGGAATTAGACTTGCTTTATCTTCCAAACTTGAGCCACTCTCCCATTGTTGTAAAGTTGCATTTCTTTCTTTTTTTTACAAGTATTAACTCATTCTCATTCTCACTTGGCTTCTTATTCAGCAAGTCGCATCATTTTGCTGTATCTGTCCCTTCATGCTACAAAAACTTTTATTAGTCCAGTTTTTTTCTTGTACACTAACGAAACCTCTTAACTCTTACCCATCTTCATTTTTTTCCTGACTTATACAATCTACAATATTCTAAGTCTCAATTTTCTAGTGACTCATAACTTAATAACGGTTGCTTGCAACCATTGTTGGAAGGAAACTAGTTTAGAAAATTTATAAAAATATGCTCGTATTTAATAAATAGTAAGTATATGCAATTATTTATAATATTAAAAGTGTTATAAGCTTTTTTATAGCCCGGCTAACAATAGGGTGGTACATTTTAAACTTTTTTTTGAAATTTAAATCAGGGTTTTTACCCGTGATAACATTTGATCTGAAAACCCTAAATGCAAAAAATTTCGAATTTAGGACTATTTATAGGACTATTATTAAAACATTTGAATATCGGATTGCGCAAGTGTTGCGCAACATTTTTCTCCACTTATTGATATTGTTACTTAATGGGGTTAACACAATTTAATTATTAATCATTAAAAAAATAATTTATATTTTTATTTTTTAATGATTAATAGTTAAATAGCCGTTACTGAGTTTCTTCAGTAACGGCTATTTTTACATATCTCACAAAAGATTTATGAAAAAGCAGCTATGAATTTTCGCCGATAAAAAAAGATTTTTTTTTCGTCGCGCAAAATAATAATTGGAGGTTTCAGTTTATAACGAGTGAATACTTTAGGTCTAAGTAAGTTTATAAGTTTCTGACCTATTATAGTCTTTTCTGCAACTCATAGAGTCGTTGAATAACGAAAAAACTACTAGCTCCTCAGATAAGTATCCCAGGTGTCGTTTAAAATACTTGATGGTTTTTCTCCACTTTTAAGGTCGATTGATTTAAATTTCCTCATTAAATAAAAAAATGCAGGTTAATTAGCTGGAGCAGCAGCAGTAATAGCAGATTGAAGAAAGTAATTTCTGTAAAACTCGGCCATTCTCTCAACCTTTGTTTCTTTTTCATCATTATATTCAAAAGTACGAGATCAGAACCGACATACCGAATGAGATCAGAACCGACATACCGAATGCTGAAACTTCTTTTATCGACCGAAAAAAATAGATTAAGCTCCACTATTTATCAATAGTCCTTATGAGAAAATGCTTTTCTCTCCAAGTATTTCGTTGCACATTTCTTTACTTCAAGTGCTTGTTGAAACAAAAAATATTTTGATCATGAGGCCAGTCCCACACTCTAAGTTCTTTTACATTATTTTCAAGGTTATAAAATTCTTCTTTGAATCTTTCAAATAGCTGAACTCTTGGTGATTTATTCAAACCACAAATAGCATTGGATGTTGCTTTTATAAAGAGCTCTGGAATATGATGTGTACATTTAGGTCGGAGTAGAGAATGATCAATTTGCTTCTCAATTAGAATTGCAGCTCCATTATACGCTCCACTGTTTGCAAGTATTGTATCATAGACAAGAGATATATTATCAATAAAAAAAAATGGAAAACATAGTTTATAGATTTGTAAAAGATACAAAAACCACCACCAACGTGGGCTTGACGCGCTAGGTGAACTGATACGTAATTACTTGGCTCATAATTAGTATTTTTTTTCATTGCTTTTCAACCACGCTTCCGTGAGATTAATTATTTTAAAATCATGACTAAGATAATGCAATATTAATTTTAGATTATCAAAATATTTATTAATTCTGCAAGGGCGAATTAAGGGTTTTATATTGGTGTAGCTAAAATTTATATGGGAAATATAAATTTATATATATATATATATATATATATATATATATATATATATATATATATATATATATATATATATATATATATATATATATATATATATATATATATATATATAATACGAACAGAAAAAGAATCCAGAAATGGAGGGCTTTTTTTATATGGGGTGATTCAAAATGAGAGAATTTTCAAAATAAAAATACGTATCTCGTTAAATTTGGTGCAAATATATAAAAAATAGTTTTTAAACATACTGGTCACTTTCTGACTATTCTAGACCCTCCCTCAAGGCTCATTTTTGTGAAAAAATATTTAAATTTTTTTGTCAAAAATTGCTGATTTCTGTGGTTGAGGAAGAGTCTAATATAAACCAATTTGGCTGAATTAAAAAAAAGGGCCTACACTACATATATTTTGCATTTAAAATCATACATATTTTTGTTTTATTACCGAGTATTTATTATTCAATTTATCCATAATTTAGCAAAATTTATGACTTTTGTTGTGATATTAAGAAAGCATTTGGAGTATACAAATACATTTTTTCTAATATAACAAAAATGTTTTTGGTTAAAAATATTGTACATTGCTTGCTACTTTAATTAGTTACGTATTTGAAGGTAAGTTTCCATGACATTCTTTCATCCTCCTCCGCCTGCCATTTTCCAAAATAAAATAAATAGCAAACCATTTTTACTAAAGTTTCATATGAATTTATTTCTAAATAAAAAAACAATTAATATGAAGCCACTACATTGGTTTAAAATTTGAAATTTACATTTTTGATTTTGAATTTTAAAATTCAAAATGAAAATTTAAGTAACTGAACATGTATTGATATGAGTAATTAGAAACACAAGATTTTGCGCAATAAAAGTTTGAGATATTCTAAAAAGATTTTTCATATTATCGATAAGCTACGCCTGCTATTTTAGGTATGTGTTGCATAGAAATAAAAATAATGTACAGTCATCGATTCGGTTTTATGATATTTTGTATTTACCTGAAAAGAAGTCATGGTCACTAAAACACATTTTCATCTCAATATCGACACTAATCTATCACACTATTATACTCTGTAAGATAAGTAATGCGCGCTTATTTATACTATTTATATAGTATTGGTAATACTATTTTCATAAAAGCTTCTATGGTTTAGTAACACAACTTCCAACGGGTATGAATATCTTGCATCACTTTAAATATTATCAATCAAATTTGCCAAATACAATTACAAAAAAAAGGATATTCTATATTGTCTTCAAAGTAAAATTTAAAGGTTGATAAGTGTCAACTAGTTGAATGTGAATGTATCGTGGCGAAAATAAAACATCCATGGATTAAAGCAGGGTTATTAACGACGTAAATATTCCAGTTATTAACGACGTAAATATTCGAAAATGTTTAAAAAATCTTGAGCAAAAATATTCTTATTTAATAAAGAATGTCAAAAGAAACTCAAAACAAGACATTAAAAATCAAATAGGATTTGAAAATTTTGTTGAACATATTTTTTGGATAGGAATTCCAGAACTAAAAGATTTTATTCAAAGTGACAAGCTAAGATCCAATGAATCTAAAATCGAAAATTTACATTTCTTAGAAGATCAAGAAGGTTCAAGATTATATCATTTGGATCCTCTAATCACTAAATATACTGAGAAAGTTATTTGACTATGTTTTGGTTGTGAGAATTTGCATAGCGTAAGTTTTATTTTTTTTTAAATGTTTAGGCAGTTTTGCGTCAGATCTTAATTAAATGATGCTCTCAAGGTAGATGAACTATTGTGTTACTATACTATATGGAGTGAAGTACTATACACTATGTCGATTCTCATACACACATTTAGTTTTTAAATAATATACTCTTTATAGTTTGATAAATTCATAAATATGCTCTAACTTTGTGTTTTTGTCACTCCAACGACTTATAACTAATATAGTTATTTTTGTATAAGGTAAAATTGTTAAATATAAAGTGCAAAAATGTAATGAAAGCCGAGTAAAATCTGAAAATTTTTAGAAGAAGACGTTAGGAGTAATGATGAACTAAGTTCAGATAACTTTTCTGATTCTGACTTCGAACCAGGCGAATGGATAAAAAGAAAAAATAAACCAAGCAGTACAAAAATTTGGGCCAACATTCCTAAAGATATTTATTCCGGAAATGTTGCTTTAATGGCAACTGTTGATAACATCTCTCCTATGTTTCTGCAGAGATCCTAGTTCGAAACGAGCTCTGGACATATTTTCGCGTCACGGTAAGGAAGGAGGCATGAACTTCCTGGTTAAATGCACATTCTCGGTGCTCTGTGACAAGACAGTTAGGTCTTCTTGGGGCACCTAAATAACAAAAAAAAAAAAAAAATTACAACGGTGGTTGTTCAAACTGTAGGAGTAGACATGAACGCCATCAAATCAAGTCTCTCAATTGCATCTAGAAGAATGAAAAGAGAAAGTAAAGAAATTTCAAATATTGCTACAGAAGATATTAAAACAAAAGTACGTTTATCTACATTCCCATGTATAATTCATTTTGATTAAAAAAAAAACTATATTTGAGACAATTAAAGGAAAGAAACTAAAATGCGCACGATTTGCTGTACTAGTGAATATTAATGGTGAATCATATTTGTTTGGTGTACCTTCTTTACCATCCTCTTCAGAAGACGATCAATATAAAGGAATAATGCAGTTCCTAGATGAATATGGCATTAAATCAAATGTTAGTGGATTGTGCTTTGACACAACAGCAACAAATACTACCATTACGAAAGGGACTTTTAATAGAATTACCTATGATTTAGGTAAATACATTCTCTAGCTTGCTTGCAGGCACCATATTACAGAGCTTAGAATAAGCTCTGAACTTTGTCTATGGTAACCATAGACAAAGTTCGTTATGCCATGAAAAAACCTGAAAAAACTCTAGCAAGATGACAAAAAGGAATATGGTAATAGGTTTAAATAACATTAATAATTTCAAGACATTTTTTTTCTTTTGAAGTTTTTTTTGTAAGGTAAATAGAAAACCTAGTTTTTATCATAATTGGCGTGAGTAACTTAATAATTAATTTTGGCGCAAAAACTTGAATTGATTTTTAATCAGTAAAAAAATGAGGGGGAATCCGGGGTACTATTTGAATATATATATTCGTGGTACTAATTGAAGTAACAAGCAATTTACAATATTATCAACCAAAAAATTTTTTTATTACACATGGCCGTTGATACGGGGGATGGGCTTCCCCCCCCCCACCTCTTTTTTTTCGGAGACTTTTTTTTTATTTATAAAATTGAAAAATGGGCTCCCCCTTCACTTTGAAGGCCGTTTCAATGGTCTCGTTATATTAGAAAAAATGAATTTGTATACTCCAAATGCTTTCTTAGTATCCAACAAACTCACCAATTTAGTGAATTTATGGATAATTTGAATGAAAAATACTCAGTAATAAAACCAAAACAAAAATACGTATGATTTTAAACGTAAGATATAAGTAGTGTTTCTTTTTTTTAATTCAGCCAAATTGGTTTATATTAGACCTCAACGTCACTGAAAACAGCAACTTATGACAAAAAAATTGACATTTTTTTTACAAAAATGAGCCTTAAGGGAGGGTCTAGAAAATGTCCGATATGCTTTAAAACCTACTTTCTATGTATTTGCACTAAATTTAACGAGATACGTACTTTTGTTTTGAAAATTCTCTCACTCTGAATCACCCTAATATGTATATATATATATATATATATATATATATATATATATATATATATATATATATATATATATATATATATATATATATATATATATATATATATATAATATATATATATATATATATATATATATATATATATATATATATATATATATATATATACCAGGGTACTATATATATATATATATATATAGTACCCTGCATTAAAGATTTTTTTGAAAATCGCCCAGAATAAGGACGCAGCCAGATATAGGTCAGTTTATCCTAAATAAATAACTATGTAGGTTGAACGGAGTAACATATCGGCGTCAAGAAAAAGATCGAAAAAATAATAAAAAGTGTTTTTTTTTTTTAATTGTTAAGTCTAGATATAAAAAACAAATTAGTATAAAAACAAGTATCATATATTGTAATTTAATGGGCTAAATAATCTTTTTTGATGTGCTAGAACCCAAAAAAAGCAATTTAAAACAGTTTATTTACTTGTCAAAAAGTGTAAATAAAATAAACTATCAAGAAAACGACTTGAAAAATCTTCTAGCATCTTTTTTAAGAAACTTTGAAGAATAATCTCCACAGATCAACATTTTTTTCAAATTTTTGCCAATGGTATAACTGGCAATTAGGTTTGAAATTAGGCACCATGAAAAAAATTCCCGAAAAAGTTGCCGAAAAATTTTCTGTTTATATTCTAAACTTGTCGCAAAAGTCACGTGACTGCCTATAAGTTATAACAATAAGCACAGAAACTGTTGTATATAAGCATGGAAGTATAAAACAGATGGAAGTTCAACTGCATTGAAATTCTTTGGGACTATGCTCGTAACCTTTTGTTTCGTAAACAATAAGAAAACGACATCAAGACTGTACTTAAACGCCTAATTTTTATACGTTGACGCAAATAGGTACGTTTATAATTATTTAAAAATAAAGGTTCGCCAATAATATTCTAAAAATGGCACAACAAAACGGCAAACAACAACTTTTTTATAAATTTCATATTAAATGAATGGAGTACTACAAGAATGAATGAAGTTATTATATACAGCTAATAAAACTTTAAACTTTAGATATCTAGAAAACAATTTTTTTGATTTTTTAAAAATTGTTTTAGTTGTCTTTTTTATCAAATATCGTGTTATGACTTGAAGCAAGAAAAGAAGCTTTAACTAACATATGCTTTTAAAAGTGGTTCTATTTAATTACCGAGTTTTAATAAACTTTTTGCTGAATAATTGCAATTACTAATGGTTAAAAATTTGCAGCATATCCCTAGAATTTTTTAATTTTTAATTTTTTAATGTTTTAATAAAGATCATTTCAGTGAATTTTGTTGTATTGTTATCCAGTGAAATTTGTTTTTTTTTAATTGTCGGTTACAAGCATACTCCTGAGACGACTTGAAATTGCTTTGATGCTTGCGGCTCGATGAACTTCCATCTGTTTTATACTTCCATGATATAAGTAAACATAACTACACTTATAAAAAGATCCATTTTAAAAGACGGTATAAAAACATTAATATCTGGGTATTTTCTAGCCAAAAGTTTAACAATAAATTAAACTGGTGAGATATTTAAACCATTTGATTTTGTAAACAGGTTGTTTTGTTTTTTTTTTTTGCAACATTTTATGTTTTTGAAAGTCATAAGTATCGATAGCATTTTGAACAGTATTCTTTTAAAACATATCCGCCTTAATTATCAATTTACTAAAAAAATGATAAAGGAACTTGGATTATTTTAATATAACTTGACATAAACAGACTGAGAGTACAACTACAAGGCAAAAAGCAATCTAGCCACGGGCTTCGAGAGTTGACGACATACAACTTTACAATAAAAACATATTACTTTAAATAATTTAGTCAGCCTATGTCGTAAAATTCTCAGCCTATGCCGTTTGTGGCTTAGCCACAGAGCTATTTTATACGGTGCAATAACCGATTTTATTTTTTGATACGTTTTTTGTTTAGTTTTGAGTGATCGCTATTAATTTTAAACTGCCAATTTTATTCGGCAAATAAAAAATAAACTTATCGTAATTATAAGCGATCGTTTTTACTTTGAAAATATGTTGAATATTAAAAAAATTAAAAAATTAAAAAAGATATTTAAAAATGCTGGCTATACTTCAGTTTTTAAATCACCAAAAAACCTTCAACAGTTAATAACTCAAAAAAACAAGCCTCGACTTCCCAACAACTCTTATCCAGGAGTCTACAAACTGGAGTATTCGCGTGGAAATTTTTATGTAGGTGAAACAAAACTCAAGGTTTCAAATTGCATTTACCAACATCAAAAACATACTTTTGAGGGAAAATGGAAAAATATGGCTGTGGCGGGGCATTCCAGAAATTGCCATGAGGCCTTAAGCTGGAATAAAAAAAACACTATTAAAGTAGAAGTTGACTATTTTAAGAGAAAAGTGAGAGATTCTTTGGAAATTCAGTATCACCAGTGCTCTCCAAATGAAGGTGGTTTGAATGAAGACGACGGTGATTACGTCACGTCGTTGTTTTGGAAATCTTATTTTTCTTATTTGAGACGCAAGAACACATTAAATTGAAGTTTTATTATTTGTTTATTTCTTTTTTTTAACGTTTTTTTTATATTACTTGAGTAACAAGGGTATATATAACCCCTAGAAATATTGTACTTTATTATAAAGAATTATATAAGGATAAGTTTACATACTATAACAGATGTTTTAACTTAATTAAAATATGTTCAATATTTTATAAAGAATTTAAAAATTTACCCAAATTGCTAAACATACTCAAACAGACTAAATACCAGAAAAATTAGAAAAAAAAAATTGATTTTAACAATATAATCAGCCATTGAAGAATCAATCCATGCAACATCGAAGAAAAAATAAATAAAAATGCAAAAAAAGTGTCCAAAACGTTAGAACAAAATTGAAACAAATGAAAATAACCATTGGTTTCCATGCGAAAAATTATAATATCAATGCTAGGTGTGTTTAGCATGCTTGCAAAAAAAAAAAAAAAAATACACTTTTAGAAATAAGTTCATTGTACTAAAATTTGTTGAGACTGATACCTTTTGCTTCACTTTATCTTTGTAAACAATTGCTTCATTTAATCTATTTAAATATTTTATGTCTATTATTTGCATAACTTTAATTGTATGGCTAATTCATACGTTTAACTTAAAAAGACAATATATGATTGAACTTTTTTTTTTTAAATGCTTGTAATTTAAAAACTAAGTAAAAGTGTAAAATAAAATTTATACAATCTTGTGGAGCAAATAATTAAATCTTTATAAAAAAATTAAAAAATAAGATTTTTTTAACCACTCAACAAATAAAAAATTAAAAGTTACAAGTTTTATGTGGTCATAATTTTGAACTAGAATGTTTTATGAAATCCGAATTCAACGCTAGGTAGACGAACTGTTAAAAAAAAGATCGTAAAAATGATAAAAACCGGCATACCTCCATCTTCAAAAAACCTTGTTTCCTTTTTAAACACTGAAATCGCATGCGCGTTTTTGTTATTTTTCGACAATCTTATAGTTTATTCGTTTGCAAATGGCTTTATACCTCTCCTTGATTTCTAAGAATTTACTTTTTCATCAATCTCAAATTCAAAGTGAAAAATTTTCTGGGCTCGTTCCTCAACAGTAGTGCTTTGAATCTAAAGTCCTTTTTGATTTACAATATCCAACACTAAACTAAGAATGGTTGGTTTAGATACCCGTAGATAATTGAAATTTATTAAGTTTGTGTTTCTAATATCATATTTTAGAGGTTTATGCAAATAAGAAATTAAATCGGAAAACTTATGTTTTCCGATTCACTGATATGTTATTTTAACGTTCTGAGAAGTTTTGCTCAGCGATGAGAAAATTTCACTCAGTATGTCAAATGTAAATCAAGTTGTTGCATCCGCAGAAATTAAGTTAGCATCCATAAGACAAAGTGTCTCAACAGCTAATTTAAATTGCAAAAGTGCTGAGAAGTTAAAACATTTACAAAATTGGTGTTTCAAAATGTATACGCAAATTTTACATCTTCCTGTTCTTTTTTTATATCTACTCGAGTGTTGCCTCTGCACCAACGCTGAAAATACCGGAGGGAGATAAAGTTAGATGGGGATTAAGGGTACAAAACTCCTTCCCTTTTATATTCTGAAATAAAATTTTTAAAAGGTTATAAATGTTGTAAAAAATAGCTTTATGAACAAATATATCAAATCATTAATTTTTGTTAATACCACACTTTTTAAAAAATTATTGAAAAAGTTCTCAACCTTCCTCCTCAACCTTTAATTATATCTGCTTTGTTTACATGCTTATCTGCTTTGTTTTTAATTTTTCAAACTTTACAAATTAAATATTTGTTAAAAGGTAATTACAAATTTATACTGACCTTTGTTTTCAAAGTGATCCGCTAGTCTTTCTAATGGTTTGTTTTAATTTAAATGGTTTTTAATAGATTTGGACTAAACCTTCAAATGAGTTGTGGCAGGCTCCCTGTAAGTTTGAAAAATGTCATTTTTAATCCAAAATTAAAAGTTTAATTTACATTTTAAAAGAAAGAAATTTACGTCTTTTAATTATATTAATCCTGTAAAAATAAACTACACGTGATTTTATCGGATAACTCTTGTGAAGTTGCCTGTTATATTGTTGCCAAAATATTAATTAATAACCAATATTTTGGCAATGTTTGTAATATGTTGCTAATTGCTTCGTACTCACTATTATCAACAGTAGTCAACTTACCACGATTATTTAGAAAACTTGTCTAGAGTTTTACAACTATAAGTTGTCAAGGTTTATAAATCCATCATTAACGCTTTTACAATATATCTGTGACAGTTTTTCTATGATTGATCACGTGTTTGAAGTTATTTATAAGTCTCAAATAAATCACGGTTAGAATACCAACCATTTTTATGTTCAAATCACCAAAATTGGGGAAAAGAAATACACTGTTACTTCAAAAATTTATTTTAACAACAACGGAAGGAGAGTTTGTGATTTGATTGTTGCATTAAAAAAAAAAAATGAACATATTTTGTTTTATATCAGTTTGTGTTGGATATTTTTATTCATTTAAAGCTCATTTTTAATGATTTTTGCATTTTATTTCTTGCACAGTCCTTAACAGTCTCAAAAACTTTACAACAAATAAAGTTAGAGATACAATCATTATGAAAAACATTTATTAACTGTAATAATTATCTATTATTAAAAAAAACAAACAATTAAGTTAAAGTTTCTGTATTTTATTCAGAATCATATTGGTCCTTTGGGTTTTACTAAATTTTGTTGAGATTTAAGTGTTTAAGGTTTTGTTAGTGTTTTTATCTCATTTTCTTCACATGTTTTCTATTATTATTTAACTTAAATAATTATCATCGTTAAACAATAAAATCTTGTTGTTACTAGTTTTAAGTGGTATCGAGTAAATAGTGCATTTTATCTAGATACTTTAAGCGTTCTTTGTTTTGTCTGCTCATGCGTCGCACAAACTTTGATAAACCTTTGGTAGTTTTTTCTGTTCAATAAGAACTTTGAAATTCGTTTTTGGAATCAATTAGTTGAACAGCAATTAAATTCTTTAAACAACGTTAAAGTATTCAAATGCACAAAAGCAGATATAAGTACTGTATGATTTTCCAATTATGTTTTATTTTGTTTTAAGGACTTTTTCGATTTTGAAAATTGACTCCGTACTTTAATGCTTCAAATTAGCGGGAATAAATATATAATTTTTCCATAGAAAAACTAAAGTAAGATGCGGTAATTTCGTCACTAATTCTCTCAATTTAAATAACTTGAGAACTAAAAATGAAAATCGAATTTTTTTTTTATTCCTAATAAGATTTTTATAAACTTTACATACTTTAATTTTTTTTTTAAATAACTAGAACAAAAAAAGTAGGGTGCCGAAATTTCCCAATAAAATCTAATTTCGAGGAAATTTCGCCTCCTATGTTATTTACAACATAAATTTTTTGTTTTGAATTATAAATCTTAACAACACATTTACAATCAGTTAAATAAAAGAAATATTACAATATTCAATAAGTGGCATGGGGTATGGCTATCGATACCAAGAGGTATCGGGCATGGCCATCTTTATACTAACATACTTTATACTAAGTATAAAGATGGTCATGGTATCGGGGCATTCCCCCTCCACCATTTTTACTTTTTTTTTCTTTTTTTTTTAGAAATGTAGGATATTTTAGGAGATTTGTTAATGAACCAGCCCCAGCTATCCTTTCTAGATGTTGAATTCTTTTTCCTAGTGTCCTTCGAGGTATACAGTATAACTCTGCAGCTCGCTTGCAACTCAGTTTGCCAGCTTTAACTTTTGTAATGGCCTTTTGCATTAGCTCTTCGCTATAATTGGTGACGGATTTTCTTTTGTAGTTTCGCGGTATTGTTGCTGATAATTGATCGATTTAATCAATTTGAATTGATTATAAGACCAACATGACCTGAGAAATTAATTACCAAAACAAGAGGGAGGGAAATAGTATTAATTATCCAATCAAAGCGCATTTCTATTTAATATAAATAGATGGCGAAATTCCCCCATTTACGTAATAACTTTGGAACCGATCAAAATTAGAAAGAAAAAAACAATACAAAGATTCTTTGAAAAATATCCAATATTTTAGTCTTTTAAATTTTGAATGGAAATAAATAATTTGATTTTCATAAGAATTTTAAATTTCCTGTTTTTTTATAGACTATTTTTGTCAATTAATTTTCTTATAAAGTTTTCACAAAAAGAAAATTTTTTTTTTACATAGTTTGATAAGAAATTTGTTTTTCTTCTAGGGGGCTGTTCTTAAATTATGTCAACAAAATAGGGGAAAGGAAGGGTCTGAATTTTTTTGACATTTGTTGACAAGGGGGAGGGGGGAAGGTAAAAACGTTTGACGTCAACAATGTAACTTTTTTTAAATAAATTTAGTTACTTAAAAAAAGAAAAATTAGCCAGCATTTGCAGTCCTGTGTTACATACTCTTCAAACCTTCAATATTTTAATAAAGCTATTGATATTCCTAGTTTTTAAAAACCGTGTTGTGTTTTAAAAAGACCCGACACGTACAGAACTAAATAAGCACACACGGGATGTTTACTCGTAACACTATTATTTTTTCAAAGTTGTTGTTTGTTAGTCTGCTATGCAAAAAAAAAAAAGCAAAAAGTTGCAATTTACAAAGTTTTAGTCCGATGTGAGAACAAAAATATATATATATATATATATATATATATATATATATATATATATATATATATATATATATATATATATATATATATATATATATATATATATATATATATATATATATATATATATATATATATATATATTAACTAGACGTTAATACCAGGTGTGGACAAACTGCAGTTGATGCGGCTCGTTAGCTCCATGCACAAATATTAATATAATATCTTATTAATAAAGATTTGGTAGATGATTTGAAAAAAAAGATTTGAAATAAAGATATTGGTAGCTCTTTAAAAATTCTGTTTTTAAAGTGTTACCAACATCTTTATTTCAATATTATATTAATACTTCTGCATGGAGCTAAATAGGCGCATCTTGACATTGAAAGAACCACACGAGGTTTGCAAGCCGCAGGTTGCCGACCCCTGGTATAAACGTTTAAATAATATAATGTAGACCATGTGCTTACATAATTCTTTTTTTTTTGCACATCAAACTAAAACTTTGTAAATTGCAACTTTTTGCTTTTCTGTCTTAATAGGTTGCTGACCCCTGTTTTATACAATTTGTTAAATGCATTTTTCGTTATACTAAACTCTTAGAAATAATTGGCTTTTACTGTGAAATTAACTTAGGCCTAAAGTTAAAGTGAGGAGGATTGGCAAATTGAAGTGTTGCATTAATTTCAAATATGTTCATATATTAAACGTGTTAGATGTATACATTTTTTTGAACACTCTTTAATCTTTATTTTTTTGTTTTGTAAGTTTTTGTAGCTATAAACTAGAAATTCGTTTTCAAGCTAAAGGTTTAATAACTTTTTTTATATACCGTTCACTTTAATTCACTTTTTGTTCAAAGCAAGCGTTTGTAATTTTTAATGTTTCTCTAAATAATTTATATTTTAATCTCTTTTTTATTTTACTTAAAAACTAGTCTGTTCAAAATATTGTTTGTTTTTGTTCCATTTAATTTTTTTTTTTGAAAGGGAGGGGGGGGGGAATTTAATGTGGACTCAATTTTTTAGGGAGTCTCTGGAAGTCTGACAAGTTACTGACAAGAGAAAGGCAAAAATTGCCAAAAAATTGTTGATGTAATTAATGGACAGCCCCTAATAGAAATTTGATTTATAAAAGTCTTATTCCTGAGTAAAGTTATAGTTATAAAAGTAGATATACACCAATTGGTGGTGAAATTTCTTGAGGCGAAATTACCCCATTTTACTCTATATATTTTAAAAAAATATATAGTTTTTATGATGATTTTAAATATGTTTTTTTTAACTGCATGCGTATCAAGTGTAACAATATATCGTGGTCCCTAATTATAAATATATCGTGGTCCCTATTAAATAAATATATTAAATAAAATATATTAAATAAATGTATTAAATAAATGTATTGTGGTCCCTATTTATTTAACAAAATAGTTTCCAGAAACGAATCACTATTAAATCTAAACAACAAACACTCTTTGAAAATAAAGCTAGAATCTACAATAATCAAATTAAACAGCTATAAGGAATTTTTTTTAAATTTTATTAAAAAAAATTTTAAAAAAATGTAGCTTAACTTTTAATACAAATCGATAATAAAAAATAATAATGTTAATAAAAAGGTAAATATGTACAACATACATATATACCACGTTTACAACTGATTTTTATGCGTATTACACGTCCAGATAAAGGTACTCGATGACAAGACTGACTTAAGTCTTCTGCGAGCTTCCTATAACTACTAACAAGTAATTCTACTTATCAATCTTACACAAATTTCGTTTTTATCATATTTATACACAAACATTAGTTTGAAATGTGGTAAATAAACTTATAGTCAAATTTCTAAACACGTCTCCGAAAAATCAGCTAATTTATTTTTATTTATTGTATATTTTTATTTTAACTGGAACAATATAGAGATATATTTATCGGATTATATTTATGTACACGTTATAACGTGATCGGATTATATTTATGTACACGTTATAACGTGTACATAAATATAATCCGATAAATATATCTCTATATTATTCCAGTTAAAATGAAAATATACAATAAATAAAAATAACCAATCACAGATTGGTGGTAATAGTAGTAACGTTACTGCATTGTTGTAATTGGCGTTTATTTTAACCGTGTCTCGGAGTTGTATGCAACTATATTTTTGTTTACTTTGTATATTTCAAACTTTATGTTTATGATATTTATGCTAGTATATCTTTAGCGCCAATCTGTGATTGGTTACTTGTAAATACTTTGTAATTGTAAAATAAACATGTAAAAAAAAAAAAAAAAAAGTGCATTAATGTAATTTTTTTTTTTGTCTAAATATATATCGTGAATTTTTGACAATTTAAACTTCAATTTCATAGATAATAAAACTTTTTTTTATTTAATAAAACAAGTTCTTACATATGTAAGATTTACTTAAAATTTTGACTTATGTAACTTTGTTTTAGTCACAAAATTATTGTGACATTGCATTATCAATCCATGATCTGAAGTAACCAACATTTGCAAAGACTGTGTAGGTTTTGTTTGATCGACAATCTCCAGATCCATGACTAACAGCTCCGTGAACAAACCATTTTCCGCCAACGTCACAAACAAGTGGACCACCGCTATCACCATGACAGCCAGAAATTGGTGTTGCTCCACCGTCACCGGCGCAAAGCATGCCTTTTGATATAGTAGTTGGTATTGTTTTTCTGTTCAAATTTTCGCACGTTTGTCGATCAACAACGTTCATTTTTGCTTCCTGAAGAATGTTTGTCATACTTCCAGGGTGAACTGTTTTGCCCCATCCTAAATTACATCTTTACAGTAAAAATTTGTTTAAGTTCATATACTTTAAGTTCATTTAATAGAAGTTTGTCTTTGTCTATATAATATCTTGTGAAGTTATTCATAAGAAGTTTGTTTTAATATTTTATAATTGCTAACTCTAACTAGATGTTATAAACTTTATTTTTTTAGCTCCAAACATAGTTGTAATTTTATTTTTGTGTTTGTCACAAACATAGTTGTAACTTTATTTTATTTTTGTGTTTGTCACAAACATAGTTGTAACTTTATTTAATTTTTGTGTTTGTCACAAAAGAAACACCTAACGACGAGCCACTTATTAAGTAGTTTTGTTTGCTAGCTTATATCATTGAGTATTAATTAGTGTTGTTATCGACTAAATTGACTAAGAGTCTACTTGTCGAAATTAGTTAACTTTGAAAAATCTTATCGTCGATTTATTCGGCTGTGATTTGACTAAAAGCCGACTTAGTCGAGTCATAATTCTAATATTCCTATAACTTTTTATTCGCTTTAACTTTATCAATCTTTAATTTTTGTTTTTTCATTTAATAACAATACCAAGTGGGCTCGAACGTAAAAAAGACATCTTTTAAACGTCTTATACACGTTTTGGGCGTCTTTTAAACGACTTTTGAACGTCTTTTTTTGGTCCGGTGCCCACTGGGTAACATGTACTATTGTAACAATTACGTACAACTTAGTTTTTTGTTTATTCTTTTAACGTTTTTTTTTTTTTTAACTCCTAGCATCAAAGCAATGCTTTTACCTTATTAAACTTTGCATATCGATCTGTTTTCATATTGATTTTTTTCATATGATATTAAAAAATGGAAAGCAAATAAAAATTACTTCATTATTTTTATGTAAATTTTTTTCGGAAAAAAGTTTATTTCCATATTTCCTTTCGACTTAGTTGATTTCAAAAATGTATTAGTCGAATTAAATCTACTTTAGAAAATATATAACTCGATTTAGTCGACAGTTAAATTATTTAAAAGTTGTAACAACACTAGTATTTATATTCTTTATTTTTAAGAAATTAATCCTCGTGATAATAATAATGAAAAAAAACTTAAAACTTAGTACTATAAGTTTTTGAAAACATCCCGAGTAGCAAACAATACTATAAATTTTTGAAAACATCTCGAGTAGCAAAAAATACTATAAGTTTTTGAAAACATCCCGAGTAGCAAACAATATTAGCGCAATATTGTTTACAGTATGTAAAGTATATAAACATTATTGTGCCAATATTGTTTGCTACTCGGAATTAACCGTGGTAAAAAAAAAAATTAAAAAAAAAAAGGTTATTATATATGTATATCAATCGTTTTTAGGGATATTTGATTGGGCTGGTCAAAATGATTGATCAAGCTTCATCTTTTACAGGCAATAATAAAAAAAGTTGATAAAAAAGATTAACTTTGTCACAAAATCAGTACTTTTTAGTGTTTTCTATTTTGAGTTTACTAAAACCTAAAGTTACTTTAACGTAAAAAAGTTGTTAAGTGTAATTCAGTTTAGAAACAGACTTTTTTTGTTTATATAACATAGGTCACAAACTTAGATCCGAAACATTTCCATGCAACATTTTAAAAGGCTAAAACTAAAATTAATAAAACTTGACATACCAGTAATAACACATGAAGATCCTGGTGCTGCTTCCGTAGTAGGTAAACATGCGGTGCTTACGTAACTGGTTAGATTACATTGTTTTGTTAATTTAACAATTGCTATGTCGTTGTCAAGTGTTTGTGGATTGTAACCTCTATGTTTTATGATTTTTAATGCTGGAATATCTTCCTCAGTTCCTTCATTAATATTTACATTGTGTTCTCCAGTTCTTAAATTCAATATTAGAAGTTTTATTAAAATAGTTAAAACTAAAATAAAAAAACACATTTTTTTTATAAATTTTAAAATATATATATGTATATATATATATATATATATATATATATATATATATATATATATATATATATATATATATATATATATATATATATATATATATATATATATATATATATATATATATATATATATATATATATATATGTATGTATATATATATATATATGTGTGTGTGTGTGTGTTCATCTTTTTTTTTAATTCTTATTCGATTTTCAACCGAATAAGAATTAAAAAAAAAGATGTTATGATGCTAAAAGTACTTATCTATAGAAAATGTATATTTAATTGGGAGAGAGGTACGTGGGTCTTATGTGCAAGAGTAGGTAATAATGTAAAAAAAAGGTATCTACTTGAGTTACGCCTAATAATCAATCATTTAACAATATTTCTATCGTATTGTTAAAATGTTTTCGGTGACAGGATTTTGCAATTCTCTTTGAGTGTCCATGTTCTATGTATATTTTATGTACAGCAACATTATACCAGAAAAAATTGTTATAAAATAAATATATTAAAAAAAAAAAAACCTACATCAATTAAAAAAAAAAAAAAAGTAGAAATAACAAACAGCAACAACACTACGTTATTAAAAAGAGAGAGAAAGAGAGAGATAAATCAAATCAAAGCGTTGATAAAATACGAAATATTTAATACCTTATCTTTATTTGCGAAGGATTGAATTCTTTTCCGTGTATACAATGAGCAGCAGTAAGAACCCATTCTTTATGAATTAATGTACCTCCACAAAATCCACTTCCTCCATTCAAAAGCAATACTTGCCAAGGCCAGGAGCCTTTCCTTGGAGTTTTCCCTCCAATTACGCGACTACTTTGAATTGTTGGGCTTCCACATCCTAAGGAAAAAGTTTTTTTTTTAAGTTAAACTTAATGCATCAAAATAACTCTGTAGCAATTTAAAGTACTAACAATTTTTGAATACTTTTATATTAATTCTTTTTTATTATTATTACACACTGCAAGGAGAGAAACTCCTGCAACAGAACATGAGTACATGTTCTGCTATAAGGAGATTAGGGGCTTAGTGCCAATTTTTATATCTTAGCTTGGTTTTTCTTTCCGTCAAAACTGTCCTTAAAACTTTTAACACTCTTCTGGAACACAGCCGAATTGTCCAAATTATTCCAGTGATTGACAACTCTGTTAATGAAAAAGTTGTGTCGGTGTGCACAGTTTTTTACAATTTCACGATTTAATCAATTACAATGTCCTCGTTCAGGAGCAATAGTTTCTGGTTTGGTATACCAGTTAACATGATCTATTTTTCTCAACTTTGTACTGTTGAATGCAGTCTGTGCGCGCTCTTTTATCTGTTAAGGTAGCAAGATTAAGAATTTCCAATCTTTTTTCATAATCAAAATTTTTAAGCGAGTGAGAGACTTTCGTAGGCATATGTTGAACATGCTCAATGCATTTAATATCTTTTTTTGAGTAAGCATTACATACAGGCACAGCAAACTCTAAATGAGAGTTATGTATAAATATTTCCAGAGGTTTATATCTCTACTCAGGAAAGCGCTTTCTATCCCAAGATACTATTGGCTTTGGAAGAACATTTTGTTGCATGCGTTTTCCAATCGAGATTAGAAATGATTGTCACACCAAGGTCGCATTAAGAGTCTGTTGAGACTGAATAATGACAAGATTTTCCAAAGGATATATTGTAACTATATTTAGGGTTACCATAGCCAAAATGCATAACTTTATATTTATCAACATTCAGTTTCATGAGCCAAATTTCTGTCCAAGTTACAATTGCATTTATTTCTCTTTGTAATTTTTAGGAATCTTCTTCATTTGATATCATTGGCTATTAATTTACTGTCATCAGCATAAAGCTTATAGGAATAATATTTTAAGACATTTGGAAGATCGTTTATATTGATTATAAATAACAGTGGTCCCAGCAGACTTCCTTGTGGTACGTCACTAGTGACATTCGCCCAATTTGAAATGCTAGCACAACACGTTGTTGCCTGTTTACTAGAAAATTTAATATCCACTTTAATAATTTTCCATTTATGCCATATGCTTTTAGTTTTTGTAAAAGTCTTAGATGTGTCACTTTTTCGAATACTCTAGCAAAATCTAAAAAAAATACATCAGCCCACTGTTTTTTTGAGATTATTTTCGTGACTTCTAATGTTTCCAATAAATTAGTAACACAACCTTTATTGCAAACAAACCCGTGTTGTTGTTTGGCTATGAGTTTATTTAAGTAGAGATAATTCATAACTGTGTCTTTTTTTGATTTGCTCCAAAACCTTACAAGGATATTGAAGTCAAGGAAACTGGGCGATAGTTTGCTGGATTACTACAATTACCACTTTTGTGTAACGGTGACACATTGGCTAATCTCCACATGTCAGGGATAACTCCTTCCTGTAAAGAGCTTGAAAATATCATATAGAGTGGCTTGGAAAATTCTAAGTGACATGCTTTTAGTGCCCAAGGGTGAACTTCATCAACCCCTGGAGTTTTGTTAACGTCCAAGTTGAGTAGGCATTTACTAATTTCTTTAATGAACAGAGTAGGTAATTAAACATTATTTTATTAATCATTATTTAGTTAAACATTAAAACAGTAAATAAACATTAAGTTTAATTAACATTTAAAGATATGATATAGGTTTAAAATAATAGAAATTACCTATGCCAGGCGTATTGGTTGTTACTGGTCCTATAAGAATTACAAATCATAATATAATGTATATTTACATAAAGTTGATCGGATTTTCATAAAGCGCTTTTAATCGAACTTTCATAAAATTTGCTAATTTATAAAATTTACTAATATTAAAATAAAATTTGTTCTTAATAGTTTTTCTTTTTATTGTTTAATTTAATTTAAGGAGTATTTATCAAAAGGTTTACAAATGAATTTTAAGTTTCTCAAAAACAAAACATTATTGCATAGTACTTTGTAATGTTTATCTTGTTATCATAAATTATTGATATTGTTGCATTTTTACTGCTCATCAGGATCAATCAGGATTATGATTTATTTGTTATAAATTATTATAAAAAATTAACTATGCAAAAAAAAAATATATATATATATATGAAATTTGTTGATTACTATGTTTAATACCTACCTATTGTAGATTTAGTTGTAGGAGCACCTGTTATTATAGTAGTAGGTTGAGTAGTAGGAGCACCTGTTACTATACCTGTATGGAAGTTTGAAAAATTATAAGATTTTTTTAAAAGGAATTAAATTTCTATCTCTAATATTTTAAATAATAATTTCAAATAAAAAGTTTGTAAAGTAAACTTTATTACAGTATTTGCATGTTTGTTGACAATATAACTTCATGAAAGCTGCCCATGAGGTATACGCGCACTTTAACTTGTTTTTTTGACACCATTGTTGAAAATTGTCCGAGCAAGCTTAAAAAAAAGCTATGAGTAGATCTATTTTTTAGTATTTTTTTTTTGTTATTATTAAGCATTTAATGTACCGTAACAATATACAAAATAAGTACCTGATGCCGTTGTAATTGTAGCAACCAGTAATAATGAGATAAACATCGTATTCATGGTTGTGTAATTAACTTTTGTGATCATATTTAGAAATTAAATATCTTTTATAGCCCTAACGCTTATTTATTCTCAAAAACATTTGCTAACCTACTTCCATAAACACAGTCTTGTTTGTTCACTTTCTCAAACTATGGTTTGTTGACCCACTCTACCTCTAAAAACATGGTTTGTAGACGCACTCTACCTCTACAAACATGGACTTGTTTGTACATATTGTACATCTGCTTTCATTGCTTATCAATATCAAATTTGAGGTTACTTACTTTTTGTGTGTTACTTTTATTATCGGATAGGTTTTTTTTCTTGATATTCGTTCGAATTTTAAATTATGAAAATTAAAAAAAAAAACAGTTTTAATTTATTTTATAATAAATAATAATAAATGAAATAAATTTATAAATATTCTAAATAAAACTTCTAAAATAAATAGACATAATAAAACTTTTCTAAATTATAAAAAAAAAAGGTATTAATAAAGTTTCAAGTAAAAATCAACTCAGCTGTCGTTATTGAAGAAACTCAGCTGTCATAAGTTTAGAAACGCTCATACTATTTCTATAAACTATCATTATACAGTATAACTTTTTTTTTAGTTATATATATATATATATATATATATATATATATATATATATATATATATATATATATATATATATACATATATATATATATATATATATATATATATATATATATATATATATATATATATATATATATATATATATATATATATATATATATATATATGTATATATATATATATATATATATATATATATATATATATATATATATATATATATATATATATATATATATATATTTCTATGAATATAAAATAATATGACGCTGATGTTGAACATATAATCAATATCAACCTAAATGATGTCGGTTTTATTTTCAGTAGTGTTCTCATAAAGGTTCAACAAAGAAGACTTAAAAACCATCTAAAAACTCCCCCTCCTCCTTTCCCCATTCGTTTTCTACCAACACTATATTTTTATCAAGTTTCTTGTTTCAATACTTTAATAATATATATAAACCAAAAAGACAATCATATTATTACATAATTTTTTTAATTTTTTAAATTTAAAGTTTTTGATTTATGTTTAGTTTTTTTTTTTTTTGTTGGCCTACATTCTTTTTTTAATTATTTCTGAATTATTACCAAATAATGAATAAAAAGATAAAACCAACAACAACAAAAAAAATTCATTGTTTTGTTTTGCGTTGATTCAACATTGTACTTTAAGCTGCTCATCTAGATATGGTTTTTACAAAACTTTAATGAAAAAGTTTAATATTTTTAAAGCTCTGCAATATTGTTAATTTTTATAGTATTTATTATATAAAAAAAACTGTGTCGCTCAATAAAACATTCTGCATAGCATTAAAAAAGACAACTGGAAAAAAAAATCTTATAAACTTTTCATAAAAAACCTTTCATAGGATTGTTAAATATTAAATTAAAAAAAAAATTCTTTACTTTTTGTCACCTCAATTTAAAAAAAAAAAAAACTAATTTTTTCATTAAATTGTAGAATTAGAATAATACTTTCTATATGCAATGAGTGAGATCTTCTCGCCTTTAAAATTAACTATTGAATGTTGAATTATAACCAAATTATTCACATAAAGTAGTAGAAAAAACCAAAAAAACCAAGACATTTTCATAATTTTTGGCATGTTCCTTGTTTCTTATATTTCATATAAGTTACAAACATGAACATTAATATGACAATTTAAAACTTTTTGCTTGTTAGGTGAAACAAACAAGTACGAATGTTTTTATCCTCATCTCGTACAAAATGGACCGTTCCTGGTTGAATGTGGGGGTTGTTTAACACCCTATGAAAATTATAATAAAAAATTAGTCCGACTCTGAAATCAGAAATTTGAATATTCGGCAGTTGGTAAATCTCAGCAAACGAGATCCTTCAGATTCTTCAGTAGACCTCCATCTCCGCTTTAAGATCTCTTCGGGACGGCTCTGCCTAAAACATTTAATATTCAAAGATTTGAATATTTAAAGCTCTTTAAAAATACAAAATGTTTTGTTTGGAACCTGGAAAAACACTTTTTTTTTTCAATTTTTAATCACCCCTTAATTACATCTCAACGCTGCATTTAATGTTTATTGAAAATATAAAGTTAAAAAATATTGGGATAATAATCCCGACAAACACGGTTGTTTAATATTAACACACCATACAACACAGTAGTCACACACAGTTGCAGTGGTCAGAGTTATATCTCAGAATCAAGAAGTTTGAGGTTCGTTGCCAGTTCTGGTCATATATGCGACACTGATAAAGAAGGAGGCGCAAACCTCCCGGTTTATTGCTGAATAAAGATAAAAAAGACGCAATTAGTATGTCTAGCATGTTTATATATTTGTGTATATAATCATGTTTGTATGGATAGTGGTTTCATATTTCAATATTCACGGAAGATTTTATTTAAGATCGATAATTTTGCTTTCGCAACTTTAGTTGAATGTTTAGTTCACAACTTTAGTTGAATACATTGCGTCAACGCTATTTCGTTTACATTGAAACCACGTGAACTCTATATATTGGATCAACTTTAGGTTTCGAAAAACAAAAATCAACTTTTGCGACTTTTTTTTACAGAGGTTGGACCAATATAACTGCGCAAGCTGTTTTTGTTGCGTCGGTATTAATCTTTTCAATGATATCATTGCCAAATAATGACTTGGATCAGCGCACAGTGGGGCAAAATAGCTTTAAAACTTTGTTATGGATTTTTAAGTTAAATAGTTATTTTAAGGGCATTTGTTAGACTTAGGAAAAGTTACTGCAAAGTTTTTTAAACATTTATTTACAATTGTCAGACGTTTTTAATGTATTTTCGAGTAATTTCGAGTCAAGTTTTTTAAAAAACAGGTAAGTAGGGAGTTTAGGCAACTTTTTTAGCTAATGTAAATATTTTTTATTTTAAATGCATTCCTTAATATATTTCATTTCCAAAAAGGTTTCAACCACTTCTGTAGCTTATGTAGTTCCAAAAGTATATGTATTTTAATATTTTCAATTCTTAGACATTTTATGAAATATTTTCTTAAAGTATATAATTTATATTTTTGGCACCGAAAAAAAAACTTTTTTAAAATTTTTTTTATTCCGTAAAAAGTCGCAGTAAAAAAACTTTTGATAAAATTTTATTAGAAGTTAAATCGAAAAGACAAATTATTATCAATTTATAAATATAATTTTTTTTAATAGTAGAATATGTTTTAAACTTTTTTACCTTTTTCTTAAATGTTTTGATTTGTAATACGTTAAGTGTGACAAAATTTTGAGGAGAAAGATTAACTTAAATTTTAAATTAACTTTTATTTGAACATTATTTAATAAAATATCTAATGAAAGACGTGGACCCAAATAAAACAGGCCGAAAACGTCGAAACACGTACAAAATAAGGATAAATCTAAAACTTATCTTCACACAAATGTTTAAACAAGAATGTTTAACAACAATATCAATTGCCAACAGTTTACAGCCACATTAAACAACTGTGTGTGAAGTAGGGTTTAATTTTTAAATGGAAACTGCAGCATCAGAGATAAAACTTACATTTCAAAAGTTTTAGACAATTCTTTTGCTGACTCCAGTACTAAAATATCTGATTAAAATTGAATTAACAAAAAAATATGATTTGTTAAAGAGAAAACCAACTTATAGTGACCACGAATTTGCAGATATTTCAAATGCAGCATTCTATCATTCTATCTAAATACAGAAAAAGCTTTGATCTCATATATTGCCAGATATATAGCTAAAATGGCATCAAAAAAAGTATCTGCATTAGTGATAAAGTACATATAATTATATATATAAAAAAAATTCTAGAAGGAACCCCTGAGTTGTGTGTACTCACAGAGCTCAGCTAATAGTTCATGCAGCATTTGTAAATTTGTGATATCTATTTGAAAAACTAATTTATAATAGTTTATTTCAAAAAGATATTCAGCTGCCTACCATGCAGTTGTGTTATTAACCTTCTAGCACACGGCATTGGGTAGTTAAGAACTAAAAGGTACATAAATTTGTACAAAAAGCAATAACAAACATTTAATTTATTGTAAAACTAAAATTAAAAGAAAGTAAATAAATGAAATATATATATAAAATGATTAAAATTATTTCCGTTTTTCACATTTAAAATAATTATTAGAAAGTTGTTTGGAAATGTTAAATTAGATTATATAACCTAGTAGTTAACAACTAGATTATATGTATAATTCTTTACTAATGTTAAACAAACTAATTTTTAATTAATTTAACTAAAAAATTTTATCATATTTAATTAAATTTAAAATAAAAATAAGAAAGAAAGATATTAGTAATATAAGTAACAATAAGTTTGTGTAACATTATTAATATTACACTAACTTGTTGTTTGAGTAAATTATTAAGAGTATAATATTTATTGCAATATATATTGTTTGAGTATAATATTTATTAGTAATAAATATTGTGATATATGTATTAGTAATATATATTGCGATATTATAAGAGTATAATATTTATTAGTAATATTGTTTGAGTAGATTATTAAGAGTAATGTAAAACAAAATATTATATATATTTTAGAAATTTACGTAAATATGTACTATTGTGTTTCTTTCTAAAACAATTGCTATGTAAAACCGAAAATTTCATTCTTGTTTGAGGCTTGTACATTTATTTTCATATTAAAAAAATATAAAAGTTCGTAACAAATATTTCTAAATTTGTAATCAACAAAATACGCCGCCATCTTGGGAGGCCAAAACTGGCTTCAAAAAACTTGCTGCATACGCTATATCCAGTTATATTTTGAGATCAGTGAAAGCAGCTAAAACCTATAATATAATACTTTACAGAATAAAGAAGTATAAAAGTTCATTATCCAATACCAAGTTAGGTTTGACAAGTAAATATACTGTCGTACAAGTATTTAATGAAGGTGAGGAAATAATGTTGAAAGACTATCTAATAAAAAGCTCTAAAACGAACTATGGGTTGACATATAAACAAGTACAGGAATTAGCATTTCATTATGCAATGAAACTTTGCAAATGTCCAAGTAAATGGGTGGAAAATAAACAAGCTGGTATAGAGTGGTTGAAAGGCTTCATGAAACGTCACCAAGAACTTTCACTTCGAAAACCTGAAAATACGAGTTTGTCTCGCTCAACAAGTTTTAATGAGCACAATGTAAATCAGTTTTTTGATAACTATGAAAAAGTATTAAAAAAACATTTCACTCCTGATAGAATTTATAATATCGATGAAACCAACATAATGACAGTAGTACAAGCACCCCATGTTATAGCATCACGTGGAATAAAACAAGTTGCACAGTGTGTATCTGCTGAACGTGGACAACTAATTACTATGTGTGGTATAAGAAATGCCATAGGATATTTCTTTCCGCCTGTCTTCATATTTCCAAGAGCACGGTTTCATGAAACCATGCTAAAAGGAGGACCTCCTGGTTGTATTGGTTATGCAAACTGTCCAAAAAGTGACTGGACGACAGGGCCACTGTTTTTAAGGTTCTAGAACATAAAAAAACTAGTCAGATGTTTGAAAGAGGATCCTGTTTTACTCTTAATTGATAATCATGAAAGCCATTGTACATTAGATGCCATTAATTATTGTTTTGAAAATGGAATGGTGGTTTTAACATTTCCTCCTCACTGCACTCACAGAATGCAACCTTTGGATGTGGCTGTTAATGGTCCTTTCAAGCAAAAGCTGTTTATTTCTCAGAACGACAGGCTTGTATGCAATCCGGGGAAAACAATAACAATACACAATTTAGTTGACATAGTGACACCAGCACAACAACATATATTGCCAGGAATATTGTTGCAGGTTTTTCAACACCTGGAATATATCCTTTTTCACGCCTTGCTTTCTGCAATGACAACTTTCAAAGTGCTGAAGTGACTAATCGTCCTTTGACAGAAACATTCAGTAAAGCTACTTCTGATAATTCACATCAAATTCTAAATAAGCCTGAAGACATAGTTATGCAAAAAGAAGATTTTAAAATGGATTATAAGAATTATGAGCAAACAAGTATAAGTAATGCCTTACAATCACAGCACACAATAACACCTGAATCTGTAAGACCATATCCAAAAGCTCTACCTCGTAAAAAAACTAATAAAGGCAGAAAAAGTGGGAAATCTAAGATTCTTACTGACACCCCAGAAAGAGAAGAAATAAAAAAAGCTTATCTTTTACGGAAGACAAAACTTCAAACCTCATTAGTAATTTCAAAACAAAAATCATCCAAAGTTGGATCTAAATCCTCAAAAGCAAAACTAAAATAAAAAATACTTTAATCTATGTTGAGTTATCGTAACTTTAAACTATTTTGATTTCTGAAAGTTCAAATTTTGTTGCTCGTAATGATGCTTTTAAAATTTAATGTTATATATATATATATATATATATATATATATATATATATATATATATATATATATATATATATGTTATTTATTAGGAATATTTGATACTTTGTTTTAGATAGTTAGATCAGTGGATGCTGTAAAATTTTTACATAACCCTTTTCAATTGTTACTACAGGGTGGACACGATTTCTAATGAAACTTAAATTCTCCTAATATTTGAAAGTTTCCCGATAAAATATAACTTGTTTAACCAACTCTCTAGAGTGATTAGATAGTATAGAAAATATATTTGATTCTTGCTTTTTGAAACTTAAACTTAATGAATTTTAATAATAAATTAATGCTCTATTTAAAAAAAAGTAAACTAGTTACTAGTTTTTTTCATTTGCTAGAAAAAATTCAAATCTGCCCCATGCTAATTCAATGCTGCCCCAGGTTGGGGCAGATTTGAACATTTTCGCGCATCTTGCTAGAACGAGAATACTGACTTTATTTTTAACTTACAATTTATACAAATGAAGCAATTTTTTTTCTTAATGATTAGTTTAACTTCAGAACAAAAAAAGTTGTTAAAATAATTTTTTATTGGATTTATAATAAAAAGAGTAAAAAGTGTTCAAAGGTGCCCCCCTCTCCCCTATATATATATATATATATATATATATATATATATATATATATATATATATATATATATATATATATATATATATATATATATATATATATATATATATATATATATATATATATATATATATATATATGTATATATATATATATATATATATATATATATATATATATATATATATATATATATATATATATATATATATATATATATATATGTTGATGATTAAGAGCACAAAGGGAATATGTCCAACATTAAACATTAGGTAAACATTAAACAACAAATTAGGTATTAAAAAACAAATTAGGTATTAAAGTATATAAAAGAAATGAAAATAAAATAGTAAAAAACAAGACAGAATTAAATGAGGAATTTGGTTAAAAATCATGACAATAAATAAATATCATGAGTTATTGTATGTTTTCAAACTTTTAAATTCAGATTTCTCAAAACAATGGTTAGTGGACGTATTCCCTTTGTGCTCTTAACCATCAATATATATATATTTATTTTTTATTTTTTTCTTCTCCAGGTATACCATATAAAATATACATTTATTATCGTGATAAAAAGAAAATTTATATACAAAGTTGTTATTATATATACGTATCAGATTGATAAAAATACATTAATATAGGTAATAATATTGATACATTGATGCAAACTTAAATATAAATTCTGGTATAATAACTGTTTTATATACTTATTTTTCTCTAAACTTCAATACCTAAAAAAAAAGAAATCAAAAAAGATTCAGCATTTTTGAGTATAAAACTATTTCAAATGTTATATATATATATATATATATATATATATATATATATATATATATATATATATATATATATATATATATATATATATATATATATATATATATATATATATATATATATATATATATACTTTTTTTTTTTTCTTTTTTTTACTTTTTATAATTTTTTTTTTAAATTTATTACAATCATTTTTACAAACTAAGAATATGCAGCATTGCTTGCCGTTTAAACGACGATGTTTTATTTAAGTTTTTTAATTTTTGATTTTTCAAGTTTTTCCATATTTTGGGACCCTGTGACATAATTGAAAATTCAGAACCCCGGGTTTTAATTTTTTTAATATAATAGTTATGGAAGCTATTTGATCGCAGATTATAACTTTGAGAAAATGATGACAAAAATATTTCTAAAAAAGAATTTGGTAAAATATTATTTTTATATTTGATTATAAAAATAAGAATCTGATATAAATCCAAGTTTTTCCAAGTTTAAGACTTTGTCATCGCATTGGAAGGATTGTCTATTCTACCTAGATAATGAATTGCTTTACAAGCATGGTTTTGTAAGCCTTGAAGTTTGATTAATTTTGTTTTATGTGTATTAGCCCACACTATTTAGCATATGTGAGATGACTGTGAATTAGATTAAAGTAAAGTTTTTCTCTTGAACAGAAATCAAGAAACGGGCAACATTAATATAAAATACCTATTGCAGATGATATTTTTGTTTCAATGTGTCCAACATGATTTCTCCATGATAAATTTTCATCAATTTGAACACCAAAAAACTTTGCATATTTTTCCCGCTTTATTGTTATGTTGTTAATGAGCAACTCTGCAATTTTTAACGGTAGAGACATTGATTGACGTTTTTATGAAATAAGATGTAGTTAGTTTTTTCACAGTTTAAGGAAAGTTTATTTGCTCTAAACCATAAATTAAAGTTTTCCAGTTCAGTATTCATTGTTCTGAACATCGATTTTAAGTTACTATAATTACAAAATAAGGTTGTGTCATCGGCATACATTATTGAAGATACTATTGATGATGCTTTATGCATATCATTGATGTAAATTAAAAACAATTACGGTCCTAAGATTGAGCCTTGAGGGACCCCACACTCAATATCAAGGACACTTGACTTTTTGTTAATTACAAACTGCTTTCTGTTACTCAGGTTTTTACCCATTTATACATTAGTCCTTTAATACCATTATGTTTTAATTTTGATAGTAAGATGTTGTGGTCAACTGTATCAAATGCTTTTGAAAGGTCTTAAAAAATACTCCGAGTACATGATCCCCTTTATCAAAAAATTGAAATATTTTATTAGTAAGTTCAACGATAGCATATTCTATTGAGCGATTTTTTTGAAACAATATTGATTTTCATATAAGAGTTTGTTTAACTTCAAGTAATTATAAATTCGATTGTAGATTGCTTTTTCATAAATTTTAGAGAACACTGGTAGGAGGGAAATTGGACGGTAGTTATGTCTAACTACCGTATTACTGTAATCTCCATTTTTATAAACAGGATTGATTTTAGCAATTTTTAACATATCAGGAAAAGTACTATGTTCAAAAGAAGACAATATTAGATGAAATAAGGGTTTCTTAATACATTCAATGACGTTTATTGCTACTTAGCTAATAATGTCATCATATCCGCATGACTTATATCGCTTTAATTCAGTCAGAGCTTTGTTAAATACTTTATAGGATATTTTTTCATTTGATATACACGATAGGGGTTTTTCTCCAATAAATTCATCAAACTTCTTATTTGACATCACTGTTTTTGAAGCTAGACTGAGACCAAGATTTACAAAGTGTTTCTTAAGTTCATGGTAAATATTTGATTTATTTGTAAAGTATTTATTATAAAATAATATTTTGTGAGGTATTCTTAAGGATTTCTTTTTTTCTCTGCAAGTTACTTCGTTTATAAGCGACCATATTTTTTTAATGTCTAATTTATTTTTTATTTAGCAGATTAGAAGAATACATTATTTTACTTGTCTAATATTTTTTTTGAAAAAACTGTTTATAGGGTTTGTATGTTTTTTCATCACCTTCATCCTTTGATTTAAAAAAAAAAATTTATATAAAGTTTTTGCTTTCGTTTAGACGATTTTATAAGATTACTCGTCATACATGGATTTTAACTCTTTACTTCAGATGTAACTATTTTTTAATTTTTTACTTCAGATGTTATTATGGGACAGACAGTATCAAAAATACATTTAAAAGTAGCTGTAATGTTATTAAATGCTTGATTTTCATCCTTAGGTGAGTATACATTTTTGCAGGACTCCTCAAATAGTTTATTTTTCAAATTATCGAGATTGTTTTTAGTATGGTTTCTTTTAGTGACAAGACATTTTTTATTATCACTATTAGATAGAATACCACGTGCAATGTGAAAAATGGGGAAATGGTCAGAAAAATCAGCAATTAAACAGACCAGATTCAAAATCAGAATTATAAGAGTTGTTTGTTAAAATATTGTCAATGGCAGAAGAAGTTTTTTGCGTAACTCTTGTTGGTTTAAAAATAGTAGGAATTATATTAAATTCAAGTAATGAATCAAAAAAAGATTTAATGTTGGAAAACTTTTCGTAATGTAAAGCATCTATATTTAAATCACCTGCAAAAAATATATACTTATCATGTTTACACATTTGTGATGTTATATTTTTCAAGCTATTAATAAAATTATTTTGATTTCTACAAAAAGGTCCATATGATAAGGAAATAAGTAATGATTTGTTAGTTTTATTCAAAACTTCTATACATAAGGTTTATATATGTTTATTTGTTTTGCTATTCGCTTTTTTTTTTTAATTCAAATTTTCACGAATATAGATAGCAAATCCGCCTCCAATGCCGCTCAGTCGTGGTTGGCTAATCAATTTATAAAGCGATAATTTATAAAGAGAATTTTCTACCTGAGGCATATTCGCTTCCTCCAATGTTTCCGAAATAACAAGACGCTCTTTTTCCATCTATATGATCTTTAAAGGCATTTATGGATTGAGCCCTGATCGCATTCGGCGCGAGTGCTTTCCAAGGGTTTACTACTCTGTTAGTAAAGAAATTAGCTCTTTCTTCACAATTATTAACGTTTTGTCTTTCCAATCGTTGGTTATCGCCACGTAAATTGTACGTTAATATAGATGGTGCAAGTTGTTGTTTATGAAAAAACGAAACTACTTCGAAACCGTTTTGTATTCTGAAATTTTGAATGAGATCTCCTCTTGTCCTACGGGTTTCTAGTGTTGTAATACCGAGTTTCGGAAGACGAGTTTCGAACGTTTCATTCTTGATTTCTGTGATGAGTTTAGTTGCCCTGTGCTGAACTTGTTTGAGTTTTTCGATATCTTTCCTGAGATGGGGAGACTCGCTTGAATTACGAATTCCAAGTGCGGTCTCACGTACGTTGTGTATAGGGTTTTACATAGTACTAACCCTCGACTGCGGAAAGCTTTTTTGAGTCTACCTAACATGCTGTTAGCCCTTGCTGAAGCTGATTCGACTTGTTGACAAACTTTCAAGTCGTCGGATACTAGAACTCCTAGGTCTCGCTCAAGTGTAGTTGTTTCTAGATTATGTACGATTACATTTCTGCCTGTCATCGTATACAGTTGTGTAGATTTATTTTTAGCTTTTCCAACATGCATTACTTTGCATTTATGTAGATTTAGACTCATTTGCCACTCGTGTGACCAGGCTACTTTGCTGTCTATGTCTGTTTGTAAAGATTTTAGATCATCATCATTATCAATAACTCTTATGATTTTGCTGTCATCGGCATAGATTTTTATATGCTTTTGTAGGTTGTCCGGCAAATCGTTTATGTAAATAATAAATAATAAAGGGCCTAGTACAGACCTTTGCGGAACTCCATTAGTGACTTCTTTCCATTCTGACTCTGCCCGTCAATGACAACTCTTTGTTGGCGATTTGAAAGCCACGCCTCTATCCATTTTAAAAGAGCTCCGCGAATGCCGTACGCTTGTAATTTATGAAGCAGTCTTCTATGAGAAACTATATCAAAAGCCTTGGCGAAGTCTGTGTAGATGACGTCTACTGCACTGCCCTGGTGAACTGATTCTGTTAAGATGTCTCGAGTCTCAAGAAGGTTCGATGTACATCCTTTCTTTTAGAGGAAACCATGCTGCTTCTTTGTAATGAGATCGTTTCCTATGCAGTGATTCATGATCGTTTCATTAATTGTGCCTTCCATAACTTTGCAGGGCACAGAAGTAAGAGAGACTGGTCGATAGTTTGCGGCCTTTTGCTTACTGTCTTTCTTATGAATAGGTGACACGTTCGATCGTTTCCATAAGTCTGGGACGATCCCTTTGTTGAAGGACTTCCGAAAAATTAGAGCCAGTGGACGTGCAAAGGCCTTCGTACAATTACGTAGCACTCGAGGGTGAATACCATCAAAACCCATAGATTTGGATTCTTTAAGACTTTCGAGTCTTTTTCTTATTTTTGACTCGGTAATGAAGGAATTGTCTGGATCGCACTTCCGTACGCACTTCGAAATTTGGTAGCTGAACAAGTGGGTCTGTTGTGAATACTGACTGAAAATAATCATTTAAGATTTTAGCGACTTCGTTTTTGTTGGTAGTTATATTTCCCGACAAGTCTTCCATAGTTCTAATAGTGTCTTTGACCAGCTTTTTATGTTTAACGTGTGTAGCTTTATTGGGTCTGATTTGAAGACATAAGCGATACCCATTTCATAGTCCACTACGGCCTTTCGAACTTCTTTTGAGACCTTTTTACAAGCGAGTTTGTGCTCCAGGCGTATCGACTCTTTAAGTGACGAACCGGCAGCTAGGAATTGTCGCCATGTGTCTCTTTTGTTATTTACTGCTTTGTTTATTGACTGTGTATTCCGCGGCTCTTTCTTTTCCTTGAAAGGCTCTGTCGTACTTGGAATATATAGTTTTACGGCCTCCTTATATTTTTCGATCAGTATTTTGTAGTTTTCGCGAGTTGAAGACAAACCTACTGTATTCTCCCAGTCATGAGCTGATATGTATGCCGAGAGCATATTGAAATTTGCTCTACTCCATATGAAACGTGGGTTGGTGAGAGTACCTTGAAGACTAGATTCAGGTAGAGCGTACGTACCTTTTTTCATGCAGTGGCTTGTCCCCTGGGTGTGCGACCCAAAGGTTCGCATTCTTCGAGAAATATAAGACGATCGGGTTCATCGGTAATTATTAAGTCAAGAGTACTTACTGGTCTGACATCTAGAGAATTGCGGTAAGTTAGGAACGTAATCGTCTAAGTAATATGACATTCGTCCAAGCATTTTTGGAATTTGAAGTCTGTTTGGTGTTCGTTCAATATGTGAGCAACAATAGCAGAGTTACCTCCAGTATCTAATTGCTCATATGTTGTGTGCGAAAAGTTAAAATCGCCGTATAAGAGAAGAGATGAGCATTTAAGGCTCTCGAGACTGCGCTTTGCAGCTTTGATTGAGTTGATGATTTGTGCTAGAACGTTATCATCTAGGTCGTGTGATCGGTATATGCAGCCTACTAGAACCGAATCATTTTGGCATTTAATGATTCTCCATATCTGTTCGATGTTTGCCGGCTTTTGTAGAATTTCGAAGTTTGTTTCGGATACTGTCAAATTATTTTTGATGTAAATAGCTACTCTGCCTGATTGACCATCTCTATTTCTGATAATAGCCTGATATCCTTCGATGTTTTTGTTTGAATTGTTGTTAAACCATGTCTCCGTGAAGAACATGATATTCGGTTTATTAGTTGTTATTTCTGATTGAATTCGTGCTGTCAATTCGTCCTTTTTTGAACCGTTTAATGAGCAAGGGTTGTGTGCCCAGAAGTGCAATTTATTTACGGATTCTTGGTGAATTGTGGGTTGCGGATTCGACTGTTTAGCTTTCGATTTTTGTGTGTTGTTGGCTTTGAGTTGATTTATTTTAGGCTTCTTCCTCGATTGTGATGAAATGATGCCGAATCTATTGGTGGCGACAGCGGGGGTTTGGGATTTTTGCAATTCTTGAAACTTTTTGAGATCGGCTCTGATCTGATCGAGTTGTGGCTTTGAGGCCCAGATGCATTTTTTTGGCTCGCTGACTCGCCTGCGTCAAT
The DNA here is from genome assembly GCF_022113875.1 of Hydra vulgaris. Lineage (NCBI taxonomy): Eukaryota > Metazoa > Cnidaria > Hydrozoa > Anthoathecata > Hydridae > Hydra > Hydra vulgaris. The sequence goes on along the minus strand of NC_061158.1, from coordinate 30,827,342 downwards.
GCATCTGACTTCTTTAGTGCGCCTATGGATGATCCAACGAAAGGGTTTAATAGATTGAACGGCAATTTCGTTGAATTCCTTGTTTTTACGTTTTTTGGTCGCTAACAGTTTATTAAATTCCAACTGCTTAGCTGGTGTTCTGTCCTCTCTGATGAAGACGTCTTTAAATTTAGAAATATTATGAAAGTTACCGTTTTTTAAGGCTTCCTTCTGATATTCAGACAATTTGAAAACGACTTTGACAATTCCGATTTGTTTTTTTGCGGAAGCGTCCACGTTTGTTTGGGTTCTGTTTTTGAAACGTTGAATATGTACGACGTTACTCCTATTAATTTTAATACTGTCAAGGAATTCATTAACGATTTCTGAATCCTCTTGCTCGGTAGATTCTTCTAAACCCACGATAATTGCACTTGATTCTCTCTCTTTTCGGGTATTAACTTCGGCTGCAGTTATGTTTAGAAGATGATTACGCTGAGTAGTATTTACTCTACCTATTAGGTTAACGGTGGATGAGTAAGAAACCGGAGCATTAGTTGGTCAATTAATAGGTCAAATTGTTGTCGTTTGTTCATTTCCTGTTTTTAGTGCTACAATTTCCTCCTTCAACTCATTGATTTACTTATTGTATTGTTGTTGAATTTCTGACAGTACTATCGTAAGTGCTGTTCTGAACATTGCGCCCACTTCTGTTCCGTATGTTTTATCGAAAGTTGCGCTGCTGCCAGTTAAGCTAAGTGGCTTCCGCTGTGGCTTCGTCTACAATCTCGTTGATTGTTTTGTCCATGTCAAATCGAATTTTGACTTAGATCGAATATTGCACAAATCGAGTTTTGTACAAAATCGAGTATTTTGCTTGAATCGAGTTTTGTTCAAAAACTTTAAAAATCTCTAAAACTAGGACAACTGACTTAACCAATTTACAGTATCTTATTCTACTAGTACGAGCCTCTTATTACCTTATTTACACAACTTTGAAAAATTTTAATGTGTTTTTTTCCGTATAATTAACTAATATTATTCAGTTGGTTACGAATATTAGTAAATATATACAAATTTTCGTAAATATATTTATTTATTGGTAAATAAATCCTAGGCACAAAATATGCAAAAATTATGAAAAAGTGTGAAAAAATTGTACTCAAAACTAGGAAAGAAACAATTCAAAAATTGTGCACGCTTAAAAAGATTAGCGGTTGAAACTACGGAAAGGTTTTAAAACTCTTAAAACAAGAAAAACAAATGTAAAATAAAATTATAAACTCAGTAAAAATATAAGCGAACTAAAGCTTAAATAAAATCTTATTTATGAAACAATGATATAGGAAGAAATAGTGTTAGAAATGTGTGTGTGTGTGTGTGTGTGTGTGTGTGTGTGTTTGTGTGTGTGTGTGTGTGTGTGTTAACGGAAGAAGTTTAATAAAGAAAAAAAAATAAAATAAAATAACCTTAAAATAAAAAATAATTGAGCTATCGGCTCAACCAGATACAATTGTACCTGCTTAAGCCGATAAATTGTATCTGCTTGAGCCGATAGCAGTTCTTTCAACATAACCATTGTAACAATATTTTCGCTACCATATTAGAGTTAATAAAACGAGGACTTACTTTTGTTGGAAATGAAATTGAAACCCAGGGTCTACCTTTACGTATCTAAGTGACTAAGTGAGGACATAAACAAAAAGCGCATTTTAAAAAAAATATTTAAATGCACTTTTTTTAGACCTATTAATGTATATTTTATTCACTTTAAAACTATTTTTTCATTACCATTAGATAGCGGAAAACCTAAAGTAGAAGAATCCCTAAAAAAATTTTGGAATTTTTAACAAGCTTTAGCTTTCAAGTAGTACTAAAACCTCGCGCATACGAGTTGTTTTTTAAACAAAAGAGTTGAGCTAGATTATGGGTTCTACAGGGTTAAAGGTCAGTCCTAGCTTAAAACATGGTTAAGATGGACCAGAGATTCTTTTATACATTACCACCAAAAAATGTTTCATAACGCCTTTTTGATTTTTTATTAAATGTCCAGTTTTGAAGTATTTCTTTTGCACGTGTTTTTCCACTTTGCCTCATAACATTTGTTGGTTCTATCGGGGTGATTAGAGGCAACAAAATATTCTACAAAGTTCTTAGTTTTAGCGTTAGAATACAAATTTCAATAGATTTAATTAAGGTAGTAGGCTTAATTTTGCGACTTTTTTATTAAATAATTTAAATTAAACTTTCAGTAAAGAAAAAAAAAAACAGTTTATAAGAAAAAGTTTGTCTTGATAAATTTTTTTTATTTTTTTTATTTTTAGGTGCCCCAAGAAGTCCTTACGATCTTATCACAGAGCACTGCGGAAGAGCATTTAATAGGAACTTCATGCCTTCTTCCCAACCGATGTCACAATACTTGATCTTACGTTTCTGAAGCAAGTGCGCTACCACTGCACTGCACCGGGTAAATCAATAAGTTTTAATTGCTCAAAGATCGTTCAAAATTTTTGTCACCCGGGGTTAGCAGGTGAGTTTGAACAAACTTTTCAATATAACTGCACTCGGCCTAAAGATATATTTTTTAATACTTGGTATATAATTCAATTACAGTGCTATTAACTTAAACTGTCGCTCTTGTCCTTAATTTATTTTCTCTATTATCTATCCTCTATTATATATTTTATTATTTATTCTCTGTTATCAATTCTGTTATCTGTTCTATTATTTATTCTACTATCTTTCCTTTATATCAATTCTATAATTTATTCTTTTGTCTATTCTATTATCTATCTTCTGTTATATATCCTCTATTATATCCTTCTCTATAAAAACTTTTGTATTTGCAGTTGTGATAGAAGGAAAACCTATTTAGTGATCTTTCTAAACTACTTTGTTTTGTCTAGAATATTATTTTTTGCTTTTCTTAAATTTTGATAATGTTATAGAATAAAATGGGGTAATTTCGCCACCAATTGTTGTATATCTACCTTTATAAGTACTTTACTCAGGAATAAGATTTTTTTATAATTCAAATTTCTATTAGAAGAAAAACATTTTTTTTATCAAATTATGTCAAAAAGAATCTTCTTTTTGTGAAAACGGTTTATAATAAATTAAAAGACAAAAAAATACTATAAAAAAACAAGAAATTGTCATAAAAATCAAACTATTTATTTTCATTCAAAATTTAAAAGACTAAAAATATTGGATATTTTTCAATGAACCTTTGTATTGTTTTTTTCTTTCTAATTTTGATCGGTTCCAAAGTTATTACGTAAATGGGGGAATTTCGCCACCTACTTATATAAAATAGAAATGCGCTTTGATTTGATAATTCATATTATTTCCCTTCCTCTTGTTTTGGTAATAATTTCTCAGGTCATGTTGGTCTTATAATCAATTCAAATTAATTAAATCAATCAATTATCAGCAATAATACCGTGAAACTACAAGAGAAAATTCGTCACCAATTATAGCGAAGAGCTAATGGAAAAAGCCATTACAAAATTTAAAGCTGGCAAACTGAGTTGCAAGCGAGCTGCAGAGTTATGCTGTATACCTCGAAGGACACTAGGAAAAAGAATTCAATATCCAGAAAGAATAGCTGGGGCTGGTTCATTAACAAATCTCCTAAAAGATACTACATTTCTAAAAAAAAAAAAAAAAAAAAAAAAATAGGTAAAAAAGGTAGATTGGGACATGCCCCTATATCTATCGGTATCGATGGCCATGCTTCCATTTATTGAATATTGTAATATTTCTTTTGTTTAGCTGATTGTAAATGTGTTTTTAAGATTTATAATTTAAAATAAAACATTTATGTTGTAAACAACATAGGTGACGAAATTTCCCGAAATTAGATTTTATTGGGGAAATTTCGCCACCCCACTTTTTCTGTTCTATTTATTTAAGAAAAAATTAAAAAAAATATTATATGTAAAGTTTATAAAAATCTTATCAACAATAAAAAAAAATTCCGATTTTCATTTTTAGTTCTCAATTTATGAAATTTAAAGAAACTACCCCATCTTACACTATCTGTTAAATGTTTTTAAATATTTTAAAAATCGTATAACTTTAACGCAAGCTGCGCTGTCTCTTGGATATAACGAGGCAAACAATTCTCTTGGATATAACGAGGCAAACAATTCTCTTGGATATAACGAGGCAAACAATTCTCTTGGATTCCAGTAAAGTTTTATTTGCAATGCAAATAAAACTTTACTGAAAAACGTTGACGAGATAACTACTTTGCATAAACGTGTGAATTCAGTTCATCAAATATATATATCATGTTTAATAATATTATAAAAATATTATAAAAACTATTATCAATATTATAAAAATTTGTTTTTTTTTTTGAAATTTTGTAGTCATTATAAGCAATTTATTTGATAAAATTAGTTTTATGATTTCTTTATAATTCTCCTATGTAATTAATAACTATCTTATGATAAAAATTTTAAATTTTAATTTTTTGATTTAGTTTAATATTAATTGGTGCTGATAACTGATTTTAATATTTATTTTAATATTTATTGGTATAACTGATTTTAATAGTCATTTTAATATTTATTGTTGCTAATAACTAATTTAAATATTCAATATTGTGTCTCAAAACAGTGTCTTTAAATATTTCAAAATCGAACTACCAATATTTTCAGATTATGGTTTTAAGATGTGCAATAGGGTGAAGTGAAAGTAACATTTTTCAGAAATTCAACTTTTCAACCTGATTTTTATATTAGCTATAAGAAAACTAAAAAAAGAGAGACCAAAGTAAGCAAAATGGGAAAAAAATTACCCCCTGCAGCAATTTTTGATTAATACTACTTATTATCGGTAGCGCAAGTTTTACATTAAAAATTATTTTTTTAAGTAGAAGTTAAAAAGTGAAAACATATTAGGTATGTTTAAATTATCCATTAGTATTATGACCAAAATAATCACTTTTGTATTGAAACTTTTTAAAACACATTTAAAAGAAAGATATTTCAATTGAAAAAATTGAATATTTGGCATAAAATTTATTAAAATAAATGCTCTACTCGAAGTTTCAATTCAAACCATATTTTTAAATGTTAGTAAGAATATTTTGTTTGTAAGTAAGAGTATTATTTATTATTAAATAGTAAATTCGTTATAATGTATAATATATTTATTAAGAATACTAATAAATTGAATATGGTTTGTGTTTACATGTCATGTTTCTATGGAGAGTTTAATACTTTGCTATGTTTACTTATACTATGATAATACTATAATTTACTAAAACTTTGATGAATATATTTCAGTAAATAGAATAAAGTTAAGATCTAAAATAGATCATACATTGTTTGGGTTTTCAAAGCCGCTCTCTGAGGTGCAACTGCCAACAGGACTAGACGTGATGCAGCATATGATATATTTGCTCCATCATTATCATCTTTAAAGCAAATGCGATTATCTCTCCCTTCTCTTTTATTTGTCTGGAAGCGCCATGGACTCTCAGATCTGCTGCAGCTTTAGCATCAGCTGTACTTAAAGATATTGGCATTATTTCAAATGATGACAAAAAATTATTTTAGGTGCCCCAAGAAGACCTAACGATCTTGTCACAAATCACCGCGGAAGTGCATTTAACCAGGAAGTTTTCGCCTCCTTCTTTACCGTAACGCAAAAATATGTCCAGAGCTCTTTTCGAACCTGAATTACTTGCTACTAGAACAAGCGTTCTAACCACTGCGCCACAGCGGCAATTAATATAAGAGTGAGATATACTAATATAAAAGCACATATTATTGATTCAGGAACCTGGAGGGGGCTTTTTGGGACACTGTACTTCTCATAGCGGAACAGCAGAAGTTATGAAATCTCAAATTCTTACGTACTCTAAAAAATATAATATCATTTTCGATGATTTGCAAGTGCTTGGCTGTGATGGAACAAATGTAAACACTAGAAACAAGAGTGGTATAGTTAGATTGATTGAATTAGAACTCCAACAACCTCTAAAATGGATAATTTGTTTGTTACATGCAAATGAGTTTTCACTCACCAAAATGTCTTAAAATTCTAAAAAAATGAGGACTTACATGTGCAATAAAATATTCAATAAACGACCAATCAGGATCAGCATATTTCTCACGAGCAACACGGATTTTTTCTTCAAATAAATCTAAGTAATTACCAAAAGTAATTTGGTGACCAAAACGTCATTTGTTTTCAGAATTGGATGGACCAACATCTGGTCCTAGATGCTATTTAGGTTCTATTGGAAAATCACTTGAAACTCATAAGATCTTTAAGGTTGTTAATTTTCAACCTATATACCATAATGTAGAAATATCAGAGTTGAACAGAAAAGTGCTCAGTACAGATCAGGCTTTATCTTATTGACATCTGCCAAGCTGTACTAATAGGCACTTGTTCTGTCAATCTGGGAAAGTGCAGCTCTTAAAAACTGGCACACCACAGCCAACAGAATCCTTAGACTTTGTATTTCTACCACCAGTCCTTCATCAAATTTAGTAACTATAACAACATATATTATGCGTGTTTATACTCCTATGTGATTCATCAACAAAAAGTAGTCTTCTGTTTTTTATGGCAGGATGCATCTATGCAGCGCAATAGTTAAATCACGGTATCTGCCAGATGCAGAAAAGTAGTAGACAAAGTTATTTAAACAAATGCATTCTTTGGCCATCAAAAAAATATTCTTTTGGTAATGATATCAGATGAACAGCCACAAATTCAAAAATTAGGTGTTAGGCGTATACAGAGAGCTAGAGAAGATAGAAGTCTAAATACTAATCAAACTAGTGTGCGGCAATTCAAAGTTCCGACTTTCAATTTTAGTGCAGCTCGCTGACGAGGAACTAAAAGAAGCAAAAGAGAATTGCATTCAACTTAGTAATCTTTTGGAAAAGTTACCTATAGAACGTTTGTGTAGAAGTTTGCCACACGCAACCTGTAGAACGTTTGTGTAAAGAGGGCGACAGCTGTTTCTGCCTCGGTTTGCGGCGAATCAAAAAGAGATAGTATGGATACGTGTCCGCCTGCAATTAAAAAAAAGTATGCTAAAATTTAACACCAAGACACATTATAACACTATTTAGTAATATTTTCTTTATGTATGTTAATATTATGTAATAAATTCACCTGTTCAACTCCTTTAAAATAACATGTTAATAAACTAGAAATAATAATTTCGAAAGGAATACTACAAATCAATATTCGGGATAAAAAATTTAAAATATGGAAAATTTGCCTAGTTTGGCCAAAAATTGCTGCAAAGGGTAATTCTTGTCCGATTTTACTCATTTTTTACTGATCACAAATGATGATTTTCTGACAACGGTTACAGAATATTGAAATAAATTGAAGAATATTGAAGTTAGTAAATTTGTTTTAATAATTTATGGACAAAATTATAACCATCTATAAGGTACAACAGTTTTAAGTCTATTTTATTAGTACTACTAATTTAATTTACAGCTACGTTATTATAGCCTTTATTATAAACAATATAATAGCCAGTGAAACTATATTAAAGCTAGTGAAACTCCAGATAAAACTATATTAAAGCTAGTGTAACTCCAGATAAACCTATATTATAGCTAGTGAAGCTCCAGATAAAACTATATTATGGCCAGTGTAGGTCTTGATAAAACTCAAGTAAAAACATTTATTAAAAATCGAGACAAGACTTCGTCAAGTGCAAATACTATCGCAGATCTTGCAAAGAGACATTACTAACTCTAAACAACATTTAGTACCATATGAAATTTCTATTTGCAAGTCAATCGTCTTAACCCAAAAAATACAGAATCGGTGAAGTATTTAATGCATGAAAAAAAATACCGTGGACCTGACTTGAACCCAAGTTGAATTATTAAAAATTTAATTTTTAATAAGATTTTTTACATTTTTTAAAATATTTTAATTAAATGTTAATTAAGTCAATTTAACAATTATAACAATATGTTTATGTTTTTTTTAATGAAAATAAATTAAATATAATATAGATTTTTTTAAAGATTTCCAAATACTTTTTCTTAGGTTTTATATCCAGTTTAAAAAAGTAAAATATTATAAAACAATAATTTTTTTCTTGTAAAGAAAATATTAATTGTATTTGAAGCTAAACAATTTAGCCCAGTTTAATTTTACTTCTCTTTTATAAATGATTCGCATAACTTTAATATAACTTTATTCGCATCGTTGTATTGAAAGAGTTACTTTCAGGTCTAATATACACACATACACACTCATTTAATTATCTAATATTCGCACATACACACTCATTTAATAATTTTTCTTTAAAACGGACGATCATTGTTAGAAACTTTTGTTTTAGAAGTTGAAAGTAATTTTTTTTTTGTTTTTTTGCTTGTTTGTTTTTTTGTAAAAAAATCAACAATATATCCAGGGTACAAAATCACCTGTACGAAATCTTAAACTTACAAAAACTACCTGTAGATAAATTATAAATCTAAAAAATTCAAATTAAAAATTTTTACTTATTTATTTTATATAATAAATATCAAAATCGAAAAAAATTATTAAATTCTAGAAAATGTTTTGGTTCTGACATAAAAAAGGTGCAACGCTGAGTATGATACAACATATGCTTCAGTATCGAAATTTAAGGCTTAGCTTACATGAGCAAGCCTTAATGCTGCATTGTACATTTGACTAGTAGACTCACATATACCTAAAAAAAAAGAGTTTTTATATAATTGATGGTTTTAAAAAACAAAATTACTTTGATCTAATTCATACATTAACTTAAAAAAAAAAAGCATACAAGTTAGCAAAAACATGTTAATAAATAACTAGATAAAAGAAACACGTCTAAGATAATAATATGAAGAACAATTAAGTGGAGGCTTACCCCTAGATGCTGCCATATCCATTACTCTCTCCGGAACAAACTTTATCTTTGGATCGTCATAATAGGTCAATAAAAAATCACATCCATTCTATAAATAATAATATTGTTAAATTATTTAAAATAACATAAAGCAATATGACACTATAAAGCAAGCAAAAACTAGTATTGAGTACAAAAATCAACCTGGTTAAAATCACTTTTGTGTGGCTTAATAATCATTTTTGAATCATAAATATCGACTCTTTCTACACCATTACTATAAGGTATTGTAGACTTATCAGTTGCTGATTGACATAAAATCATTACCTTTCTCTTATCATCTATCTGCCAAAAAAAAGGAACCATTTATAAAATATTAACAAAAAATTTAAATAATAAACAACTTCGTTGTTCTATGTACCTTGTAACGCCGTAAATAAATATATTCACGAGTTGAAAAAGGATATGGGCACTTTGTGACCCAATGAACAAGTTGTGAATTAGTTTCATCATTTGAGTCAACAAGATCAAGTTTAACCACATATGGATCCCACGATTTACGATATTCAGTATTTATCTATCAAAATAGGTGAAAATGAAAGTATTGAAAAAAATAAGTGAAAACGAAAGTATTGAAAAAACAAACAACAACTGATAAAGTTATAGTAACAAAAATTTTTTATTGAAAAGTTTACATATCATAGAAATATTTTACTTGAACATTGAAGAGGTGATTCGCCGTAATGTTATAGAATGTAGCTTGAACTAAATATTATTAAAAAAGAAAAAATAATTATTTATAGTTTGAATTTACAATATGGTTTTTACTTTAATTATTTAATTATTCTTAACTATTAAATTCATATTAGGTAAACATATATGTAACTAATAATAATCATAAGTATTTTTTATTTCAATAAATTGGATTACAACTAAACTGTTATAATGGATTTTTCAATTGTTTTTTTATGTTTCAAAACCTATAAATAATTTCATTCCATGTTTTATTATCAAATTCATCTGGACCAGCAATATCAAAACATTAACTTATTGAAAAATAACACAGATACAGATAATTTCTCTACTTTGTATTAAGAAGATTAAGTGCAAAAAATCTATGCTCAACAACACTTGGTGTGATCAGTTTAAAAGTTTAAAAGGCTTCATGAATGAAGAATATTTCCAAAGCTTTTTATAAAGTTAAATATACTTTCTTCACATTATTTTTGATTATTTTTGCAACTTGCCAGATCTTAACTTATTGGGTATAACTTTTTCCTGTTAGTAATTTCATAGCCTTTTTAAAATATAATAAAATATAATAAAGTACAGTTCAAAATCTTGGTCCAATTTATTTAAAGCTGCAGCTGATTTTGCTTTGTTATTTAAAATCCATTGATATGATAAACTTATCAAAACTTCTTTTTTATCCATCCTTATCTACAATGAACTACTTTGTAATTATAAAACTACTTATGACAACAGTTGTAAAATACAGTCAATGAAAAAAAACTTTCTTCAAAGTTATTTATTTGGATTTAATGTTTAATTTTTTTATAATCATTTTTCTAAAATTATTTGATATAAAAAACATCAAACAATCATTTAAATATACCAAATAAAAACCAAAAAATACCAAACAAGTCAGTTCACAAATTTAATGACATTTCAATAATAAATTATTTCTAAAAATAATAACAATTGTAATAATTTATTATTTATTGTTAGCCTGGGCCTCAAAAAAGTCATATTTTATAACTTTCATTCAAATTTATGACAAGTTAATTTTTGTGTAGCAATAATAAAAAAAGTCACAATTTGCACAAGTCAAAATATTTCAAAATCAATAAGCAGTCTAGATTATAAATATTGGTTTAAAACTTTTGAATACTTCTTAAATATTACCCCAAGAAGGTATCTAATCATATATATATATATATATATATATATATATATATATATATATATATATATATATATATATATATATATATATATATATATATATATATATATATATATATATATATATACATATATATAACAACACACACACAGACACACACAGTGGTTTTCATAAATTTAGGCGCACTCATATTTAAGAATAGAAATATTTAGTTTTTTAACGATAAAACAATAACAAAAAAAGAATTTGGTTTAGTTTTTTTTTTTCTATTTAATAGATAAATACATACAGAATACAGAATTAAAAAAAAAATTTACAAAAAAAATACAAATACTAAGTAATATTTAGGTAAAACTACATGGTATTAAAAAAATAAGACAAAAAAAAATTATTCATAAATTTAGATACACAATACATTAGGAGGCGTAATTTATAAACCAATCAATATTTTGTGCATTCGCCTTTTGCTTTAACACAACTAAGAACTCTTCTAGGCATAGACTCAACAAGACTTTTGCACATCGTATACCAGGTCTCTTTAAGGACGTCCTTCAGCTGGCCAAGTGTGGAATTTTGAACCTTTGCCAATTCATGGTCAATCCAAGCCCAAATGTTTTCAATTGTGTTCAAATCAGGTGAATATGGAGGCCACGGTATTGTCTTGAAACTATTATCATTGAACCACTCCTTTGTATAGTATGCAATATGTACAATAGCGCCATCTTGTTGAAGTTTCCATGATTTATGATTGAGCATAAGCAGGTCAATTGATGGAATTAATCTGTTTTCCAGTACTTCTAAGTATATTTTGGAGTTGATTCTTCCGGTGTAAGTTTGGTACATACCAACACCTTTGTAATTGAAGCATGACCAGATTCCTATCAAGCCTCCTCCATTTTTGTACAGTTGGTTCAATGTACCTGTAAGCCATTCGTAAGCCATTCTTTTGACTGTTATGTTAGATTTGCGGTTGATAAGCTCAAAGTTACTCTCATCACTTCACATGTTTTTCTATTGTTCTATTGTCCAATACCTTCTTTCACGACACCATTTTAGTCTCCTTTGTTTATCATATGGACACAGGAGCGTTTTCTTCAAAGCAGAGTAGGCTTCAATCTTGTATTTGATAAGTATTTAGCAGACAGTGCTTTGAGAAATAAAAGTATTTCGATATGTATTGAATTCTGTGGTCAGTTCTTTGTAACTAATTCTTGAAGTAGCTCTGACAGCTCTAAAAAGAACACTGTAGCCCTTTCTGGTGGTTGACAAGGGTCTACTGGCCTCATTTTCTCGCTGGCACCACCAGTGTGAAAAAAGTTTTGCTTCGCTATCCGAACGCATTTTTCAGAAACTCCAATTAACCTGGCAATTTCTCTATTACTTTTGGTTCCTACTTTGATGTGAGCAATAAATTGCCATCTTTCACCTTGAGTGATACATCTTTTGCCCATTTTTTGCGTCTTTTTAGTGCAAAACTAACTTAACTTTTGTTTATTTATTAAATAATAATTAACTAATTCCAGGTAAGTCATATTTATATAATGTTTTTTTGACAAAATCAATCAATTTAGGCCTATTAATGAGAAATATAGGAAAAAAACTACTAATTAACTATCAACTACAAGGGTTGAATTAACGCATCTTGATTTGCGATATCTGTTAAATTATCTGGTCTTCAAAGTTTTAGTTTATGGAAAACCACAAAATTTACGGAATAGGCAAATAAACTTTAATTTGTTAGTGAAAATGTTATGAAAAACAAAACAATAAATTTATGACTACAAAAGTAATAACACTACAGTGTTGTTACTTTTATAACACACTTTTAAGTTACATTTATAGTTTATTGTTTGATCAAACAACACATAATCAAGATATTATAAATAAAAATAATTTAGTTAAGTAATTCCAAACTTTAATTAAAGTAGTAATGCATCTAAAAAAAATACAATGGATATTTAAACAATGCTAAAAAACCTCAGCAACTTTTACGAACACATATTTTTATAAACAGTTTAGCATTTCTAAACAAATGTAAATGTCAGTACTACTCTCAGTGGCGAAACTGCGGGATGGGGGGGGGGGGGGTTGCATGGGCGATATGGGGCTTATTTTGAAAATCGTGTTATTTGTTTATAACAAGTCACTTGTTGTAAACAAAAAACTATATCTCAAAACAAAAATTCAGTGAAAATTGGCCTTTAAATTAAAAAAAATATATATTGGTAACCGATAAATAATAAAACTTTCATTGTAAATCCTCCCGCTTTTTTTTATTATTTCCTCCTCCCATTTTATACATCCTGACTAAAATTCCCACCCCCACCTACCTTTGTATTAAGCACATTAGAGTAGTCAGTAGCAAAATTTTCAAAATGAGCCCCATATTGCCCATGCAACCTAAAATTAGTTTAAAAATAGGACACTTTTTGTCTGCTAACCCCCTCCCCCCCTCCCGCAGTTTCGCCACTGAGAGTAGTACTGACATTTACTTAAAACTAAAAACAGAGGTGTTCAATTTAATAAATTTTAGTTATAAAGAAGTATATTTAGAAATATATTTTTTTGTCTTTACCTTTATTATGATTTAATTGATTAAATAAGATAACAAAATTTAAGTTTTTAGCCTCCCCCCCCCCCTTTTAATATAAATTTCTCCTAAGAAGTAAATTACCAGTGTTTTCATTGGTTGATTTTAAAGTGAACGCGCGTTTTTTCCGGACCGTTTGTAAGATGTTTAGAAATGCTAAACTGTTTATAAAAATATGTATTCGTTAAAGTTGCTGAGGTTTTTAACATTGTTTAAATGTCCATTGTATTTTTTCTAGATGCATTACTACTTTAATTAAAGTTTGGAATTACTTAACTAAATCATTTTTATTTAAAATAGCTTGATTATGTGTTGTTGGATCAAACAATAAACTATAAATGTAACATAAAAGAGTGTTATAAAAGTAACAACACTGTAGTATTATTAATTTTGTAGTCATAAATTTATTGTTTTGTTTTTCATAACATTTTCACTAACAAATTAAAGTTTATTTGCCTATTCCGTAAATTTCGTGGTTTTCCATAAACTGAAACTTTGAAGACCAGATAATTTAACAGATATTGCAAATCGCGATGCGTTAATTCAACCCTTGAATTAAAAAAGTAAAATCAAACTTATCAATTAACTTTTTTGTGTTAATTGTTATAGAATGAGCAATTAGCATCCTGTAAAAAAAAATGTCTTGTTGGGTCTCAAATGAAGGAAAACTATGTAAAAATTTCAAGAAATAATATTTCAAAATGATTGATATTTTTAAAATTTTTATATAATTTCGCTTCATTTGAGACCCAACATGACATACTTTCGAAAAACTTTTTTAAAACAATATTAGCAACCTATTTAATGTTAGAAGGTCAGTAGCAGCCCCTTAAAATATTTTTTGTTCAAAAACTTTTAAATCCAGCATTTTTCTATTATATACAACATATTTAGGGGGTGCCAGCAGTCATTTTCAAAAAAAGTTGTTTTTAGAACCACTCTTATATATATATATATATATATATATATATATATATATATATATATATATATATATATATATATATATATATATATATATATATATATATATATATATATATATATATATATATATATATTTAATAAAATAAACAAGTTAGTGATATAAAAATGTGTTACATTATATTTTTGAAAAAAAATTATAACATTAACCTTTGTATTTATAGAGACCGTTAGGTAGCCTCTTCCGAAATACTATACAATGTTCACTACTTGTAAATTCAGACCAATCATCTGGAACAGTGTTTACTAATTTGCTTCCTGACGGAGACAACTGAAACTGGGATATATTGTCATTGTAATACCTAATTAACAATAAATTATTATTTTAGAAATATGTAAATAAAAAATATCTAAATAAAGTCACATAGAAACAATTTAACACTAAAATATACAAAAACTTTATACATTGAAAATATTAAAAGATATTAGACTAATGGCTAAAATAGAAAGCTATTTTCTAAATCTTTTTAACAACAGTATTTTATTGAAAATATTGTGCAAACAATCTACATCAATAAATTAAAATTGATGCATAGTTTACATAAACCAATTATCTAAAACTGTTACGAAAAATTGGAAATATTTAATAACTCTTCCTTTTCATTAAACATTATCAACTACATTAATTTAATCATATTATGTTATTATTTTTTGAGAATAATAACATACTTCTATATTCCAACATTTTGAACTTTCTTTTTTTTTTCCTGAATCTATTCACTACATTTCTAAAGAACTTTACATCCTTGTATGGAATAATGTTGATGAGAGTAACTCTATTGGTTAAAGATGTCATTTTAGATTGCATCAAGAACTTGAAATTCACTAAATACGGAGGAAGATAAAAGTATAAAATAAAAATATTTGGACATGTAAAAAGACTGAAAGTAAAAAAATGGAGATTTGATAAAATTTACAAAATTCATAAAAATGCTGAAAAAATTGATTGGTTTATACTACCAAAAAAATCATTTATTATATGTACCTTGATATCTATATTAAAGACACTTGAATAAAAGTTTTACACTTGATTATAAGTTTGTGAGAAAAGTTTTTTATAAATTGTTAAAACCAATTATTTCATGAAAATTTTATTAAATTTAAAAATTTACTGACTAAATGAAAAAATATTTAATCAACAACTTTCTCATTAATTTATTATTATTTTATTCTGATTCACTCCTAACAAGGCTGCAACCAACCACTATTAAGTTGGGAGTTATTAGAAAAAGAAAAAAAAAAAATTATAGAAGATATAGAGCAAGGAAACGATTGACAGAAAACTTGAAAAGTTGTAAGACTGTTTTGAGAAATCAAAAAGAAAATACTTTTTTTCAAGACAAGAGTATAAAATTGAGTCAACAGCAAAAAGAGTTACTTTAGATATAAGGTTGTCAGGAAGATCATTAATGAAAAAAAGAAACAAAACAGAATCAAGGATAGAACCTTGAAGTAACCCAAAAGTTACTGAAAATGTAGAAGAGTGTTAGCTTTCAAGGATGATTTTATTAAAACGTTTAGAATGAAAAAATTTGATAACCTAAAAATTTTTCCAGGTACACAATATGATGCAAGCTTATGAAGAAGGCCAACATGCTAAACTTTGTTATTGTACAGCCTTAAGGCAAGTATATGATTATTGAAGTCTTTGAGAATGAATCAGATATCAAAGGAATAGCGGAATTTAAATTAGTCTCTCAAAGAGCAAGCAAGTCTGGTAAATTTAGCAAGAGATAAGATTCAACTGATGGCAGGTTGCTTCGATGACCACAATACTTTTATACTTAAGTTTGGAGCTTGTGCAAGCTCCAAACTTAAGTATACCTATGCCAAATGTGTGAAAGTATCCTATCTAGAACATCAAAAAATCATGTGGGGGTTCATGCACAAATTCCACCCCTTATATACTGGCCCTGAGTAAGGGGTATTTCAGGCAACCTATTTTTTGAGTCGACAAATAACAGATTTTAGCAGTGCCATGGCTAATAGGTTGGAGCCCCCCCCAAAAAAAACATGTCATTTAGGTCTCAAAATCTTCCAAATTTTACTGCTAGGTTTTGCTAATATAAAGAGCTCCTTGAATTAGTCAAAGGGCACAAAATTTTCTGCTCCCCCCCCCACTTAAAATTAGGGGTAAAGGTAACCTAACCTCAGCAGGGTTTTAGACTTTGTTTTTGATATTACTGATCTTGCGTAGGAAACGTTTTTTACTAACTTACTAAAGAGGGGTGTCTGAAAAAAACGTCTGCTTTAAGTATAGTTTATTTTTATTTGATTCGTCATTAAAACAAAAAAAAGCACAATATGGTTCGATGACCGGGAATCAAACACCAGTCTCTGCCCATATCATTAACTATTCAAACACATTGCTAATTTAACTTTATTAAAATTAATATTTGCATATATATTTGAAGACGTTTTTTAAATTGGGATCCCGTGCTGCAAACAAAGAGTGGATAAAGTATCCACCTTTTTTTTTTCCATAATCTTTTTCATTGGAAAAAAAAAGTTTTTTTGGGGAGGCGGGGGGAGGAGAGATTTTAAAAATGTACACACCTTTTAAGGAGGTGGAGGGTGAGGGGGTCAAATTTTGAAATTTTTGGTGTACGTTCTTTATGGACAACCCCTAATTGCAACATTTTAATATAAATGGTAAAAACTGGGCTAATTAATTCAAAAAATTTATAAATAAAATTTAAATTTTCACTTTATTATAATTTATTATATATTTGTATGACTTTGAATAAACATAATCTTAATTCTGAATAAATTGCTCTTTAAACAGTTTTTATGTTATTGATCTCAAAATGAACAAAATTTATATAGGTAAATGATTGCTAAAAACAGGTGCCACGAGTACCCCTAAATTTAATATTTATTAAGTTTGCAAAATATATACTTATTTGGCTTTAACTTTAAATAAACTTAATTTAAAAAAAAGACATAAATTAAAACATCAACAAATAGTAAAATAATAATAATAATAATAATAAAATGATTTAAAACTGTACGAAATCAAGAACATTATTAAACATAATTTTAAATGTAATTTTTGAAAATCATCTTTTTTTTCTTTACTGTAATCAGTCATAAAAACAGTAGTTAAGAATCTGAAACAGTGCTTGAAAAAATATTTTTTAAAATGTAGATCATAGATCTTAGCACCATAAGATGCACTTTATAGCAAATAGCATACTATCATATGGTATAAATTTATACTACAAATTTACTTTTAAAATAAACACTAAAATAAAATAAAAAATAAAGTATATTACATGTCAAGTTCAGTTTCTGAAATTCCAGTGTGCAACCAACAACCTGTAAAACATTTACTTTGATCTTTTAAAGAATTTATCATATTGCATTTGCAACTCTTAAATTTTTCATTCTGATGAATTAATGTTTGGCTATTGCTAGAGTCTGAGGTTTTTACTTTTTGTTTATTTTTTGTATTACGAAAGTCTTCCAAGTTTTGTTCTTGCTGCATGCATATCTTGTGGTAATTAGCTATAAAATTGTGTAAATTTGCATGTTTTTTAAATTCCTGTTTACTGCAACTACCCTCATCTCCATCCATGGATAAAGCTGATGTAAAATTTGAGCTATGATTCTCAACTAGGTACATAAAGTCTTTCCTAGCTTCATAGTTAGCGATTGTTAAAAATAAACCAGAAAGTAGTCTTAACATTTTATTTCTAGTAACATTATCTCGTAAACAAGCCAGGTCTTTTCCTGTTTTTTCTTTAGCTATATCTCTTATTCCATGTCCAAGAACTCTGGCAATATATGAAAGCCCCCTGTAATTTAAACGAGGTGGAAGTCTTTCATTTGATTTTTGGTATATAGTATTAAATGTAACATTATTACACAATTTATTTACTTTATTCCTCATGCTACGAATCCAATTATGTTCATTCATTATATAATATATCTAGTAAAAATATATTGAAATACTTATTAAATATTAAAAATGAAAATTGAAAAAATATAATTTTAAAAGGTTTTATAAAAAGTTTCTTTGATAAATTTTTTCGAGTTTTATTATACATTTTATATTACTGCTCAACTACGAAGAATTTAAAAAAATATGTTAAAATTTTTATAAAATTTATTAATTCAAACTATTTCTGTTATCCTATATTTATAATTCTTTCCTTTAATTATTACAGTTTCACATTAACATGGTTCCACTGTATTTCATTTTAAATTTAAATTAAGTTTAATTTCAAAATTTGCCATAATCAATTTTTATCATTTGCAATAACTCAGGGGGTAATTAAATTATTTTGAATCTTACCAAATATTAAGATTCAAAGCAATCTTAGAAAAAAGTTATTCAATTAAATTTAGTAAAGAAATAATACAAAACAATAGAGAAAAAAGATAAATTAAAAAATTTATATTTGGATTTAACCATGTAAATTTAAACCATTTCATCAACCCCTTTATATTTTCTTCAAATTTCAACCAGGGATAACTAATTATGAAACATGAAATAATGTAAAACTAATTTAATTTTAACTCTGAATTTCAAATCTTTTAATATTAAATCTAACTTATTTTAAGCACTTAACTAAAAATTGTTAAAAAGATATAAAGTTTTAAAATCCAGTTGAAAATGCCCTTTTCTGTCTGCCATTATGGGTTTTGCAGTGATACTTTTTAATGAGTACATTTGACGGTGTTCAATCCAAAAATGTAGAAATAACTCATTTTAAATTATTGATGGTTACTTTTTGATATTATAAAGGTCAAGACAAACTTTTGCTCCGTTACCATAGATTATGCTTTAATTTATTACTAGAGTCATCCGACCTGAAATATTTGAAAGAAGAATAAATTAAAGAAGAGATGTTTGGCTAATATAACATAAAATATGGTTTTGGTGTTTTGAAACAAAATTTAGATATGCTATTTTGAAAATTTGGCAGAAAATTCTTTATTTGGGATCACATTCTCTATTATAGATTTTATTGTCATACTTTTTCAAGAACTTTCAATTCTCTGCAGCAGAAAATTATTTCAATGATTTCATGATAAGAAATATCTAGGCCTGCAGCATTCAATATCAATTTCACATTTTAATGTATTGTATGTACACAGAATGCGTGCCTTTTGGACAAGCAAAGATCCATCATTTAAGCTAAAGACTGCAAAATCTGGAGATTTTTTATTTATTTATCTTTATCTTATATGCTGCATAGAGCTTCTACATACTATAAAAATTAATGTTATTTTTATTTTTTTCAATACTAAAATAGCCTTTTTTTTTTTATGAGGTATTTGTCTCAGACAAATTTACTTCTCATAGTAAAAGATTTTTGAAAGTTTTACAATATCGACTAATTTGAAACTATTCAACCACATCAGGGTATGCTTTTAATTTACTCTTTTTACTTGATGATCAATACTAAAATAGCCTTTTTTTTTATGAGGTATTTGTCTCAGACAAATTTACTTCTCATAGTAAAAGATTTTTGAAAGTTTTACAATATCGACTAATTTGAAACTATTCAACCACATCAGGGTATACTTTTAATTTACTCTTTTTACTTGATGATCTGGTAGAGGTTGATTTAAAGACTGTTTGTAAAATAAAACAAACTAATATATATAAGAATGCTAACAAAGTTTATAATCTAAGGTTAAGTAAAGATATGTAATTTTAAGCTGAAAAATATATAGTACATCTTACCAATGTAAAAATATATAGTACATCTTACCAATGGGTGCATAAAATATACAAAATATCATATTTAGGATCAAGGGTACATACTCTACATTCCTTCAATATGTCATGTTAGAATATAAAAGATATAAAACGGACGCTAATGAAGGTAAGCTAGACACATTTGATATTTTACCTAATCAAGTTTTAATGATAATGAATTATTCAAGCCAAAATAAGAATGCTTTGCCCAAGAGTTGTCCAGTCTTAATAATTTTAAAATTTTTAGTAAAAACAACAGATTTATCGCCCGATGAATGTATACTTTATTACACGCTAAAACCGATTTCCATAATGATATTATTCAATTTATATAGTTTATGAAAATACTTTTGAAAAAATTTCCTTTATAATAATTTTTATTCAATTGGTATTAAATAATCTAACTTGAAAGATGACAACTTTCTTAAATGAAAACAACTAAATAACTAAATAGGATTGCGTAAAAATTAAAAGTCCAAAGTTTACTAAAAAAATTGCGGAATAATTTAGTTCACGTGGTTTGTTCCAAATAGGTCAGAAAAAAGAAATAAATCACCACATAAATAAGATGGCAGCAAAACAAGAATTAAATATCCCTCAATTATTCACTGATGTAACGAAAAACTTTCGAGACGGAGATTTTGTTCAAGCACAAAAGATATGCAACAAAAGTAATTATATATATATATATATATATATATATATATATATATATATATATATATATATATATATATATATATATATATATATATATATATATATATATATATATATATATATATATATATATATATATATATATATATATATATATATATATATATATATATATATATATATATATATATATATATATATATATATATATATATATATATATATATATATATATATATATATATATATATATATATATATATATATATATATATATATATATATATATGTCCATTTTTAACAAATGTGAGCATTTTCCACAAACTAATTTGTTTCCTTTTATCAAAAAAAAAGAAAAGAAAAACATCTTTCTTACATTTATTATCAAGTATAAACGTTAGATTATTATAAAAATAAAAAAATATTACTCAAACTTTATGTAAAATGAAACAGAGAAATGTTTTAACGTTTAATTTTTTATGTCATCGCTTTAAAAACATAAATAAATGTTTTCGCAAAAAACTAGAAAAACTTGCTAACATACTAAGATTGTAAGATATCCTAAAATGTAGCTAGAGGTACAAAAAATAAGTTTTTAATTTTTAATATGTAGAAAAGGTTAAAATTTTAATAGTTACTGATCAAAAATGTTATATTTTGCATCTATAAATAATAAAACTAAATATAAAAATGCAATAAAAATAAATTTTTTTGACAAGGACACACCAGTACCGTAAGAATATGATAAAATAGACACTCATTCATAAATGTTCTTAATTTCAACCGTTAAGCATGTAGCTGTGTTATAGAATCTGTAACTGTGTTATAGAACCCAAGACAGGTGTTTAGTAAAAATTGCTAAAAACAGAGAAGTTATCTCAAATCATCAGCAATATTTTAACAATCTTTTACTATAGTCCATTTAATGTAAATATTTATTTAACAAGGAAAGATTGATCTTTTATATTTTTTTTTATTTAAAGATGAAAGCGTTTGTAGAAAAAAAATACTATCATTTTAAAGTTAGTGAATTTTATACTATATATGCGGAAACGCTTTTTTTTTTATAAACTCAAAAATTTTTGTGACGTCAACCTCACTTTTATATTGAGTGAAACAGCTGTGATGAGTTAGGTACTCTAAAAATATTGTAGTTTTTTTAGAGTACCTAACTCTATAATAACTATATTATAAGTCATATTTCAGAATATCTTTTTTTTTAGTTTTTAATTAAAAACTTAATCAGCTGATTACTTGAAAACTAAAAAAAAAAAAAATCTATATTGCTATAATAATATAATATAAATAGTAATAATTTGCTATTTTTTAAGTTATTGACATCATAATAATAACAAATATAAAAGTTATTTGTTCAAAATCTGTCTATTCTAATTTGAAACATATTTTTTGAACATATTTGTTAAACAGTAATACATATTTAGCAATCTCAGGACATATTGTTGTAAAATCATAAGGGCTCTCTCAGCATTTCAATCCTAGTTGATCTATGGTGTATATTTTTTAGTCTATTTATATCTTTAATTCATTGCTTTTGCTGCATATTTAAGGTGTGGTCTAAAAAATAAAATAGATGGGGGGGGGATCATATTCCATTTTTTAGTGTAGTTTAAAAATATGATCTTTAGAGGAGAAAAATTTTGAAACTTTTAGTGAGACAAAAACTAATTTACAGAACAGCAATCTTTTAACACAGATATAAATACAGAACAGCACCTTTTAACAATTGAATTAAATTATGCGGTCTAAAATAATTTTATTTTATCGCTTGTTTGGCTTTCATGTGGAGACTTGCTCAAAGTAGTGACTTTTTAATATTAGCATAAAGAATATTTATTGGCTTTAGTGCATACATCAACTATTTTACAGCCTGCTGCTACAAAGGAGTGTTGCTACATCTATTATCGTATAGCCTGCTGCTACAAAGGAGTGCTACTATATACATTATCTTATAGCCTGCTGCTACAAGGGGGTGTTGCTACATCGACTATCTAATAGCCAGCTTTTACAAGGAAGTGCTGCTACATTGACTGAGGATTTGGCATAGGGTAGCAATCTTTTTTCTTTTATCATTTCAATTAAAATTTCTAATGTTTAAAAACTCCACTAATAAGAGCGAAAAAATAAAATTGTTTTAGTGCGCTAAGCTGTAGCTTTACCTAAAATTACATTGATTTGTTAAGAATTTTGTATTTTTATGTAAGTTTACCCATAGTTCTTCATTGCCCTGTAGAACAATGATTTTTTGATTTAATTTACACAGTCTGTGTCACATGTCTCAAATAAATAAAGTAAAAAATAAATTCAATTGCTAAAGCATCTGAATCTAGCAAAACTACTGTTTGTATGGCCATAAAACAATACATGAGCTCTCTATCTATCGAACGAGCAAAGGAACTGGAAGAAAGAGTAAGGATAAGAAAGCAGCAATTAGTATTCGACGATCATCAATCAAAATCCCGACTTATCGAACAAAGAACAAGCCAAAAGGTATAAAGATTCAGAGTTTTTAAAAATTAAATTTTGGCAAGCAATATGCAGTTGTGGTTTGAGATCTCGAGCTTTTGTCACATCATCAACTTTAAACTCGGATGTTTACATCAAAGAATACTTGTAAGCTAGACTTTTGCAATTTTATCGAAATCACGATGTCCTCTGTTAGTTCGGGCCTATTTTTGCTTCTTTTCTTTATTAACAACAATAAGTACAGCTAAAGATTTGATTAGAGAGTGAACATTAGTGGGAAAAAATTTGTAAAAGACTGTGCAGAAGTTGATGTTGTCAATCAGCGAAAATGTTCGCTATTCAAAGTAATGAAAAATATTAAAATAAAAGTACTTTTATAATATTCAAGTTCCTTAGATTAAAATAAATATTGAAGTTTTTGCATTAGTTGAACTAATTCTTTTCTTTTTTTTTTGAATTTTTTATCGTTTTGAATTTAACAATAGCATGTTTTACCCAGTGGGCATGGGATATACAAAAGAGGTCTTTTAAATGTCTTTTGAAAGTTTTGGATGCCTTTTGAATGTTTTGGACGTCTTTGGGACGTTCAAAAGACGTCTTTTTTAGGTACGCGCTCCTTGGGTAAAATTAGAATTAAAATTCAGACTAAAAACTTTATTTTGGGTAAATAATATATAGAACAAAGTGTTTGTTTACCCAAAACATTTTTCTTTTCGAATGTAATATCCGGTAGTAGAGTAGAGTAGTGATGCAATAACCAAGTAATTATGAGAGTTAGTTAAAAATTAATTGCAACCCATAACTATACCAATTACCCTTGGTATTGTTATGGGTTGCAGTTAATTTTTAACCAACTCTCATTGGTTGAGAATTTCTTGCCAACTACCGTTGGTAAGTTATGGGTTGAGAGGCTGTTCTTCATTGGTTGAATTCACTGTTGCCATTTCAACCTCATCGACATCAGTAACTAATTCAATTCAATCAGCTATACTAATTGCAGCAGGTTGTAATTCTTCTCCCCTGTCTGTTTTTACTAAGAGCGTTATTTGACCCTCATCACTAGCTTGCGGCGCTTCCTCCGTCACATCGTTAACTTGTACGCGTACTTCAGCCAGGATAGATTTTACCTATCCGTATAGCGAATTTTCCTCACAGCATCCTTAGTCCGCGTCGTAATACCTAGCACAGCAAAGGTCTCCATATTCACCACAAAGAAAGGAATTGTTACTTCCTTAACCGCCAGCTCCCGCAGTTCCCATGCACCTGAAGTCCTGAAAAGGTATCAAAAGAGAAACTACAACTCGCGCAAGCAAATTGCTTTTTCTCCTCTACCGCTCTCACAATACTCTTACAGTACCTCAGATGTGTTCCCACACTAGGTTGGACATCACCCTCATAC
Organism: Hydra vulgaris; assembly: GCF_022113875.1. Classification (NCBI taxonomy): domain Eukaryota; kingdom Metazoa; phylum Cnidaria; class Hydrozoa; order Anthoathecata; family Hydridae; genus Hydra; species Hydra vulgaris. The sequence continues at coordinate 30,802,770 of NC_061158.1, read as the reverse complement.
GGACACTTATTACACCTGTACCGAACTCCACTCGGTTCAAATTTATGAATTTGAGCCAAATGTGCCCTTAGTTCTTTTCCGATCATAAACTTTTTTAAATACACAGGACAGGACCAAATACCCTTGGCACCAGGGTGTATGACTACATACGCTTCAGCACCATCAGCTCCTGCTGTTTGTTTATTGCCAGTTAAACCCCCTTTTCCTACCGAGGGTACGTCACCTATCGTGATTCTAATGCTCATAATGGTCAATAAATGTGTACCAGAATTATGGGGGTGTTAGGCCCATAAACCCTTAAGATACGTTCGGATAAGACCTTTATATCTCCTTACCCATAGAGTCCCGTCATCCATTAATGTTGATCACTGATCCAAGTTTCTAGTTGCGCTGCGTAGAGACTGGATGCCCAGATTTACCACAGTTTATATGAGAGACGACTCATGGATAAACTTTTACTCCTCTCAAAAAACCATGGCTACTGAAAAATGTGTCACTGACCCCAAGTTTCAGCTTTGCAACCAAAAATTTCCAAAACTTGCAATTTTTGTTCATAAAGTTCGAGAGCCGGAGCCGGATATTTCCTAAGAACCGGAGCCGAGCCATAAAAAAAAGGTGGCTCCAAAAGCCTGAACACCACTATAATATGATTTAACATTAAGGTTTACTAACTAATATTCAACATCAGTGTCGTTAAAACTTTAATCGATGCAAAAATTATCATGTTTTAAAGAAAAACTTACAGGGTCCAGTTTCTTATCTTTTAAAAATACTGATCAAAATATACATAACTTGCAGTATTCAATTAATTTTTTAAAGTTGAACTACTAACAGTTTTTTGTTGCTTTAATTGAATCTTTTATGACTGCTTCAATATTTATTTATGCATAAACACATTTAGGATTATCTTTGATATTTTTGTCTAATTTAATTCAAAATCACTTTTACCTTTATCAATCTCTTTTTTTTTCCTTTTTTTTTAAAGATTTTATTGTCATTTACTTTGTCGGTTTGTTTTAATATTGAATGCCTGCATTTATAACATAGCTTTAAGTTTTACCATTTTCTAAAGCTCTTTAGTCAAATGTTTTTTACAAACTATCTTTAGTGTGTGTGTGTGTGTGTCCCTGGTAATACAGCGCTTAACTTGTTTCTACACGCAGCAGCATTGTTCATCAAGGTTTGTGTTTCTGAGTTCTAAAGTTGAAAATGGGTGGTAACCATAACTAAAGTTAAATCTTCAATTGAAGGGAGGTGAATTGAAATGAAAAAATTATAAATTCAGAAATATACTTGATACTTGGCTATACTTAAATTCATGAAATAAGGCTGAACTAATTGCAAAACAATTCTCTTTTAATCTGGCTTTTGAATCTTATGGCCATTCTCTTCCTTTCATTCTAATTAAACAAGTTAATCTAATGTTAGACATTTGAATCATTTCAGCTTCCATTACTCATAGTCATATCTTGATTAAACTCTTCTATGGCTTGTGGTCCAGACAACATTCCTGTCACAGTCTTACAAAATTGTTCTCCAGAACTCTCTTTAATTTTCTCTAAACTATTTAATAAGTGCTTGACTGAATCTTGTTTTCCTGTAAACAAAGTCAAAATAAAAATTTATCCAAAAAATTCTAAGTAATGCACAAAGTTTAGTTTGTTTATTATTTAATTATTATAATAATGCATAAAAAAATAGCTTTTGCCTGTAAACAAAGTCAAAATAAAAATTTATCCAAAAAATTCTAAGTAATGCACAAAGTTTAGTTTGTTTATTATTTAATTATTATAATAATGCATAAAAAAATAATGCAGGATAAAAATATCAAAATGCCATCGGTTGGAAAATCGGTAAAAAAGGCCGATGCCGATATTAATACCGATTGTGTAAAAAATGGCCTATTTAGCTGATGTCGATACCAATTAATCGGTACATCACTTTTATATATATATATATATATATATATATATATATATATATATATATATATATATATATATATATATATATATATATATATATATATATATATATATATATATATATATATATATATATATATATATATATTGAGCCAAAACAATAAAGTATATAAATATAATTTATTGTTTTGGCTCATTTTTGATTGATAATATCAATATTGTCACTTATAATGCTAAAAAAAAAAGTTCCTCAATTTTTATTTTAAAATTTTTTTTTAATTTTTTTTTTTTTTTTACATATTTTATGGCTAATATTGTTTTTTCCATGGATATTCAGCAATATTTCCTCTAAGTTTCTCCAGGACGGAGGGGTACCGCTGCCTATATTTTTTCCCTAGAATAGCTCCTTATTGAGTAAAGTTACATTTACTTGTGTCACACTTTTCTGTTATACTTAAAAATCTCATAAAAAGCCCTGCATTATAATTTACAAATCTTTTTCTTTATTTTCATTTAGTATTAAAAGCATTTCCAAATGATATTGATGCAATTAAATGCAAAATAGTTTGTCTGATACAACAATCTTTTTTCCAAGAAGCACATGATGTCATTGTATCTGCAGAAAAGAAACAGTAAATTTTTATTTAAGTTTTTTCATTATTATCATTAACATTATTATTATTATTATTATTATTATTATTATTATTATTATTATTATTATCACGGAGGTGGTATTATTCTGAAAATGGTTGTGTTATTACAATTTGCAATAAAAATGGTTGTGTTATGCATCGTTTGGTTGTATTTTGGTTGTATCATGGTTGTATCGCGTAATTGGTTGAGTTATTTTCCACTTAGGTTGAATTATTCGGAAAGTCTGAAAGTAATTGTATTATTCCGCTACTGACTTTAGAATTTATTTTTTATTAGACCAACTTAAAAGATTTTATATTTAATAATAAAAAAGAAATAAACAACTTATTAAGAAAAAAACCAGACAAAAACTTAACCTTCACTTATTCATTTTATTTGATAAAAAACGATTATACAAATAAAATTATACAAAAAACGAAAAGTTAAAATGATAAAATAAAATGATAAAGAAACATTCAATGTAATCTATAAGTTAATTTTTGTTATCTGAGAGTTAAAATAAAATTTTGATAAAAAGTTTTTGTAAATTTATAAAGAAGTATTGAATTTTTAAAAAATGTTCAACTTAGAGTTTTAAAATAAAAGATTTAGAAGTAGAGCGAATACTAGGTTCTACGACCCGTTATTTATAGCTAAACACCATTTTTGTAAAGTATAATGTACGCATTTATTACTATAATGTTTTTATTCAAAAAACAACATACACGAACATTCAAAAATAATGAAAAAAAAAAAACGTGAAAATATATTTTAGTAATTTGCTTTATTTCTCAAACTTTTAGAAGAGTCTTTATTCTAAGCGGCATAACAAGATAATAGAAACTCACAATTATCAGACGCTATGTTATGTTATCATGCTTTTTTTATAACTTTTTTTAAATCTGCTAGTGAGGTTGATTCAGTTTAGAAACTTTTGCTTTCAATTTTACCTCACAGTTTTCGATAGGGTCTTAGTCAAGAGAATAGCCCAACCATAGATTTATAAAATAGTAATAAATAATAAAGAAATAAATTAGTTTTTTGCTGAGCCTGCTGCCTTTTAATATGATCATAGTTTGTGATAATAAAACTTGTTGATTACCGTATTCCGTATTATTACCCTGGATTAGTTTAAGATTCAAAAAGTAAATATCAGATTTTGAGGTTTACCTAATGTGATCATATCTACCAAAGTAGTGAAAGGAAGTAGCTTTACTCATTTGCCTGAAAAAAGAAATAAGATAACTAGAACCTTTATTTTTGAAACTTACTTCTTAAATGATTTCATAAAAAATTGATACTGAGTTCCACAAAAAGTTAAGATAGATGTTTCCATAAAAAAATAAAAAAATAAGAAAAATTGACTCTAAATTACACTCTAAAATTATTTAATCTCTTATCTTCATTATAAATACATAATCATAATGTTTTAAGTAATATTTTTTAGGCAGCTGAACAACTTTTTAGAATCATCAGTCCATTTTTTAAGTTTATAAATTTGATTGTTTGCAATACAAGTTGCTCTTTTTTGGCAAATGTTCAAAACTAAAAATTTCCAAAAATGCTCATCATTTGATTGAAAAATTGCTTCCGCCCATGACTCTTTGCTTAGACATGCTTTTACCTCTTCTGCTGTAAATGTTCTAGTTTTGTAAATGTTTTCATAATCTCGTCTAGTTATGAGCTTTTCGCATAGTTGAGTTAAAATTAAAAACAAAGATTTCCTGTGCTTTCTCCCCTTTACCAAATCATCCTTATGCGTAACATCAAACTTTTGTAGTATCTAAATAGCGTTTGATAAAACGAGAAAACGTTTATGAATCTTAAGAGATAAAAACAAAACTAAACTTTTATAAAGCAATTTAATATAGATGAAATTACAGTTTCTATCTTGGCATCTAAATTTAAATTTGTAGATTTAGGATTTGAAGTTCTTAAAATTCCAGAAGGAAGTAACACATCTGGCTTCAAAATTTCAAGTTCAAAATTCTCTTTTTCTTCCTAAATGCATAAAAACACAAATAATCAGTTAGCATTAAAACACATACAGATTTATCTAATTTTATTATTGATGATACCCAAGTCCGAATCTTTTAAACATTTTTTTAAATTATTTTTATAAATTTAACTAAACTAAGCAATGGGAAGGCTACTTAACATTTTTTTTCCTCTCCTCTACAAAACTCAAATCTTGGCAAGTTCGCTTTATAAAATGATAAGTTATCGGTGTTATTTAACCACTATTTATTCAGTAAAGTTTGATTCCGAATCAAAAACCTTCACTTTCAAAACAAACAAAAAAAAACATTTTTAACAAAATTTTTGCTTACTACTTCTTCTTCTTCTTCTTCTTCTTCTACTTTTTGTTCTTCTAAAACATCTATATCAAATCTCGATTTTCTGTTTCTCTTTGGATATATTTTTGTTTTGCAACAAACTAATGACTTTCTGTCTCCCTAAATTTTATTCTTGTTTTAAATCGATTATAAATTAACTATTATATATATATATATATATATATATATATATATATATATATATATATATATATTATATATATATATATATATATATATATATATATATATATATATATATTTAAAAAATGCAAAATAGTTTTAATAAAAAATAAAACAAAATAAAAAAATGTTTGAAACATTTTATAAAAAAAATCACTGACTAGAATAGTTGGTTCAGAATCAGACAAAGCTATGTAGTCTTCATTCCTATCTATTCTCTAAAGTAAAGCAAAATATTTAACCCTTTATTTACCAAGAATAATTATGCGTGCTTCAGTAGACATGTTGAAAATACAAAAATGGGTTTGAAAATAATAACTACATTTCTTACAACCTGATACTAGATGGCTTGACTTATAAGTCCTATTAGTAAATATCATAAATTAACATTCTCACAGACTATTTTAGATACAAACTTTCAGTTGGGCTAATAAGTTCTGTTGGTTTACAAAGGACTCATTTGGTAAAGTCAGTAATTATCAAAGTTCAGTGAAAAATTGAAAAAAAAATCAGATAATTACAAATAAGTGAGTTAAGCAAAATAATAAAAGTAATTACCATTAAATGGTTACTTGAACCATTAATAGTCAATTCATCCTTGTTACATGATACACTTGACATATCTGAATCTGAATGCTCATCTAAAGACTAAGAGTTAAATAACAATAATAAAAAAATTTAATTTTAATTTTTGATTATTAAACTAAAACTTATTTTAAGTATTACCAGATCTTTTGAACTTTCGGCTTGTATATTATTGGCATAAAATGAAGAAGTATTGTTTTCAGTTTCTTTTAATATATTCATTATTTCTGACATTTCTTTTGAACCAACATTTTCTTTCAAATTTAACCACTCAACTATGTGTTCCTTTGAAGGTATATTTTTCTCACCAGCATATATAGAATTGGTTAGATCTTCAATTTCATTTTTTTCCAGAACTTTTTTAAAATCACCTACCTCAAATGTATTTCCAACCATCATAGCAAGTTTTAAAGCTTCTCTATGATTTGAGAAAAGATTATAGTGAATTTGTGTAGTGTCTTCTTTATTCTTCATAAAGTGCTTTGCAAAATATCCACTATCAATTCCCTCACTTTTGCAGCCAAATGTTGCACATGAACAGCGAATTCTTGTAGGACAAACTCGTGGGTACTCTGTAGCACCAAACACCAGAGCTTGCCTAAATGTTGATGTTAAAGCACTTCCTATTGCACCATGTGTCATTTTTTCTGCATCAGATGAAATAAATAAAAAGGACGCTTCTGATTGATTTAATATAGGCAATAGTTCTTTTATATAAAACTCTAGATGCTTGAATATATCAATAGGCAAAGCAATTACTTTTTCTCCATAAATTGTAGATGTTTTGTATGTAGAATTTACAAAAACTTTATAGCCTGGGTATTCAGGATTTGTAGTTGCGTCAAAAACATCTTGTGTTCGTAGTTCTATAATATTTGATGCACGTAAGCCATTCATAATGCAAATATTTGCAATCAAATAATCACGAACTTGTTGTGAAAATCTTTTTGTAAGTTTAAGCTTGTTATCATTACAATTTATTTTCTTATTCAAAGATTTTATTATTCCTTGAACATGAACTGACCGCCCATACTTTATCATATGTGAGGGAGTCATCAGTCTTTTGAGTTTGATTTTTCTTATGTCAGTTTTTCTTTGTGCTATTGGCTTCGTTAGATCTGAATTCCACTCCTCCATATATTCTCTCAAGTTATTTATATCTTCTCGTTTGAGCCCTATAAACACATGCCTTCTAAGAGAAAACTTCAAAAATAATCTGAGAGCAACAAACTTAACTCTTAAACTAGATGCTTCGTTTCCACCATTATTAACTTGGGTAACACTAGGATTATGGTAAATGTCTTCAACTAGTAAAACATTACTGAAAGCTGATTTTGGATAAATGTTCATTTGTCCATCTATAACAAACCAAATGGATTCAACATGGTTGCGATAAGCTAATGCTCTGCTTATTGGATGTCGCTTGCTTAATTCACTTTTAAAACCATCTAGTAGATCTGAAGCATTTTCATAACATAATGAGAAATTTTCATTTTGGATATCCCACTCAATCATTTTTTCTTTAGATATTCTTTTGGCACCAATTGGTGTATATGTTAAAAAGCTTTGATATTTTTCACTATTTGTATTTTCAGTTGACTTTAGTTCTTTTTCAATGTTTCTATCAAGTTGAGTACAAGAGCTAGATTGATTTATACAATCAAATAACCAATATTTTTGTCTTGCTTCAGAAGTAACCTTTACTATTTGATCTTTGTTCATTTTATGCTTGTTTCTGAGATGGCTATCTAAACGCAGGTGCCATTTAAAACACAAAAGGCATGGCAGTGGCTTTGCTACACCATGTTTATTTTTTTGTGCCCATAAAAACAAAACTCTTAGTTCACTTTCTTTTAATGATGCATCATCTTTTGAAAACTGATGTTTAGAAATTAAGTGATTAGATAAACGAGTTTGCTTCACTTCACAATCAGGACAAATAATATCAAAAACCCTGCAATTATTTTTAGCATTTCTTGATTTAACAGTTTCTGATGATCCCACATACTTTTCAAGACAAGCTCGAACTTTTTTTCTGTTTTGCTCATCTTTTCTTTTTTTAAAAAGGTTTTGAAAGTCTTTTTTTTGTGTGATTTTAATAGTTTTATTTGTATTTATCAATGATTGATTGCTACTGTCTGACATATATTCTCTTTCGGCTGCTCTTTCAGCTTTTTTTAATTTGCTTTGTAGTATTTCTATTTCTTCTTCCAGACCACTTATTATATCAGACTGGAAACCTAAAGAGATAATTACTATAAAATAATCTAAACAATTATTATAAATGATAAAACTATTTCCAAAAAATTTTTATTTAACCTTTATCTGTATTCCTTAAACTTGACAAGGTCTCTGATAATTTAAAACAAAAGAAATAATAAAAAACAGTAATAAAAACCATATATTCTATATAAATATTATCATAAATTTTATAATAATATTTATATTAGAATATTACATATTCTATATAAATATTATTATAAACTTTTAAATAATTAATTAAAATAACCATTAGTCTCCACAAACGATCTTTTTAACTTTCTGTTGCATTGAATCTGGAAAGAATGTTGTATTTAACTACATGCATGAAAAATTATAACATTTAAAAAATAGCTTCAGTAAACTTTAGTTTTGTTTACCGAATCATCTTTTTGATTATTAACCATTTTCCAAACATCTTTGGCTAAAATCGACTTTCCTAAAAAAAAATTTCCCTAAAATAACTTTTTATAGAAATTGATGCTAAAAAAAAATTAAAAAAATAAAATTGAAGTTACTATTTGATTATGTAAACTGGACATCATAGAAACATAATTCTTAAAATACTAAAAAGTAACAAAACATCTAGTACCAGAAGTGCTCGGCTTCAGGTATTCAGACCATCTTTTTAAATTTTCTACTTCTTTAAAAAAAAAAATCAATGTTAAACATTTATGTTAAAACTAAGTGAACGAAAAAAAAGTAAAGAATTTACATTAAACTTACTTTTTAATTCAGCTTCTTTTCTTTGAGTTTCAATCATGTTCTGGAATGAATCTTCACAATCTGAAAAATTTTTTTGGTTCTTGAATTAAAAAAGATTTTTCAAAAATTGTAAGAATTAAATAGTTTTGAAAATCAAAATTTAAATATACAAATAAATATTCAATATTTAAATTTATGCTCTTATTGTTTTCTATCAGATTCATCAGATGAATGATGATTTTCAATCAAATTTTCTACCATTATTTCTTCCATTATTTATTCTACCTAATCATTAACCAACTTCTATCGTATCTATTCTACCTCATCATCAGTAGTTTTGCAAATCAAAATATTCTAAAATTATTGACTTTATATTATTATTGTTTTCTACCAGATTCACTACATTGATCAGATGAAAAACTAGTTTCAACGATATCTTCTTTTTTATCTCTAAAATATAAATAAACAAATTAAAAAAGAAAGAGATTGAAAACGAGGATTTGTTTTAATTAAAAAATATACTTATCGTTAAATTTAACTGAAAGAGTATTATTTATTTACACTTTACGTTATACACACTAACGTTTTTAATGTTTAATGTATGTAATAACATGAACCATTGCTGCTAGTTATATAAAAAATTTAAAAGCATGGATATACAAAAATAGTATAAAAAACTGATAGATACCTTTCATTGATATAAGTATTTAGGAATACTTCAGACTAAAGGAAATAGTATTTTTTAAATATTTTATAAAATTATAAAATATATTTACAACAATAAAAAAATAGCAACTATTAATTTATAGTTACTAAATTAGTAAATATTTTATTAATATAGTTAAAACTTTTGCTATACATAAATCTGTGACCAGCCTTGAACTTTGGCAAACATTTGAATTATTGCTTCAGGCATTAAAACTTTGTAGACATAGTTATTGAACTAAAAGCCCAAAAAACAATAAAAATACATATTTTAAACAAATTTATAAGAAAATTCAAATAAAGTTATAATAAAGTTCATATTAAATTAAAAAAACCTTAAATTGAAAGTTTTTCCCCATTGCAGCTGAAAGGATGTCTGCTTGTTTTTCTGATAACAGATCTAATAATGGAACGTCACTCATTGTTTCTAAAATTATTTTAACTGATTAAAAATTAACTCATAAATTTTTTTTTTTTTTTTGTCTGGCAATGTATAAAAAGTTTTATAAAGCTCTAAACTTTTTTATAACACATTGAGTCTACTAACTTATCAACACTGATCTGTTCAAGTTACTTATAGTTTTTTTGAATTATTATTAAACTTTTCGTCAAGTACCGTAATATTTGGACAATACTTTAAAAGATGTTTCAATGATAATAATCATTTAGATAAGACAAAAAAGAATGAGCCTAGAGGCATGTTAAAGTTTTTTAATAAAAAAATAACATTAAAAAATTATTCATACTTTTAGCAGCGCCTCCTTTTTTAAAAAGGTTGTGTCTATAACTATATCTCTAAAAAATAATATTTATATAAAAGTTAAATTTTAACATGAGGCAGTAACATTTCTAACAAACTTATGTAGTTAAAATTTTTTATAAATACAACACTTTATATAAAAAAATAATTTAATATATGATTGGGTCTTGTATAACCTTTGCAATCTCACCCAATATAACTATTGCATGGTTTTTTTTGAACTATCATGTATCGAAAAATATATGTTTTTTCAAAATATGATTTAATATTATTATTATTTATTTTTACTTGCTATACTAAAAAAATATTTCCCTAGTTCAGCAAAGTTTTATAAAAAGTAAATTTATTTTACTAGATAACTTATATAAAAAGTATATTTACTTTACTAGATAACTTATGCAATCTTGACATAAAATTTTAGCTAAATTATTTTTCCCAGGTTATACAAGACATGGTTAAAAATAAAAAAAGCAAACTTCTCCAGAAAATATTAATTTAAGGGCACGAGAGGATGCAACTTCTTCAATTAAACTTTTAGTAAATTGTTGAAAAGCTAAAACAAATAAAATTTAAAATATATAACTTTAAGTAAATTTTTTCAAAGATTACCGTCTTTGAAAAAAGTTATTTAATTTTATTTAAATAAAAATAGTAAAACTATTTCAAAATAAAACTATATCATTTTTATTTATTAATACAATAATTTATCTTAGACATCACATTATAATCATTACTATTATAAAATTTATTAATTTACAACTTAAAAAATCACTATAAAAATAATAGTTACCATTAGCAACAATTTTATCTTTTTCAATAAATGAATTTGGGCTGGTAACACCACAGCAATTTCTGCAAACAACATACCCATCTCCAATTGTTCCTCCATGACATTTTACATCAATCAGTAAATTGCATAATGTGCAAATGGTGCCAGATTGAGAAGCATCCCCATTACATATGTAGCAAAATACCATTTTTTATCTATCCTAACTGCATAATAATTGTATGGATTTTAATTAAAAAAAATTACTGCTCTTTAATGAAGTGCAGTATGAAGTATGAGTTGACAGTAAAATGTAAGCAGTATAAAGACTTAACATTGGGTATATCTTATAATATATATTCATATACACATTTTATTCTTATTTCAAGAGTTAAGGCTATCTAGCAAATCAATAGCATTTTTATAACACATTAAAAGTAAATTTAGTATAAAACTTTTCCATAACAGTATCCACCTGTATCTGCATATCATAAGCAGTCTTCAATGAAGCGACTTTGCAGAGTGTTGAACTTTTTTTTCAATCCATAATGAATATGTAAAGCTTTTAATATTTTTTTTTTATTATTATTATTGACACGTATTTCTTTGAACAATTGTCTTTAAAAATACAACTTTCTTCAAATACGATATAACAAACTACCTTACTTTCTATAAGCTGCTCATCGTGAGCGCTGATGTTATGCAAGTTTTTAATATCAGGCTACTAATAACAGTAGCGGATGTCAGGGTTGTATTATTCTGAAAATGACATCTTCAAACACAATTTTCATGATTTTTTTTTAATTTTTCTTAAAATACCTTAGCAAACTTGGAATGGTGCAACCCAATTTTATCTGAAGTGATCTAAGTTTTAAATTGTATAATTGTATATATTCATATATTACGTTATAATTTTTGTTGTTGTTTACATAATTGCTAAAGTGAATTAAAAAAACGGCGATCATAATACCGCAGCAAATTGACTTGAATTTAAAAAAAAAATCAATTTCTAATATTTTAACATCGGTGATTAGCATTAGGAAGTTTCAACTTTTACAATTAGCATGTAAAAAGTCTAATAATACTATTAATTCAAAGTGATTGTTTTTAGAACAACAGATAATGCCATGTTAAAGTGGTTGTACTATTCCGCTGACGACCCCTATATTGATTACAAATGGTGAAAAAAAAAGTTTTTTGAAATGTATTTTCATTTAGAATTAATAATTATTCACTTCTGCATCACTTTTTGTGAAAATTTTAATGTTATTGTGGCCTAAATGAAAGTACCGTTTCGGATGCGGAATAAGACAACCAGACAGCGATAATTATTATTATTATTATTATTATTATTATTATTATTATTATTATTATTACAGGCCTAAACGGCAACGGCAAGCAATCAATCACTCTGTCTGACCATGGTTATAGTTTTTTAATGTGACAACTTGCCCACAGCTTTTTAGATACTTTAAATAGGCGCTAAAAGAATTAAAGCCATGGGCAAGTTGTTGGTATAAAGTATTTTAAGCGCAGTCAGGCAGAGCAATCACTTGTCATTCCTGCCAAGGTCTGTTATTGTTATATATTATTTATAACTTATAACTTCTATTAGTTTATAACTAAGATTATAATTTATTTTTTTTATGATGTAAATTACATTTTTATTTATATTTAATGAAAATATATTTATTTAGACTTCTTTCCATGCCTTTTGAGAAAAGTTACTGCTTGTACAGGTTAAATAGATTGCAAGAAGCAAAGTTAATTCTTTCTGGTATTGGAAATCTTGGATTGAAGGAAAAAGAGCTTTTAGCCCAAGTGGTAATTATACTATGCTTTACAATATTATTTACGGTGTATGTTAAAAAATTCAAACTTTTTTTTCATAAAATAAATAATCAGGTATTCATTATGATTTTAAAAGCATCCCTAAATACCAACACAGGTTGTATTTATGGTAAAGAAAATGTTTTAAAAGAATGTTTGGGCTAATTTTTTTTGATTAAAACTAGATAATAAATGATGTATAATAAATAGTATATGATGTCATTGTGGATTAAAAGATATTGAAGTATTTTTTTTTTTTTTTTTTTGCCACAATCACCAATTCATATTTATTTGTATAATTTCTTACTAAGTCCTAAAAAAATGTTGTGATACAATTAAAAATAGAATAATTTATTTGGTTTTGAGATTTTAGTAGCACAACTTATTTTTAACAATTGTAAGTATAAATCTTTATCTAGATTTTTATTTTAAAAAGTTATGTGCTTTCACATCTCAGCAAAATATATATTATTTGCTGTGTAAGAATATATTATATCAAATTTACTTTGTAAAGTTTGTATTATTTATTTTATCTACTTGAAGTTTTCAGAGTGATAAAATTTTGTTTTACTAAGTTAGTCAGTATATGTACACACAACTGCGACTACTTAAGTAAACTATAATTAACCACTACTTTGAATAAAAAGTTTAAAATTATATAAAATAAGGTCCCGATGGTGGATTCTAACCCGCTATTTAGACAACTGCGTCTCAAAATTATAGTAATAGAATATCCACTATACTACACTAATATAACGTCTAATAGGATATAGTAATGTATTTAATCACATCTCATACAATCAACAAATAATGCTTATTTCAATAAATCGTTAAATAAGCAAATATATAAATTTGTATATATTTATAAAATCTTTTTCTTTATCTTTTATAAAAAAAAAATTATAAAAGGTATATTAATTTAAAAATTACTCTGGCAATTGATGAACCAAATATATTGTTTTATTTTCAATTGCATTATGAATAATTTTTCGAATATAGCAAAATATTATACAAATGATTTTTTGATTGTTGAAAAAAAAAAGTACTTTGATATCTTTTAAAAAAATGCATAATGACATCATATACTTAAACTGTTATGAATTAAACGCACAGGAAATAAATTATGCAGTCTGCAGATTGTGGTATATATTATAAAGACCTGAAGAAGTAAGAAAAATGGATAAGGCAGGCTTAGGCTAAAACAACAACTTTTGTTTTATTGATATGCTTATCTTAATTTTTTATTAAGGAATATAAAAGGATCACTTAGGGAGCCCTTTAAAATCCTTAATAAAAAATTTACTAAACAGATAATATCATTATAAAAATTAAATAATGTAAAATATTATAATAAAATTAAATCTATATATTTAAATTATAAAAATTAAATCTATATATCATATATAGACAAATGTGGTTATTAAATTTTTATGATGATATTTATTTGTTATTTAATTTTTTCTTTCCCTTTTAAATGAATCTGTAATATGAATTTAACAATCAATTATACTTTAAATGAAATTTCTTAAAGAAAGGTAAAAAAATTACAATTTATTTAAAAAAAAGTTAATTATTAAAAAAGAATATAAAATTATTAGAAAAATATAAGGTTATTGTTTGTTGTATATAAGGGTATATACGTTTGTTGTATATATTGGTATATAAGTTTGAATTGAAAAATATAAGGGTATTGTTGTATATAAAGATCTAATGCGTGATTAAAAATTAAAATTATTTAAAAAAAAATTATAACAAGTTTAGATTTCTACTAAAGTATCAATGTTTGTAACTTGATAAAGTATGGATTTTGTGTATTGTTATTCTAAATTTTGTTAGACAATATAACTTTGAATATTTTAATTCATACTTTAGTCTCTTCAAAAACTTAAAATGCCGAAAACATTTAACTTAACAAAAGTTGTAAACTTTATTATATATTGTTGTATAATATAAAATTATTTATATTTATATTTAGTTAGATCAGCTCACAAAATAAATAAAATTTTTAAATGACAAAATTTGAAAATGCAATAGAAATAATCTCCAATAAGACATTTAATCATAATGTTAAACAAGTTACATTTGTGTTTTCTGAAAGTATTGTGTAATCAATTTTAAAAAATTTCACTAGTGTACAGTGGTCTAAAAAGTTTGATTATTGGCTATTCAAAAAAATATAGGTTTCATATTTTTTCTTGAAAGAAATGTCAATAACAGTATCCAAATGTGGTTTTATAATTGTGTTTGTATTTTGTTTACAACAATAATACGGTTTCAAAAAAATATGCTTTTTGCATCTGATAAATATATGTTAAAAAGTATTTACAAAAATGTCTTTTACCTTATAATCATTAATCAAATTTAATCATGATAGTAGATGTGTTCTGTTCTGAT